>QODF01000080.1:1412791-1450386 GCA_024372805.1 Oostethus manadensis | reverse complement strand
TATATATATATATATATACACACACAGTATATTTATACACACACTATACATCTACATATACATTATACTGTATATCTACATTGAGTATAGAGTATATATCTACATATAGAGTATATAGTGTGTATATATATATACAAATAGAGTATATTTTTACATATAGAGCACATATAAAGTATAAAGTATATATTTACATATAGAGTACATACTGTATAGAGTATATATTTACATATAGAGTCTATATAGACTATATATTTACATAAGAGTACATATAGAGTCTATATAAAGTACATATTTACATACAGAGTCCATACAGAGTATATATTTTCATACAGAGTCCATATACAGTATATATTACATATAGAGTCTATATAGAGTATATATTTACATAGAGTCTATATAGAATATATATTTACATACAAAGTCCATATAGAGTATATATTTACATATAGAGTACATACAGTATTATATATATAACATTGCAAGTATACAGTACACGGTGTGTTACCTGTTGTTGCGTGCTAACGAGGGCCTCCAAGTATTTGATGAATATGTTCTTGAAGTCGCTCACGCGTTCTCTCTGCACACATCATCACACTCCTCAGCAGGCTACGTGAACCACTACACTACAACCTTTTACCCCCACTCACCTCAAAGCGGCCCACTTCCCTGCGGATGTTTTGAGAAATCTTCTCAAAGTCTCGTTCTCCCTGCTGGACCTTCACCTCCAACTGCGTGACACACTACACGTGCTTACTACACACCACCTGGCGCCACCAGGGCGTTTGGCATCTTCATCTTCCTACTTACTAGCCACACATGCTCAAGTGCACACTTGCATACTTACACTTAGGATTGTTAGTGCATAAGTGCACACTTGCATACTTACACTTAGGATTTTGTCTTTGTCACACAAGTGCACACTTGGTAGTTCATGGTCAACTCAAAGCAGCAACAAGAATAAAATCATAAATATATTAAGAAATATATATGCCCATAATAATAATAATAAAGATGCAAAAACAATAAATATGCTAATAATAATAAATATGCCAATAATAATCATCGTAAATAATGAATATGCCAATAACAATAGAAAGTACATATTCCAATAATAATATTAATAAGCCAATAATAATAAATGTCAATAATAATAAATAATAAATATGCCAATATTTAATAATACGACAATAATAATAAATATGCCAATAATAAATACTAATAAATAGGCCAATTATTATAATTAGTAATAAATATGCCAATAATAATAAATAGGCCAATAATAAATACTAATAAATAGGCCAATAATAATTATAATTAGTAATAAATATGCCAATAATAATACATATGCAAATTAGCAAATCCATTGGAAAAAAAGAAAGATTGAAAAATAGAGTTAATGATGTTTATATGATAAAGATGGTTAAATGATGATGTTTATATAGCAACTAATAAAAAAAGGGCAATAAAAGGATGATGATGATGATGATGAGGATGATGAAGGCCTACCTCTTGTATTTCCTGGAGCAGGGAGGCATGATAGGAAAAACCATTTTCAAAATATACGTCATGAAAGGCTAATGGGAAATACCATTTTCAAAATATACGTCATGAAAGGCAGGAAGTATCCTGTTGAAAATACGATGGAGGGAAAGGCATGATGGGAAGTATGATAAGAAGGTGAAGAAGAAAAAGAGGAAGTGCCATGTGTGTATTTGATGGTGTGTGTGTGTCCAAATAAATCAAGGGGCGTGGTAAGTGTACTGACAAAGCTCCCGACAGCTCGTCCATGCTAACGGCGGACCCCCGACCACGCCAGCGTGTGTGTATGTGCGTGTGTGTGTAAGTGTGAGTGACAGGCGGGATGTTGAATTTGTCTGCTGACAGACTCGTAAAAGTATTTTTCTTCTTCTTCGCTCCACAAAATTCTTCAACTGCAAACTCAAATCTTCTCACTTGACTGACCCGCTAAGGTGCGTTTGTTTTGTACGACTGGACACACCAGCAAGCAGCCTCGCCACACGTGTGTGTGTGTGTGTGAGAGATGTTATTTCTTTTCTGAGTCAGAGTGAGAATGTAATTAGTGATGAAAGCAAAAAGCAGTCAGAGTGGTACCTCTTTGATGTCGTCTTTGGCCTGCTGCACTTTGTCAGCTTTGTTGGAAAACTGCAGCTTGACTTCTGCCTCTCGTTTCTTCTGCAGGAGAACCTGGGTGTCCTGCCACTTCTGCCACGTCTTCACGCGCTGCTCAAACACGCCCTAAACGCACACACGCCCTTAAACAATCAAATCGGTCAACACGGAAGCCGACCGGTGTGTCCGCACCTTGACAGCGGCGAGGAGGCGCACGTAGTCGCCCACCAGCTCGGACAGGAAGTAGCAGTCGGCGTTGGCCTGCTGGTGGTACTGCTGCTCCATCTTCTCCTCCACCTCGGCCAGCTGGGACAGCGCTCGAGACAGCGCCGTGTGGTCCTCGCTGTTGCCCAACATGGCCGCCGACTTGGCAAACTGTCCTGTGTTGAGCGACAACTCTGGGGGCACGCACACACACACACGCACACATCATGTTGGTCATCACAAGACACTCCTGTGTGTCAAGTGGCACACTTGCACATGGGATTTGACTCTGCGGGTGTGTGCAGAAGTACATACTTGCACCTGCATCTAAAGTATGCTGGGGTGCATAAGCACACGCTTGTGTACTCACACTTAGTGCTCTGAGTGCACTCCTGTGTACTTACACCTAGTCTTGGGTGCATAAGCACACGCTTGTGTACTCACACTTAGTGCTCTGAGTGCATTCCTGTGTACTTACACCTAGTCTTGGGTGCATAAGCACACGCTTGTGTACTCACACTTAGTGCTCTGAGTGCACTCCTGTGTATTTACACCTAGTCTTGGGTGCATAAGCACACACTTGTGTCCTCACACTTAGTGCTCTGAGTGCATGAGTGCACTCCTGTGTACTTACACCTAGTCTTGGGTGCATAAGCACACACACTTGTGTACCTACACCAGGGATTTTGAGTGCATAAGTGCACACTTACGTACTTACAAATTATTTTTTGGGGTGAAAAAGTGCACACTTGCATACTTACACTTAGTTTTGTGTACACCGAGGATTTGGGGTGCATAAGTGCACACTTGTGTATCTACACTTAGGACTTTTAGTGCATAAGTGCACACTTATGTACTTACATATATAGTTTGTGGGTGCTTAAGTGCACACTCTGCTTACACTCTGCATTTTGAGTGCATAAGTGCACTCCTGCATAAGTGTTTTGGCTGCATGGGTGTAAACTTGTGTACTAATACTGATTTTTTACTGGTGCAAGAGTTCCATTAACACAGACACACAGGGTGCAGCCGCATGTTGGTGATGGTGATGAAGGAACATGATCACATGACTGACAACGGACGTTAGCTGAACGTACCTTTCCTGTGACAAACCAGCGATTCCACGCTGGCGTGAAGTTTCCTCAGCTGGACGTCCAGATTCTCAAAATGTTGCTGCTTCTCCTCAAACCACTGTCTCACACACACACACCCACACACACAGCCGTCCATCAAAGTACAAAAGGCAGTGTTAAGCCCCGCCCCCTGGTCCACTCACAGCGTCGGACTCGTTCATCTTGATGGTCATCTTGTTGACGGCGTCGGCGGCTTTGTTGACCATACGAAGGAGGCCGGCGCCGCTCAGCGCCTGTGTGCTGACGGCCCGCGGCAGCTGGTGCAAGCACACACGCACACAGAAAGAGAGCTAAAGCTAACGTGGTCAAAGCGCCCCCCAGTGGAAAAAGGCCTGTTTTCATGGAATTCGCAGCTCACATCTTCCTTCCTTCCTTCCCTCGACTGCCCCCCTTTGCCCCCCATTGATTGTCCCGCCGTCCACAAGCGTGCATTGGCGTGAGACAAGCTCATTTTTCTTCATTGTGGAAAAAGTTTACTTTGGCTGCTTGGCCCCGCCCCCTCTACTAAACTCATTTAACCAGAGCGCCGCTGGTCCGGTCTCGGGGGTCCGCGCTAAATGAGGGGGCTGGGGGTTTCATTTACAGCCCCCCCTCCTGGTTGTGTTTCATTAAGTGGAGCGGACGGACCGCCGCGCTCGCTCAAGCGTCCCACAATTCATCTGTTAAGTCGCTGACAGACCACCATTTATTTCCCTGGCCACGCCCCCCTGACAGCAGCCGGCGGAGGGCGGGGCGGGGGGGGGAGAAAAGGAGAGGGGTGAAAGGTCACCACCGTGTAGGTTTACCTCAGAACTTTCCAGAAACTGCAGGAGGTCGGGGTCCTTGCGGAGGACGGGATGCTGCACCGTCCTCATCAGGTACCTGCAAGCATGCTCGCGTCACCTCACAGGGCCACGGCAACCTAACCCCCCCACCCTCCACCCCCCTACCTCTCCAACGCCAGACGCCGCTTCTCCACGAACTCGTTGGACGACGGGTCCTCCTTGCCCACCTTCACCTTGGTCATGCCTGAGGAAGACAGCTCGCGCTCGTTAGCCACGCCCACGACATGACTGCGCCTCCGCAGCAACTTACCCACGATGCTCTTCTCGGGGGCGGGGGGCACGATGTAGCCCCCGTGCAGGTACTTGGACGCCAGCTTGCCGTGCAGGCCCAGGAAGTCGCTGAAACGCCGTCGGACGGAGAACTCCCGCAGCCTGAAAAGAGGCGAGGACGTCTGCGACGCCACGTGGTCAGGGGTCACCGGGAGGCCGGCACCTTCCAGGACGAGCGGGTCAAAGGGTCAAACACTTACCTTGGTGGTGACCTTGTAGGCCATGTAGGCATTCATGCCGTCGCCTAGGGGACACAAGTCACATGACTCACATTGCCTGCACACTTAACATGGCATCCGTGTTGGCCACTTTTTATTTATATGATACACGCAGTGCTCAACTTCTTTTTACACTTGCAAGCCAGCTAAAAATGCTAAGCAAGTACCTTCAAACATTGTCTGTTTGCGCTTTTTGATGGCCACAGTTTGACTCTGGAACAGACTATTTCCATTTACATGATCATAAGCAGTGCTGAACTTCTTTTTACACTTGTACAGCAGCTAAAAATGCTAAGCAAGTGCCTTCAAACGTTGCCTATTTGCTTGCTGTCGTGGAATTTTGGTGAGGACGTTCCAGGAAGCGGAGCAAAAAGCGTTTCCTTCACTCACCGACTTTCTCGGGGTCAGACACGGAGATGTGCACGTCGAAGCCGTTGTTGGCCTCGTCCTCTTCGACCTGAGAGGACAAACAAACGTCCCGAGAGGCCCTCAAGCAGCGTGACGTCTTCTTCTGAGGGTGTGTGTGTACCTCGTCAAAGGAGGAGTGTGTAAACATGTCGCCGTGGGCGTGGCCGATGCGAGGGGTGATGCCGGAGGTGGGCGGGGTGATGGGAGTGATGGCGGGGGACGGGCCGTCAGAGAGCAGGACGTCCCTCTCTGGGCTATCCAGGGACACCTCCTCTGTGGCTTCTACACACACGCGTGCAATAAAAGTCAAGATGGCGGCCTGTCAGAGGTTGGCGAGCAAGTGTGTACCTGCAAACAGGTCGTCTGCGTCGTTGTCAAAAAACGACTCCTGTTTGGGCCCGTTGGACTTGGTGCCAACGTCCTGCATGGGCAGCCGGGTCGCTTCTGCCTGAGGACAGCAAAAAGACAGGAAGTGGAAGAGGACAGGGAAAAAAAACACACCACCTTGCAGCGACAAGACGCCATCTTCCACCTGCGGCGCTCTGACGTGTGACTGTCACACGGCGTGTAAAAATTGACACAGGCCAACATGGCTGCCAACGTCACACACGCTGGTAACAAACAAAGCAAACATGCTGAGTGGACAAAGAGAGGACAGGAGGAAATGAGGAGCTTCCTCCCTCCTTACTCAACACACTCACAGGAAGACCTGAGAATTGCTGACATGACCAAAAATGTGAATACTTTATCCAACTTTGTGTAGATTAAGAATAAAATACACTCTAAGTCAACATGACTACAATTTATTTATTTATTATTCGATGTATTGTTACCCGCAACACCTTGCACTTTTCCCACAGTCAGTGAACGCCCCACGCTCACCTGCATGACTGTCACCTGACCCTCAAACACAGAAATGATTATTTAATTGCAGGAATACTCTCTGTTTGTTGGGATTTTTAAACCGTGTAACCCTTCCCCTAACATAATTTTATAAAAGAGTGAAAGAGCAGCTTCCCCTACCAAACTCCGTAGAAAAAATGAGCCTTTTAAGGCTTTCCGCCCTGCCCGCTGCGAGCCTGACGCCCAAGCCGGCCACATCTGTCCTCGACCTCCCTCCACCTCCTCCAACTTCCCCGTCTCACCTCCAGAGGGACCACCAGCTCCGGGAACAGGTCCTCGGCGTCCTCCAGCTCCTGGAAGCCGCTGTGTTCGGGCGGAGGCTCCCTGGCTGTGTCCGCCATGTTTATGTGGTTCCAGGGAAGCTAAGATAGCGAGCTAACGCGCTAACAAGCGGAGTGCTAGCGGTCTGACTGACAGGCAAAAGGGGCGGGGCAAGCAGTTCAGGTGGCGCCCCGGCGCGGTCATGTGACAAAAAGTCACGTGGGAGGCACAGAGCCGTTAAAGTAAAGAGGTATCACTCCTCACGTGCTTGAATCCCGATCTTTGAAAACGATTCAATTGAAATTCCGGAAACTTTGACCATCATAAGTCGAGTGTATCGATCACTCTATTTTTCATCCCGCTTTACACTTTGTATGTTTGAAAAAAAGGCAAAATCTTAATCGAGTTTTTCAGTCTAGCGGTAACAATAGACGATCTTCGCGTTCTAGCTAGGCGCCCTGTCGCTTCCGTGTGGCTAACTTCGCGTCTCCACGGCGGAAGTCGGTGTTGTAACGTCATCTTAAAGCTGCGATAGACGCAAGCGAGCCTTAAATAACCCGCCGTGGCCCGGAACGTTCTCTCCGGGTGGTTAGCTAAGCATGGATGCTAACTCGGACACAATGGACGAGCTTGCTGCCGAATTTTCCAGCGGAGCGAGGAAAGGTGACGTTTATTCATGTGCACACGGGGGTGGTGGTTACAGACATGGAGTAAATGACAACGCCTTCCTTTTCCATCCTAGCGCGTTGATTAGTTGGTTTAAAACGATGACTTCCGGGTTGTGTACATCTACAATACCCACACTCACCGAGCACCCGAACCCCCACAGGCATGCAGGAGAGGTCCGCGCAGACGGACGAGCCGACGAACGCCACGACCGGCAGCTCGTGTGCCAACACGGACTCGGACTGGGAGGCTCAGGTGGCGGCCATGTTGGCGTACAGGGACGTCCTGGCCAAAGAACACGAAGAGCTGGTGAAAAGGCGGGAAGGGGACGAGGGCGAGCGAGGCAAGCAAACGCAGCGGCTGGAGAAGAAGAAGGCGCAGGCCACACGCCAGCATCAGGTGACCTCCGTGGCCGACAGACCAGTCCCCAAGGTCTCCCTGGATGCTAACCTGCTCTTCCTCCTCCTGCATGGTGGTGCCACGGT
The DNA here is from genome assembly GCA_024372805.1 of Oostethus manadensis. Classification (NCBI taxonomy): domain Eukaryota; kingdom Metazoa; phylum Chordata; class Actinopteri; order Syngnathiformes; family Syngnathidae; genus Oostethus; species Oostethus manadensis. The sequence goes on along the minus strand of QODF01000080.1, from coordinate 1,442,884 downwards.
GCAGGTCCTTCTTGAAAAGCTGGACTCGGTGAGAGTGAAGCTGCAGCTGAACACCTCCAAGAGCGCCAGGAAGAACTTCCTGTCCAAGAAGCAGGAGATGACCTCAGAGAGAAGCCGTGCCGAGGAGGAGAACAACAGGTGACATGCTCGCACGCCAGTTTGGTAGACCGGTGAGTAGAGGATGATGTCCATCTGCTAACTCCACCCACCAGACTGGTCAGGGAGCTGCAGCAGAGCGACGCCAAGCTGGTGGCACTGATCGAGGAGCAGAGTGTGGAGCAGCGGCGTTGGCAGGAGGAGCTGGAGAAGCAGAGGCAGGAGCTGGAGCGAGTCAACAAGGAGAAGAAGGAGGCGGAGAAGGTGGCCCTGCAGGAAGAGCTGGCCGCCGTGAAGATGCAGCGAGACGTGGCTATGGCGCGCATCAAGGCCTGGCTGGTGGAGGTGAGCTCCCCCTGCTGGTTGAGAGACGCTTTGGTGCACTGACAGGTGGTGGCGCTGTGTTGAAGGTGGGGCAGTACCTGAGCATCCTGCAGGACGTCTTCCCTCACCAGTACCAGCAGGAGAAGCCCGGCTGGACCAGCAAGGAGGCCGCCGTGCGCCAGAACCAGGCCGAGCTGCAAAGACGCTTCCAGGAAGTCCTGCAGCAGCTCCAGCAGGGTCGTGACCTGGATTCCCTCCCCAGGATCAACGTGCCCGCCCTGCCGCACATCCCCATGGTAAGACCCCGCCCACTTCTTGCTGAGCACGGTTGATGATGTCTTTTGTCCTTCAGGGTGACCTCAACTTCAGACAACTGATGACCTCGCTTCCCAACCCCCCCCACAGACATCCGCTCGCCTACCAGCCCCGCCCCAGACCCTACCTGCCACCCCCGCACTACCTGCAGCGCCACCCAATGCCCCCGCCGCTGTACCCCCCTTACGTCAGGGCTCCTACCAGGGTGACTCCGCCCCCCAGCCACTCGCCGACCCCGCCCGCCTACCCGGTAGTTTCCACTACACCTCCCCCATCCTCTGGCCCCTTGGACAAGGTGCTGGACAAGTTGGGGGTTCGTTTCCCGCAGTGTAGCAGGTTCCAGCTGACGCAGCTGCTCCAGCAGGTGAAGAATGCCCGAGGAACACTGGCGGGGATGTCTGTGGACCAGCTGGCTGAGCAGGTGGGCCTCAAGTTGGCCCAAGGCGACGCCCTCCCCCTGGGGCCGCCGCACACCAACGCACTAAGCAGGCTGTGCCTCATGTGCCAGAATGCCGTGGCCCCCAACAGCCGCCACCCGCTGAGCTGCTCCCACGCCATCCACAGGGACTGCATCCGCATCTGGCTTCAGTCCAGTCCCAACAACGCATGCCCGTTCTGTGCCGCCAAGTGAACCATCACGCGTCGTACTTGGGATGCTTTGCAATAAAATGATCGACTTTTGAAGCTTCACTGTCCTTTTGTGGCAGATTTTGCCCATGAGCATTCTTTAGACAAGCCATTGGCATGCTCTCACAGCCGTGCAACAACATTTTGGTTGGTGGTTTAGTGTTGTCGCACAGTCTCACGGCCGTGCCACAACACTAAACCACCGACCAAAATGTGTTAACATTTTGAAGCTAACTGAATGTGCTGTCCGTTTTCAGCGGCAGGTGTTACTTCTAAACGCGTTTTTTGTTAGCGACGCTTAAAGCTAATGCTACGTGACGAGCGAGGCACTTGGTGGGGTACGGAGACAGCGAGTAAAAGAAGCTTTGTTGTCTTTTTCAAAGGAGAAGACGACTACCACTCATTTTTAATGGCCGCTCGGTGGGCGGGGTTAAAGGATCGGACGTGGGAGGAATAATGGCGGGGTCGTTCCAATTTGTAAACAAAGACGACGCTCAACACTGTCACGTGAGCAGGGGGGGCGGCGCCATCTAGTGTTGCTAAACAAAACTACATCAGGTTCGACATATCGAGTGGACAAGATGCGGGGGCGGGGCCACGGCGTCTGGACAACCCAGTGACCTTTGAACCGACAGGACCCCGCGAAAGGTGTTAGCATGTAGCTACTTGTCAGCCTACTTGGCTGCTGACATTTTCCCACGGCGGCCTCGGGGTCGATAGCGAGGCGGAGCGGGAAGCGGTGGCGTCCCGCGGGAGCGACGCGGCGAGGCCAGCAAACACTAACAAGGCAGTCAGGGCAGAAATGGCGTCTGGCCGCTGGGGGGCCGCCGCCGCCCACTGCTGGCGACGTGGCGAAGCTCACGCGCTCCGTTTGGATCTTTGGACCTTCTTCCTGTTCAAGGCCACACAGGTCAGAGGTCAAGGGCTGCACTGATTAGCATCCATCATGACGTCAAATAATGCTGTGGACGGCGGAGGAACGCCCCATGAAGGCTGTCATCCCAGGATGCCGCGCCCCCTCCTCCATGTGCTGTCAATTAAATGTGATAGACTGGCTAAAAAGCAGCACATAAATAACAGACATAAAAATCTATACCTGACCCCCCCCAGCCTGTCAAAGCTCATCCCGTACGTGTGCCGCTGCCCACTAAGTCCCGCCCACAGCTCACCTCCTACAACCAATTAGGCCCACTCGAGCTCCCCAATGAGGTGTAATTCATCAGTTTGACTTCAACACCCCCCTCCCCCCCATTCCCACAGGTGTTCATGTAGAAAACTAACCCCCCGCCCCCAACCATCACATGCTTGTTTGGCTAATAGTCAGTTTGTGAGCTCATGTTTCATATTTGGGTCATGATGGAGGGGGACCATTAGAACATGGTCCATTAGGCTCCACGGGGAGGGAGGGGGCCATTTGCCAGGCAGACACCATCAATCGAGTCTGCTAAGTGGACCTTTTTGATGACTTTCAACTAGCACACAGCACATTTCACTCCTCTAAGCTGGAGTGGGGGGGGAGCACGGCTTTATAATCACGCTCCCTCATGGACCCAAGCTACATTTCTCAAAGATTTGTACAAGGAGAACATTTATCCCCTTTAGACAAATATACCTTTGATTGCACCCCCCCCCCAACCACCACACACACACAAGCTAGCCAATCGTTAGCTCCCTGCTAAGAATGACAAGGAGAAGCAGAAAGCGAGCGGAAGAAAAAGAAGAAGAAAAAAGAGGAGAAGGATAATGCCAAGAGGGAAGGAAAGGAAAGAGGAAAAAAAGGAAGACGTGAAAAAGGTTGAGAAATATAAAAACAAAGTTTAATATTTTGTTGCATTAGCTAAGAAAAGAATCAGCTACTTCCTGCGCGGCCAGCACAGGTCACATGACAGCCTCGTTCCAAAGGTGTGCTCATTTAAATACCAATAAAGTTGTTGTGCATAAATACGACGCCTCCCAGGCGTTGCTGTAGCGACAGGTCACATGACCACAGGGGCTCAAACATTACCGCTCCTGGTCTTGGCCTTGGCAGGACCGCTCCTCAGCTCCAACCTCTTGGCGGGAGAATTGCTGTTGTTGTGGTTGGCATTCCCACTCAGACTCTCCATGATGGAGCGGAAGGCCCCGAAGGGACGCTTGCTCTCGGAGCTTCCTGTGGGCGTCCTCTCCTTCCCTCTGCTCGGCTCCACCTCCTGGCTCTGATGCACGTGCTCGTCAAAGGTCACCCTCAGTTTCGGGTTGTGGGACGTCTTCCTGCGAGACGACGGGGACTTAAGGGCGCTTTTGGGGCTGGTGGCCACTTTGGGGCCGCCGTCTGTCTCGCCCGGGGTGTCTGGCGTCCTGGATTCTGTGATCTCGTGGTCGCTGGAGGTGGGGGAGGGGCTGAAGGCAGTCTTCTTGTCTGTGGAGGCGGGGAGGTGCTTTTTCATCACAAGCTGCAGGTGCTTTGACACGGGCTCCTCATCTGCGATTGGCAGCTGGGTCGGCCTATCGGGTCGCGGGGGGTGAGTGGGCGGGGCTAAGTGTTTTTTAGCCTCTTCTGGCGGGTAAGCGTCGGAGTCGGACTCACTGAGCGAGCGCTGCATGATCTGTTTGAGTCGGGCCAGCTTCAGCTCCCGCTTCTCCGCCAGGGCACTCCGATGGGGGGCGTCCCTGCCACCCCCCCCCGCCAGAGGAAGCCTGGAGCATTCGGGCACCTCCTTCCCCGTCAGCTGACGCAGCGCAGAGTCCGGCCCCACCCCTCCCTGACGGAGAAGCCAGTGGCCATCGGCGGGCGTTCCCTCGGCTGTCAGCGTCATCTCTGGCCACACCTCCACAGGGAGCTGATGCCCACTGCACAAAAACACAAACATCAACATTCCCAACTTGACATCCAAGTGTCTGTGTGTGTGTGACCTGGTTGGTGCTCCATGTGACCTGTCCAGTCTGTGTAGTTGTTTCTGTAGCATCACCTTCTCTGTCGCCTGCCTACACACACACACACACACACACACACAGCATGAGTACCAGGTGAGTGGTCAGGTGTAAGGAGAGAGGCGCCCACTCACTCGCTGAGCTGCTTGGTGAGTTTGACGACCTGCGAGGCGAGCGACATGCACGTCTCCACCACCACCAGGTAGCGGGCACATGTGCTGTGACCTTGACGCTCCGCCATCTGAGAAGGACGCTCCCCCTGGTGGTTGTGCACCGTCACGTTGGAGCCGTACTCCACCAGGGTCTGTGTGCGCAAAACCACACACACACACACAAAGACTAAATATGATAATACTCACTGGAACCATCATGAAAGAGGGGAAGAAAAAGAAACAGAAGGAGAAAGAGGAGAAGGAAACTGTAGGAGCAGAAAAAAGGTAGGAAACATAGGAAAAGAAGAAAGTGAAAAAGAACCAGAAAATGTAGAACAGAAGAAAAACAAGGAAAAAGGAGAAGATAAGTAAGCAGGAGGAGAAAAAAAGAGAAAAAAAAAGGACAAAAGAAGAAAAGGGAGAAAAAAAGAAAAGGGAGAAGAAATATAGTAAAAATAGAAAAAGAAGGAGAATTTAAAAAAAAAAAAAAGAGAAGACAGACTAAAAAAAGAGAAAGAAGGGGAAGCAAAACAAAATAGGAAATGAGGAAAAAGAAGAGCAAATATAAAAAGAAGGAACAGAAAAAAAGAAAAGCTCAAGAAGGAAAAAAAGAGGAAAAGAAAGGGGGGAAAAAAGGAGGTGAAAGAAGAGAATGAGAAGGTGTGTGTACCTGAATGCATGTCAGGTGACCATACTGCGCTGCCACGTGCACGCCCGTGTTCCCGTTCTGGTCCACCTCATCTAGAGAGATAGCCTGTTCCTGCATGAACTGCAGCAACCACAGCAGCACCTTCTCCTGCACACACAACCTGTGATAGAGGCTTGTAGCGGGACAGGAAGTGGAAGCGAGAGGAAGTGATGAGAAGAAGCGAGAGGAAGCAAGCGAGAAGAAGTGAGAGGAAGCAAAGAGAAGAAGCGAGAGGAAGCAAGCGGGAGGAAGAGAAGAAGCGAGAGCAAGCAAGCGGGAGGAAGAGAAGAAGTGAAGAGAAGAAGCGAGAAAAAGTGAAGAGAAGAAGCGAAGAGAAGAAGCGAGAGGAAGTAAGAGACCTGTCCGTAGCGTGCGGCATAGTGGATGAGGCTGGGATGTTCTCTGGTGCAGCTGAGCTCCGCGATGGCCTCTGTCTCACTCACCATCCACCTCACACACTCCAGGTGCCCGTTCTGAAACGACAGCACTTCCTGTTCAGCGGCCAATCAGGCGGCTCAGACGCAGAACGAAAGATGATGATGATGGCGGTGATGAAGCAAGGAACCTTGACGCCGAGGCCGGCGGGCGTGAGCTGCTGTGCGTTGCGTTCGTTGAGGCCGTCCTCACCCATGAGGGAGGTGAGGTGCTGCAGACACTCGGCGTGACCTTGAAAGGCCGACACGTGCAGCAGGTTGTTCCCGTCTGGGTCTCGGATCAGCGCCAGGTTGTCGGCGGCCAGGTGAGGCTGTGAAGGTGAGACAAAAAGACGCTAAAGCTCCACAGCTCCACCTGGTGGATATCAAGCACCTCACCAACAGAGAGATCTGGCCTTCCCTCACGATGTTGATTATGTTCTGCTTCTTCTTGCTCTCCTCGTCCACGTCCGCTGCTCCACTGAAGCCCCTCACTACCCCTCCCCCTGGGGCAGCGGGCCGAGGCTTGGAGGAGTCCTGCCTGGCCAGGAGGGGGAAGGTCAGCACAGCGCCCCCTGGAGGCTCCATGCCTGCCCTCTGGTTCTGAGCCTCGGGGTAGACCCTCGCAGACAGCAGCTTGTCTGGACCAATCACGTGATTAGCATGCTAATGAGGGGGCGTGTCACACTGACATAAGTAGACAGGAAGAAGAGATTTTGAGTCTTACCTCCGTCGGAGAAGGAGGAGGAGCAGCTGAGGTGTGAGGAGGAGAGTACCTCCTGCTGGTAGGCTCCTGGTGGGCGGTGGAGGACATCAGGGTCCATGGACATGGACTTCCTCAGGTGAGGAGACAGAAGACACAACTGCTGGAGGAGAAGACCTTGTTAACTTTCACCAAGGACAACTAGGAGTCTCTGTTGGGAGGTACCGGGGTCTGAGAGGTGCCGGAGGGCTCGCCATGCGCCAAAGAGGAGTTCTTGGCTCTGTGGTTCCTCTCCAGGGTCCCTCCTGGCAGGATGCTCCTTGCAGGAAGGGGGCGAGGCAAGGTGGACGAGTGCTGGCTAGACTTGATGTAAGGGACGTCCAGGATCTCATCCATGTCCAGGTCGTAGTGCTCCAGATCCCCAAACACCGCTCCTCCTGCTCCCCCTGCACCTCCCTCCACAACCTTCACCTTGCCTCCCGCCCCCTCACACGAGGAGGCGGTCGTAGGAGGATGCTTGTCTTTAGCTGCCACACCACCTCCAGCCTCCTGGCCCAGGACCTTCCCGTCCGGGTCCGACTCGGGCGTCACGGGCTGATGCTTGAGAGGTGAGACCCGCTTCACCGGACGGAACTTGCTGTGTACCTCAGCCAGACCCGTGGGTTTGATCGCCCCTGCACCTCCGAGAGACGACACGCCACGACTCCAGCCAATGGAGGATGGAGCTGGACAGGAGGAGGAGTCACAACGCGGGGCGTTTTAATCAAAATGCTAAAGTTTGAATCTCGGTCAAAGTGAATAAATCAAAAAATTATCCACTCAATCCAAGCAGAAGTTCAATCAAGTTAATCCAAGGGAGTGAGAGAAAGTGAGTTAATCTAAACAAAATCACAGGAAAAAAAAAGTACAATCAAAAGTAAGTTTTCATCAAAGTCAGTTAATCAAGTAAAAATAAAAGTGAGTGATTAACCTACTGGGATTCAATTTATCTTCATCAAAGTAAAAGGGAGTTACCCCAAGTAAAAGTCAGTTTTCAGTTAAATGAAGGTAAATTTACGAAAATGTGACTTTTAATCTGGGTAAAAAGTAAGTTGGTTAATTAACCGAAGTAAGAGTAGGTTAATCACAGTAAAATCAAGTAAATCAAAGTATGTTTTTATCAAACTAAAAGTAAATTAAACAAAGTAAAAGTATGTTCTCATCAAAGTAAAAGTGAGTTAATCAAGTCGAAGTCACTTTTCAGTCAAATGAAAGCAAGTTCAAGTAAAGCTAAAAGTCAGTAGATGAATTAATCCACATGTAGGTTAATCCCGGGAAAATCTAGTTCATTGAGGCGCTAGTAAAATCATGAAAGTGGAAGTAACTTTTCATGACAAAAGTGTGTTTTCATCAAAGTAAAAGTGACTTAATCAAGTAAAAGGAAGTCACCAGCTCGCTCCTCTGTCTGAGCGTCATTCCTCCTGGACAATTCCGGAATGTTCTTCAGGGAGCTGACGGAATACTGGCACACGAACACGACCAATCAATACTGAGTATTCTTATTGATACATACGTCATATGTGTGTTACCCACCACAGCATCATCAGAGAAGTCGATCTCATCCAGGTCCAAATACTCAGGAGCCTCCATCTTCCTCTGCACACATCATCCAGCTCACTGCACACACACACACGCGGCCATGTTTTCCCTTGTCATCTACAAATAGAATATTCCAGACTTTCCAGCCAGGGAAGACAGAAAGTGGCTGCAGGAAACTTTTTCTTTCTTTTTCCTGTGACAACAAAGCTCACTGCGGATTGATGGCAACCAGCAACTTGTCCTTCTCCTTCATGCTAATGCTAGCTGGCATCCTCTGGCTGCTCAGTGAGAGCAGCAAAAGTCAGGGCAAGCTGTTGCGTTCAAGTGCTCAGCAGCCTGGAAAACAATGTACGCTACAAAGGCGACAAAGAAAACATCCAACTATGTTGTACTTGCAGGCACTGCAAAGTTGATCACATATTGTCGAGTCACTTGGGGGCAGTAAAAAGGGTGTGAGAAAGGAGTGTTTCGTGCTTTGGGGATTAAAAAGTGAATTGTGTTCCTCTAATCGGCTCAGAGCGGCAGGCTAATTAGCCTAGCTAGCGGGCTAAGTACCCTAGCTAGCGGGCATGCTAACGGCGAGGCTAGCGGCTTGGCTGGGGAAGAGGTCGGTGGAGAAAGCGGAGGCGTATAACGAGGATTACGAGACATTGTTAGTAAAGATTTACTACCTTGCAGGAGTCGGGCGGTGTGGACCGGCTGCTAGCAGAGACGCTAGCTGTGTTTTTTCTCGCCAGATGCTAACAGCACAAAGACTTTGACATATGGACTGCACAGAAGAGAACCACAGCGAGAGGACTCACTCTGAGCGCATTTCTCTCCCACCATACTTTCCCTTGCGAAGGGGCGTCGACGTATTATGTCTGCCTGTTTGGTCAGAGGATGGACAGCGTGTTGAATAGCAGGTTGTTTCTTATTGGTTGATGTCGAATCAATCAATAACCAGGTGACTTTAATATTGATATGAGATTCTGTGTCTGAAGCTGGGATAGGCTCCGGCGGCATACAAAATGAATGAAAGCTACAGTATGTGCAGGTGAGCTCTGTCCTAATAGACGATCTCGGTGTAAGGATTCCGTTAGACGGGAGAATTCGCCTTAGACTCACAACGAAAGATGAAACTAATTCAAGATGAATTGCATTTGAAACTATTCGTGCACAATGAGTTCATGTAACGAAAATAGTTCCAACGTTTGCGTTTGCCTGATGACGTTCTATGTTGCACTCGTATGATTGCGGACTTGTACAGGCACATGTGTGGGTGCATTTAGACTCCACGAGGACAGTCTGGACTGGAAGGTCTTCATTTGAAAAGGAACGGGCAGGCGGGATCATCTTACACGCGCAGCAGCGCCCTCTGGGGCTCGCACGTGACACTGCGACTTTAGACACGAAGCTACGTCATCACACGGAACACGAACGAGCACGGTTAGTGAGGACGACGAAACACGTTATTTGCTTCACAAGACCAAAGTTGCTTTATTAGAAGCGTGCCGTTCCTTCGTAATAATGTTCATAATAAAACCAAGCCCTCTCCTCTCACGCGCTGGCCTGGCATCCTGACACGTGCGCAGCACTTCCGGTGTAGCGGACGTCACAGCGGGCAACGTTGTTGTCAAAGCTGGACTCCGGAACCTTCTGCTTGGGGTTGACGGTCACCTGCCAGGTAGACGTTCGTGTTTCAGGCCAGGAAAACATGGCCTTACCTTGCCCGTTTTACCTTCAGAATGTATTTTCCAGGAGACACGTCCGTGATGTCGATCCACTGACAGTCGATGTCTGCGTTGTAAGTGTCGTAGCAACCCGGACTCAAGCCCTGGACACAAGGATGCTAATGCTAACGAGAAAGGAAGCAAAGAGTGCTACATGCGGAGTACCGGCCCGCCACCTGCGTGTGTGAGGTGCAGGCGTAGCGTCGGTGGTATCCGGCCTCGCAGGACGTGTCCTCCAGACAGAAGCTGGCCTTGTGGCCCTCAGCCACCGCCTTGTGCGTCTCGGCGTCCAGCAGCTCGTACAAGCTGAACTCGTCCATGCTGTGAAAGTGACTGACAGGGCGGCCATGTTGGATCAGCCGTGCTGCTGTGAGGGTGGCGTTAGCTATAGCTTGTTAGCGTTGCGTGACTAAAACAACGGGCACCAGGCACCTGACTAAAAGGCAAACTAGCGCCACCTAGCTAGAAAGGCGGTCGTACTTGTGACAGCTGTGCCACTCCCAGGAGTAGCGAGGTTTGCTGGGCAGGAAGTCGGACGTTCCCTGGTTCTTGACGCGCTGAGGGAACCTCAAGAGGACCCTGGTGTCGTATTCATGAGCGTAAGCCGCGGAACTGGAAGGATGAGTCAGAGAACGAAGTTAGCTAGCAAAGAATGTTGCCTTGTAGTCCAGTCTGAGTAGAAGGACCATGGTTAACACTGAAGATAGCACAGCGCTAACACTGCTCCGTGGAAAGTCACCTGAGCTCAAGTTCAGGACTTAAGCAACTCCTACTAGCTACAGCACTTACCTCTTGCATTTTTACACTAGACGTCATCAACTACACGACGCCGGACTAGACTACACTCAAGTATACTCTTAGTGTACACTTGGCCATACTTCACCAGACTACACTAGGCTGGACTAGACCTCACGAGACTACAAGACTAGATAGTACTTGACGACGGGTGGACTAGACCTCACGAGACTACAAGACTAGATAGTACTTGACGACGGGTGGACTAGACCTCACGAGACTACAAGACTAGATAGTACTTGACAACGGGTGGACTAGACCTCACGAGACTAAAAGACTAGATAGTACTTGACTTCAGTACTAGACGTCGGCTGGACTAGACCTCACGAGACTACAAGACTAAATAGTACTTGACTTCAGTACTAGACGTCGGCTGGACTAGACCTCACGAGACCACAAGACTAGATAGTACTTGACTTCAGTACTGGACGTCGGCTGGACTAGACCTCACGAGACCACAAGACTAGATAGTACCTGACTTCAGTACTAGACATCAGACTACAACAGACCTCAATAGACTGAACTGAGTTCACTAGACTGGAATTTTCTGTACTAGATTACAATGGTTTGGACTAGACTGGACTATACTTCCCTGAATTGGACTAGACCACACTAGACTACATTAGACTGTGCTAGACTAGACCAAACCACGGTAGACTGGACTATACTTGACTAGAATTGATTGGATTAGAGTGTGCTAGACTACACTATACTTCGCTGGATTACACTGGACTAGACCTCACTACATTGTGCTAGGCTACCCTGGACCTTACTAGACCGGACTGTACGTGACTAGTGAGTGTACTAGAGCGGAGCACAGAGTGTGATGGTTTAGTCTTACGAGGCGAGGCAGTTCTCCTCGGCCGCGCAGCGTAGGTTATACATGGGAAGTTTCTGGATGTAGGAGGCCACCTGGATGTAGTAGGCGTCAGGAACCAGGTCAGGGAGACCTGTGGATCATGTGTCAATCAATCATTCCAACCTTTCAGACCCAAGTCAGGTTTCTGCTCTGGTGGAGCAGGACCTGGATGGACCATGTCAATCCTAGTGTGACGTGGTGACATCATCAAGGTGCGGTTCGCACGGGATTATGGCATCTGGGAAGCTACCCAGTATGGACCAAGGCTTTCTTACCGTTCTGATGGTACCTGGTTCCGTATCCATGCCAGTGTGGGTTCCAGGTTCTGGGTCTGTAGTAGGAGTTGTAGTAGTTGTAGTACTGGTAGTAGTTGGATGCCTTGTACGGGTTGGACGGGTCATCCCCCGCCATCATGTCCTCCCGCCGCTGTGGTGCTGAGGGCTCCCGCCGTGTTAGTGGCCGCTGACGCGCCACGGCTCGTAACTGAGCGGCGCCACCGGCTGCGGGCGGGCGGGGGGCCACGCGGGCCGGGGAGGTGTCGTTGGTGCTGAGCAGAAGGACGCCGCTGTTCCTGCTCCTGGTGGCGGCTGGCTCGTACCGAGACGCACGGCTCAGGATGCTGAAGACCTGCCCGTTATGTCGCCATGTCAACCCCCGCCTTGCACCCTCAGACCCCTCCTGGCACTCACTTCCTGTTTGCAAAACACACAACAGCAACACACGCACCACAACACCCAACTCCATCATCATCGTGGAAGGTCCTCTTCTTCTCCTGCAACAATGGAGCACACGTCCCTCACCCGCTACCCTCTCTCCCTGCCTCCCTCCCTCCCTCTCCCGCTGGGTAGAAGGTGGAGCCAAACTTAACCTTTTCTGGCACGCTGACTAATACTACTAAGCAACAGAAATACTACAAAAGAAACATCAGTCATTGTAGATGGAAAGGGAAGGTTGCTGCAAAAAGACATAATGGGAGGAAAGAAATTATTTTGCCTTCACCTGCTGCTTATCCTTGTGGGCGGAGCTATGCACGTGCCGCCACGATGAGCAACATGAAATGGTGGTGAAGTTAGTTTGACGTTGGATATTCGGCTCCATAGCGGTCGTCTTCCCTCGCCCTGCCCGGACTCCTCTCTCATTAACGGGCGAGCTCGCACGGGAAGTGCCGCTCAATACGCTGGCTGTGTTTTTTCGGGACCGTCAATAAATTACTGTTTTGGTATTTATAGTAGCCATGCCACAGTTCACAGTATGAATGGCTTGTGACGACCCTGATATCACCATACAGATCCCCCCCCCCAAAAAAAAATACTTGTTACATGTTTATGTCCCAGTTAACAATATTTGGATCACTATTTTGGATCTCAGTACAATTTTAAGTACGTTTTGGAAAAACGTACTTAAAATTGTACTTAGAGCACAGTTTGTAAAAAATAGACACACACAACTTTAAAATCGGATTGTGTGAAATTTAAATTAATTTTAATCTAAAATGGCCAAACAAAAAGGTGTGCATGGTAGGACAAATATTGGGCTACTAATAAAGTGGTTTGGGGTTCTTAGGTCACATGACCCGAGAGCTATTACAAATGTAATAGCAAATAATGTGTACAATATACCTGTATTTATTTTTTATTGTTAAAAATGTATATAAAATCCAGTAAAAGATGAAAAAGGGCGTGCAAAAATACTTTTGTGGTAGGACAAATCCTTTAATATGGTTAAAGGTCAAATTGTGGTTTAGTTTGCAATACAGTGTATGACATTTGTTAACCAAAATAGTAAATTATTGACGGTCCCTAGAAACACAGCCAGCAGTTAGAGCGGCATTTCCAGTGCGAGCTCGCCGGACTAGGAGAGAGGGCTCCGGGTACGGTGAGGGAGGACGACCGCTGTAGCTACGGAGCAGAGTATCCAACTAGCAATGGGAAATTCACATTGACGGGGACGAACATCCAACAAGAATGATAAATCTAAAGTATTTTCAATGTAACGTCGTTAAAAAGGAACCCGGTTGATGAAAGCCATCCCTGAACTTGGGTAGGAGTCCTCCCTTTTATTGGGCGGGGGCCTCCCCCCCGCTGGGAGCTCAGGATGCTTTAAAAAAAGATGGAATCGAAGCACTTTCTTCCCGCCGGCACACCAGGAAGCAACCTGTGATTGACAGCTTTGTTGGCCTATCGTTTGCATCGCTACCAGACGTTAGCTACCAACTCCACCGACTCTGTTCGCGCTAATGAGGCTAGCTACTTGTTAGCATCAACGCTAGCGTAAATAAACCAGCAGCAAATGACGTTATAGTAATGTGAAGTGAATATACAGTAGTGTCGATAAAACATCGTGGGGCAGTCGTGAACTTAGCATTAGCCGCTAGCTTACCGAGCTAAAAGTCCCAAGAGTCATCAATCTGGGAAGACCTTCTAGTTTAACGAGCTCTTCGTAAAGATGAAAGCAGCGGTGGCGGGCCAATGAGAAGCATGTGTGCGGCACCGTAATGAGGGCTACCGGCGGGAGGCCCAGACGATAAAAGGCCGCCACTTTCCTACGTGACGGAAACAATGTGCGCGCATGATGCCCAATAAAAAAAAAAGTGTTAAATTACGCACGTGAGCCGCGTGAAGGGCCACGACGGCGAGTCTCATCACGTGACAGGCATCGTTACTGCTGGACGAATGGACGAGAGATGTGCGAGTCCTGGACAAGTCGTTACAAACCCAAACGTTTTCAACTAATCGGTACCTACGGGTACTTCTCGTTCACTTACTCACCCCAGCTACCGCCAGTTAACCCAGGGAACATGGAAGTACCCGATGCAATTCGGTGAGCGCCTTATAAAAACTCGAGTCAGTCAAGAGAATTGAGTTTCCCAATCCCAGTGTGGGCAGCAGGAAGGCGTAGTGGGCGGGGCAAGTAAAAATGCTAGATCATGTGACCACCGTCAGCCAATAAAAAAACAATGGTTTGTTTTAAAAAGTCAAACTAGAGCTTGACAAATTGTTTATTCAAAGGTGAGATTAGAAAATGCAAAGAACATATATTAATATACACTAATGCTACGATTCTATGTACAATAAATGCACACTAAAGGAGAAATGAAACAACACAGCTTGATAATAAAAATAATAGGAAAAAGGTTTGACTTATTTCATGTTTGGGTCTCATCTGTAGCAAATGTGAGTTAGCTTGTAGCATGTAGCACAGCTCTCCTCCAAAACACGTGAAATAAAAACATTAAAGGGCGTTAATACTGGTAACACAATAGACGAAAAAAAGGTTGATTCTTGGGTATCGCTAACGCCAGCTCCAGTAGTTTTTAACGTGGATGTTTAGCATCAAGCTATGCTTTTACATTTTTAGCTTAGCGTTGATGCTAACGTGCGACAACGTGTGCGTTTGCACTCACCGGAGGGCGTGAGCGTGACGTGACCCCGTGAATTGTACAAACACCGTGATAAAGACAAAGCCATCCCACAGAAACTGACCAAGCACAACAAAAAATCCCTCGCCTTCGTCCGAGCTCCAGTGTGGTTAGTGCACAAACAGACTGAAGAACCGACTGACAGGACACGCACCCACACATACACACACACACACACAGTGCTTTACGATAATGACAAGGAGATCAACCACAGGAATGAGGAGGCCGCTTTGGGCCAAAACAAGGAAGGAGACGAAAAGAAACTGAAAAAGAGGAAACATTTGAAACGTCACGGACCAGTCCTTCAGAAGAGACACACGCTCAAGGCGGGACAGGACAGGCGGGACCGTCCTGGTGGGTCTCACTGGTTGACGTGAGGCCTGAGGGCCTGATACAGACCCTCAAACGTGGGCCGGTCAGGGATGTCCCGCCTCCAGCAACGCATCATCAGCTCAAAGAGGGAGGGGGGGCACAGCGGAGGAGCATACAGGAAGACCTGGAGTGGGGGTGGGGGCAGGGGGTCATGGATCAGTCATTGTTGACACCCCTTGGTGCCTAAATACTTTCTATGTGTTGGTGTCCTCTCACCTGTCTGCCCTGGTTCCTGAAGAACTCGCCAGTGTTGGCTATGACCTGTTCGTCAGTCAGCAGGCTGTAGGGCTGCTCCTTGCACAGTGTGAAAATCTCCCACAAGGTGACGCCGAAGGCCCAGACGTCGCTGGCCGTGGTGAACTTTCCCTGCCGGGCGCCACGAGGATGAGCGTGTGTTTCTGGTAAGGACGAGATGTTTGCCGGCACTCACCAGCAAGATGCTCTCCCAGGCCATCCATCTGATGGGCAACACGGCGCGCCCTTGGATGCGGTAGTAGTCGCTGCTGTAGAGGTTCCGGCTCATCCCGAAGTCGGCGATCTTAATGGTGAGGCGGCGGTCTAGCAGGCAGTTCCTGGTGGCCAAGTCTCGGTGTACGAAGTTGAGCGAGGCCAGGTACTTCATCCCAGACGAGATCTGCACCGACATGTGGAGGAGGTCCGACAGGCTGGGGCGAAGGACATGGAGGGGCGGAGGTTTCAGCACCAGATAAATGTGTTCTTCTTAAGCTCCGCCCACAGGAACATACAGTATGTACTACACACTCACACACACACCGGTCTCAATTGTCTTCTGAGTGCATAAGTGCACACTTGCATACTTACACTTAGTCTTTCGAGTGAGTGAATAAGTGCACACTTGCATACTAGCTGCCTTTGGAGTGCAGACCAGCTGCCTTTGGAGTTAAGGTTAGCGAGGTGTCGGCGTGCTCACCTGACGGAGGGGATGTTGTTGGCGTGTGTGAGCGTGCTCTCCATCTCGCGCTGCGACAGGAACATGTTGAGGTCGCCATTCTCCATGTACTCGGTCACCATGCACAAGGGGTCGGAGGTCACGCACACGCACAGCAGCCGGATGATGTTGGGGTCGTTGAGGCGGGACATGATCTTGATCTCCTTTAGGAAGTCATTCCTACAAGGACACGTTACGTCAGCCTCACCCGTGGCTTCTAACCCCCCGGGGGCGTGTTCCTGGTGGCGTACCTGGCCTGGCTCGTGGCATCCGCCCTCAGCTGCTTGACCGCCACAAGCACGGCACGCCCGTCTCTGTCTGGGAGGGGCGACCCCTCCCCCAGGAACTCCGTCAGACCCTCGGCCTCACAAAGGTGCACCTGTGGAGCGCCACACCGCCGAGCGTCTTTACTCTAGCGCCCCCACACCTTTGATGAAACATTCAAAGGCACCTACCTCCCCAAATTGCCCCTCTCCCAGCTTCTCCCTGAAGACCAGCTGCTGGCGCGGGAACTCGGAGGCGGAGATGTCCTTTCTGGTGAGTGAGTCCACGGTGAGGGCGGGCACGGCGTACATGTTGCTGCCCGTCACGCCCTGCAGCCGCACGATGTCCGTCTCCGCATAGTGGGGGGCGTTGCTATGGAAACACTGGTGCGGCGTGCACTGGGTGACGTCGGGCTCAGCGTAGCCCCCCCCGCACGCTGGCAGGAAAAAGCAGTTGATGAGACATGATGACATCACTTCATAACAACGCAAACAAACTTCTTGTCACCTTGAATGGCGGCCAGCCTAGCAGCGTCATGTGACAGGAAGTCAGCATTAGGTCAGAGAGAAGGTTATACTGAGGAGGACAGCTGGAGGAAGAGGAAGAGAAGAAGACGGGAAAGACCGGAAGCTGACGAAGAGTCAAGTAGCAGCCGGTGGCCTCCGGGGGGCTTGCTCACCTGACGCTTCTGCACTCTGGGAAAGTTCTGGCAGTTTGTTTCTCAGCGCTGCTGGGTTCTGGTACTGCGGGTCCAACAGGAACACCCTCTCGTAGTGAGGGTCGGTTTGGGCGGGGCCTGGAGGGGGAAGAAACACACACGACTAGCTGTGGAACGTTTCTGACCAAGCCAGCAGGGGGGGGCTCAACCTCAATTTAATGACCAAACACAAAGACTCCTGGAGTACTTACTCTTGGAGTACACTTCGGTAAGTGTACTCTGTCTACTTTACTGACACTTACACGTACCACCTTCTTCTTCTCTCCTTTTGAAAACCACTCCAGTTAGCCATTCCCCTTCTACTCGTAGCCAAGATGGCCACTTTTGAGGGTGCTCTGTCACTGAACACTTAGTGCACTGCATTTGGCCGTACTTGATGCACATATGCAGACTCAAAAGACTAAGTGTAAGTACACATGTGTGTGCTTGGTTTGGTGTGGTGGAAAGTGTTGGGAACATGCATACATTAATATGTATACATACATACATACATATATTACATACATACACATACATGCATGTATCATATTTTTCTTCCATTCCATTCCATTTTCTTACGCTTATCCGGGTTGTCCGGGTTGCAAGGGCAGCAGTTTCAGTAGGGAAGTCCAGACTTCCCGGTCTCCGGGGACCTCTTCCAGCTCCACCGGGAGGACACCAAGGCGTTCCCAGGCCAGCTGTGAGACATAGTCCCTCCAGCGTGTCCTAGGTCTTCCCCGGGGGCCTTCTCCCGACTGGGCATGTCCAAAACACCTCACCAGGGAGGCGGCCGGGAGGCATTTGGACTAGATGCCAGAGCCACCTCAACTGGCTCCTCTCCATGTGAAGGAGCAGCGGCTCTGATCTGAGCTCCTTCCGGATGGCCGAGCTCCTCACCCTATCTCTTAGGGTGAGTCCAGCCACCCTACGGAGAAAACTCATTTCCGCCGCTTGTATCCGCGATCTCGTTCTTTCGGTCATGATCCATAACTCATGACCATAGGTGAGGGTGGGAACGTAGATCGATCGGTAAACAGAGAGCTTTGCCTTCCGGCTCAGCTCTCTCTTCACCACGACGGTCCGGTACAGCGACCGCATTACTGCAGATGCTGCACCGATCCGTCTGTCGATCTCACGCTCCAACCTTCCCTCACTCGTGAACAAGAACCCGAGATACTTGAACTCCTCCACCTGAGGCAAGACCTCACTCCCAACCCGGAGGGTACAGTCCACCCGTTTCCGACTGAGAACCATGGCCTCGGATTTGGAGGTGCTGAGTCTCATCCCAGAAGCTTCACACTCAGCTGCAAACCGCTCCAGTAAACGCTGAAGGTCACAGCCTGATGAGGCCATAAGGACCACATCGTCTGCAAATAGCAGAGACGAGATCCTAAGGTCACCAAGCTGGACTCCCTCAACACCTTGACTGCGCCTAGAAATTCTGTCCATGAAGATTATGAACAGAATCGGTGACAAAGGGCAGCCTTGGCGGAGGCCAACGTTCACCGGAAACAAGCTCGACTTACTGCTGGCAATGCGAACCAGGCTCCTGCTTCGATTGTACAAGGACCGAATGGCACGTAGAAGCGGACCATCAATCCCGTACTCCCGGAGCACCCCCCACAGGACACCACGAGGGACACGGTCGAATGCCTTTTCCAGGTCTACAAAGCACATGTAGACTGGTTGGGCAAACTCCCACATACCCTCGAGTACCCTTGCAAGGGTGTAGAGCTGGTCCAGTGTTCCGCGACCGGGACGAAAACCACATTGCAGCTCCTCTAACCGAGGTTCGACTAACGGTCGTACCCTTCTCTCCAGCACCCTGGAGTAGACTTTCCCAGGGAGGCTGAGGAGTGTGATCCCCCTATAGTTGGAACACACCCTCCGGTCACCCTTTTTAAAAATGGGGACCACCACCCCGGTCTGCCAGTCCAGAGGTACTGTTCCTGACTTCCATGCAATGTTGTAGAGGCGTGTCAACCAACACAGTCCCCCAACATCCAGAGCCTTGAGAAATTCCGGGCGGAACTCGTCTACCCCCAGAGCCTTGCCACTGGGGAGTGTTTTAACTACCCCAATTACCTCAGCCACGGTGATAGAACTGTCCAAGTACGTATCCTCAGACTCTGCTTCCTCTACGGAAGGTATGTCAGTGGGATTGAGAAAGGCCTCGAATGATTCCTTCCACTGACCAACTATCTCCACAGTCGAGGTCAGCAAGCCCCCGTCCGCACTGTAAACAGTGTGAACTGGAGAAATAGTTGTAGTTTATAGTATCCTCAGCAGAGCCCTTGCCTTGTACATCCTCTCCAGTCAACAAAGAGAAAAAAACTCAAAAGAGTAATTGTTTATATGTCTCCACTTATGCACTTAAAAACACTTTGTGTCCATAAACACACACATATGCACCCAAAAGACTAAGTAAGTACACAAGTGTGCACTTGGGCACTCAAAAGACTAAGTGTAAGTGCTTTGGCACTCAAAAGACTAATCGTCCACAAGTATCCACTTATGCACTTAAAACACTTAGTGTCCACAAACACACATATGCACCCAAAAGAATAAGTACCCAA
Organism: Oostethus manadensis; assembly: GCA_024372805.1. Lineage (NCBI taxonomy): Eukaryota > Metazoa > Chordata > Actinopteri > Syngnathiformes > Syngnathidae > Oostethus > Oostethus manadensis. The sequence continues at coordinate 1,423,436 of QODF01000080.1, read as the reverse complement.
GTGTCCACTTGGGTACCAAGACTAAGTGCACCAATTGAGACCCTTGATCCAGCTTGAGGAGAGTATACCTGCGGGGGGGTGTCCAGAGCGGGGCGGAACCGGGGGGGTCTGCAGGATGATGGTGTCGCTGCAGGACGACAGTCGGACCCTCACCTCCTCGCCAAGGATCCTGCGTGGTGCCTGCATGAGGCAGAAAGGACGACGTCTTAAAGCGGTCCAAACTTGGCGCACTCGAGTGTGCTCACCTTCTCCAGAACCTTGCACACGTACTGACACCACAGGATGAGGATGATGATGATGACCAGCAACAGGATGATGGTCACCAGGCAGCCAATCAGAACAGGTGTCTTGCTGTCATCGGGGGTGTCGCTGGCGGACGGATTGTTGGCTGATGGGATAAACAAGATGGCGGATGAGCGTGCGTGGCAAATGTCACCCAAAATGGAAAAAAAAGGAGGGGGACACCATGAAGATCGTACAGGGCGTGGCTGTCACCGTGCTGCCGTCCCTGGATGATGGCGGCGTCACTGCCAAGATGGAGTCTTCTGAGAGAAAAGACAAAAAGTTTACAGAGTGTGGGTGTGGGTGTGTGTGTGGGTGTGTGTGTGCACGTTACCCGACTGGAAGGAGATCTCGCTGAACATCATCCACACATCAGCAAAGTCAAAGCGGCATCGCAGGGACATGGCAGCGCGGCGGTCGAGCGGCACGGTGACGTAGCGGGCGCTCGGGTTGCGGTCGTCCAGCACCGTGTTGAAGACCGCAGGCTCCGCCTCCCAGCCTGATGCAAGGCGGGGCTTAAACCAGCAGGAGACGGAGGAGAAGATCTTGACGCCTCGCGTGAACATGTTGTTGCTGTGAACCTGCACAGGAAGTTGATGCGCTCAGTCACAGGAGCCTTTCAAAGTAGAAGCAGCAAAACGGTGAAGACCTTCATGGACGTGAAGTTCCTTTGCTTGTCAAAGACAAACTCCATCTCCACGTGCCCCACACTTTCCAGCGAGTCGTTCCTCCAGCCCAGGTAGTCGTACCCGGGCCACACGTGGTACTGACGCGTCACCAGGAAGTCATCCAGACCCGTCACGCCGTCCGTCAGCTGGCCGAGGCCGCCGAACAACTTCCTGTTGGACGACAGGGCTCGGTGAGAGAGCACGCGACGCACTATGTGCACGCTAAAGCCATGATGCCGTGTGACCCGCCTCCTCTCGCAGGCGCCGTCGTAGGTGGAGTCGTTGAGGCTGGCGATGGGAGAGCCCGGCGCCATCATCAGCTGACCCTCAGGGGCGCTGTACGAGATCAGACCATCTGCGTAGCAGGAAGGAGACGCGTCATGTCACTATCAGCTGCGGCATGCGGGCGTTTCTTACCCTCCCACGGGCAGCCGTATAGCTCCGCCCTCATGCACACAGTGGACAGCTCTGTTAGTGGGATGAGGCGCACCCAGCGCGTGACCACGGGGGGGTGAAGGTCATTGATGACAGGCTCGTAAGCGTTCTTGTTTCCCTCCATCACCTGCAACACACAAACATTTCACTTCCTGTGTCCTTCTTAAACTCCGCCCCCAGGAATACGCACGAACCTTTCACTTCCTGTGCCCTTTTTAAACTCCGCCCCCCAGGACTACACGCTAACCTTTCACTTCCTGTGCCCTTCTTAAACTCCGCCCCCAGGAATACACACGAACCTTTCACTTCCTGTGCCCTTATTAAACTCCGCCCCCAGGACTACACACGAACCTTTCACTTCCTGTGCCCTATTAAACTCCGCCCCCAGGAATACGCACAAACCATTTCAGTGCACAACCTCCATGAGTGCACTTAGTCCTTTGGGCATCGAAGTGTACTTACTTGCTGTGTTTTGAGTGAATAACTGCACAAATTATTATACTAAGTCTGTTGAGTGCACACTTTCTTACTTACACTTTGTCTTTTGAGTGTGAACTTGCACACTTAGTGTTTTCAGTGTATAAGTGCACACTTGCATATTTATACTTACTCTTTTGAAAGAATATTGCCTGTCTTTTGAAGGTTAAAGTGCACACATTTTTTTTACACGTGAGTCTTTTTAGTGCATACTAACTGCCTGCACAAGTTCACATTTCGTACTTACACTCAAGACTTGAGTTGGAAGAATATCTGCACACTTACGTTTATTCATTTGAGTGTTTAAGTGCACACTTGCATGTTATCATTTGAATGCATATGGTCTTTCTTAAGGGTGTAAGCGCACACTATTTTACTTACTTGGTCTTCTGAATGTCTTTTGAGTGCATAGTGGCACACTTTGGTAGTTAGTTTTTTGAATGCATACTGACTGCACATAATGTGTAACAACTTTGTCTTTTAAGGCCCTACGTTCACACTTGTGTACTTAATGTATTAAGTGCCTAAGTGCACCCTTTCTCTCCTCCGTGAATCACCACCTTATTGTGGGGGATTGGTTTAAGTGCCCCAGTTATCCTAGGAGCTTTGTTGTCGGGGGCTTTATGCCCCGGTAGTGTCTCCTAAGGCAAACAGGGGCTATACGTGACGGGCCAGACTAAGAGTGATTCAGAAGACCCTTAATGAATAAAATCAAGAGGAGTGACCGCAGCTCGCCCAGACGTGGGACACCGGGGCCTCACCCTGGAGCCAGGCCTGGGGTAGGGGTTCGCAGGCGAGCACACGGTGGCCACGCCATGTCCGCGGGGCCCATCCGGGCCCAGCCCGAAGAAGCAAGACAGGAGCTTCTCTGGTGGGGAAGGAGCCCGAGCTTGTGGAAGAGGCAGAGAGATTCCGACTAGATATAGTCGGACTCACCTCAACCCACAGTTTGGACTCTGGAACCAAATTCCTTGAGAGGGGCTGGACCTTGTTCTTCTCTGGAGTTGCTGCAGGGGAGAGGCGGCGAGCTGGTGCGGGCTTATTAATAACCCCCCGGCTTGGTGCCTCTGTGCTGGAGTCATCCCCGGTGAACCAGAGGGTTATTTCCCTACGCTTTTGGTCAGGGGAAAGAATCTTGACAGTGGTTTGTGCGTACGTGCCGAACTGCAGTTCAAAGTAACCAGCCTTCTTGGAGTCTGTCAGACAAGTGCTGCAGAGCACCCCAGCTGGTGACTCCATAGTTCTACTGGGAGACTTCAACGCCAATGTGGGCAATGACAGTGTGACTTGGAGAGGCGTGGTTGGGAGGATTGGCCACCCTGATCTGAACCCGTGTGGTGTGTTGTTGCTGGACTTCTGTGCGAATTACAGTTTGTCCATACAAACACCATGTTCGAACATAAGGATGTCCATAAGTGCACTTGGCACCAGGACACCCTAGGTCGCAGGTCTATGATCGACTTTGTGGTCGTATCATCAGACCTGCGTTCGCATGTTCTGGACACGCGGGTGAAGAGAGGGGCTGAGCTGTCAACTGACGACCACCTGGTGATGAGTTGGATTAGATGGCGGGGTAGGATGCCGGACAGACCTGGCAGACCCAAACGCGTAGTGAGGGTGTGCTAGGAACGTCTGGCAGAGTCTCCCGTTCGTCGAGTCTTCAACTCTCATCTCCGGCAGAGCTTCGCCTGCATCTCAAGGGACGACCGTAATATTGAGTCCGAATGGGCCGTATTCCGTACCTCCATTGCCTAGGCAGCCAGTCATAGTTGCGGCCACAAGGTGGTCGGTGCCAGTCGTGGCGGCAAGACCCGAACCTGATGGTGGACACGGGGTTAGGGCTGCCCTCAAGCTGAAGAAGGAGTCCTATCAAGCATGTATGGCTTGCAGGACTCCCGAAGCAGCTGACAGGTACCGTCAGGCCAAGCGGCATGCGGGTTCGGTGGTGGTCGAGGCACCAACTCGTGTGTGGGAGGAGTTCGGTGAGGCTATGGAGCACGACTATCCATCGGCCTCGAAGAGGTTCTGGCAAACCGTCCGACACCTCAGAAAGGGGAAGCAGTCTCCAGTTCACACTGTTTACAGTGCGGACGGGGGCTTGCTGACCTCGACTGAGGATATAGTCGGTTGGTGGAAGGAATACTTTGAGGTCCTTCTCAATCCCACTGATATGCCTTCCGTAGAGGAAGGAGAGTCTGAGGATACGTACGTGGACAGTTCTATCACCGTGGCTGAGCTATTTGGGGTAGGTAAAACATTCCCCAATGACAAAGCTCCTGGGGTGGATGAGTTTCGCCCTGAATTTCTCAAGGCTCTGGATGTCGGGGGACTGTCTTGGTTGACACGCCTCTTCAACATTGCATGGAAGTCGGGAACAGTACCTCTGGACTGGCAGACCGGGGTGTCGGTCCCCAGTTTAAAAAGGGGGACCGGAGGGTGTGTTCCAACTATAGGGGGATCACACTCCTCAGCCTCCCTGGGAAAGTCTACTCCAGGGTGCTGGAGAGAAGGGTACGACCGTTAGTCGAACCTCGGTTACAGGAGTTGCAATGTGGTTTTTGTCCCGGTCGCGGAACCCTGGACCAGGTCTACACCCTTGCAAGGGTACTCGAGGGTATGTGGAAGTTTGCCCAACATGCACCCAACATGTCCTTTGTAGACTTGGAAAAGGCATTCGACCGTGTCCCTCGTGGTGTCCTGTGGGGGGTGCTCCGGGAGTACGGAATTGGTGGCCCGCTACTACGTGCCATTCGTTCCTTGTACAATCGAAGCAGGAGCCTGGTTCGCAATGCCAGCAGTAAGTCGAGCTTGTTTCCGGTGAACGTTGGCCTCCGCCAAGGTTGCCCTTTGTGACCGATTCTGTTCATAATCTTCATGGACAGAATTTCTAGGCGCAGTCAAGGTGTTGAGGGAGTCCAGCTTGGTGACCTTAGCATCTCGTCTCTGCTGTTTGCAGACGATGTGGTCCTTATGGCCTCATCAGGCTGTGACCTTCAGCGTTTACTAAAGCGGTTTGCAGCTGAGTGTGAAGCTTCTGGGATGAGACTCAGCACCTCCGAATCCGAGGCCATGGTTCTCAGTCGGAAACGGGTGGACTGTACCCTCCGGGTTGGGAGTGAGGTCTTGCCTCAGGTGGAGGAGTTCAAGTATCTCGGGGTCTTGTTCACAAGTGAGGGAAGGTTGGAGCGTGAGATCGACAGACGGATCAGTGCAGCGTCCGCAGTAATGCGGTCGCTTTACCGGACCGTCGTGGTGAAGAGAGAGCTGAGCCGGAAGGCAAAGCTCTCTGTTTACCGATCGATCTACGTTCCCACCCTCACTTATGGTCATGAGTTATGGGTCATGACCGAAAAAACGAGATGGCGGATACGAGCGGCGGAAATGAGTTTCCTCCGTAGGGTGGCTGGACTCACCCTAAGAGATAGGGTGAGGAGCTCGGCCATCCGGGAGGAGCTCAGAGTAGAGCCGCTGCTCCTTCACATCGAGAGGAGCCAGTTGAGGTGGCCCAGGAAGGCCCGGGATATACTTGATGAAGTGTCCATATGAAAGTACCTTTTTCCTTCCTGATGCTTATGTCTATCACGCCATCACACACATCCTGTAAACGTCTGCTTGTTAACCCCCCCCGCCCCCGACACACACACACACACACCATGTTTCCCAGGCGGTTCCTCCACGATTTCCAAGTGATGCCGTCCCTGCTGTAGTTGAGGCTGTAGGCACGGGCGAACTCGATGCCGTTCCTGGCGTATCGACCCTGAGTGGCCACCACCGTCAGGAAGGTGAGGCGGCGCAGGTCCACCTGAGCACACAGGGAAACGTGTCACGCTGCGGTTTGACCATGAGGAGAAAAGACGAGTCAAACCTGCAGGAACTGAGAGTCGGAAGCCTCCAGCTGGCCTTCGGGACACCAAGCGCCATCGCCGTCCTCACGGTTCAACCTGTGATGCCAAGCTCAAAAGGGTCAGTCCGCCCCCAGACAACATCTGAATCCGAAAGTAAGAATTAGAAGAAGAAAGCGACCTGGCGTACTGCGCTCCTGTGGTCTCGTGCCATTGGCTGGAAGCTGTGATGTCATCATCCTTGATCCGCCCATCCTCCATGCCCAGGGCATAGCGACAGTGGGCTGAAACCCACAGTGGGTGTCAGTGTGTGTGTGTGTGTGTGTGTGTGTGTGTGTGTGTGCGTGTGTGTGCGTGCGTGTGTGTGTACCTGGATCAATCTGTGCGAGGGCTGCTGTGGCGTCAAGGATCAGCAGCAGGAGGAGGTGCATGATGCTCCACACACACTACATCTCTATTAGCACACACACAGGGTCACTTCATTAAGAACACCGCCATCTTCCGTCTTCCTCCCACTGACCCCCCATCTTATGACACTTAATCTGTTGAGTGCATACTAACTGTTTGAGTGCATAAGTGCACATTTCATACTCACATTTAGTCTTGAGTGTGTAAGTGCATGCTTGTGTGCTTACATTGAGTGAAGATGGACTTTGTCTTTTGAGTGCGTAAGTGCACACTATTGTACTTACACTTATATTAGCATTGTCTCTTGGGTGCATACGTACTTAGACTTTTCAGTGCATACTTGTGTACTTACATTTAGTCATTAGGGTGTGAAGTGGCTTTGTGCTCAAGATGCAGATTAAAACAACCACACTGATGAGTGGCATCAGTGTGCCGCAGACATGCTGTGTTCCTGGGATGACCACTGGGTGGCAGTGTTGCCGTTTTTTGTGGCCACTTAAGGTTAAACGAAGAAGCGTTTTATTGCAGTTGGACGCCTCGAAGTGCTTCTTCCTCCAGCAAATGTGGCGGTAAAGAAGAGCAATTTCGGCTCAGAAAGTGAGCATATCTCGTCTGAAAATCCATCTCGCTTACTGATGGATCTTTTGACCGGGGAGATCAGCGCCATCTTTAACAAGCCGCCCTATAAAGTTCTCCATAAGTGGTAAGGCCATCTCCTAATTTGTGAAACAGTGGCGTTTCGGGAGGCGATTTCAAGATGAAGATCTGGACTTAACCCGGCGGGGAGCACTCAGCGCGCCTCACAAACCCACTAAACTCGCTTCTGAGCGACAGCTCGGCGCCTTAGCTGGTTCACCGACACGAGGCGCTCAGGTGAGCAAAACAAGGTAGCACCTGTGGCAGTCAGTGGGGCGAAGCTTGGGGGCGTGGCCTGTGGAGCGCTTGTGTTGGCATGTCAGGAATGAGAGGAGCGCTTGATTTGAAACAAGTCAGAGCACATCAAAACACGGTCATTTGGGTGCACGTCCCTTCCTGTTCAACATGCTCATAAGCTGGCTTTAGCTTCCTCTGATGCTAACGTCAAGGCTTGAGCTGTTTGGCTAGCTATCCCAGAATGCACTGGGACCGGGCTAGTTGTCACTAAAACCACAAAAACATCCCGCACACCACTTCCTGTTGTGGTCAGTCATGTGACATTTAGACAACAACGTTAGCTTCCATGCTAGCGTCCATCCTCTCGTTGTGCAGCATGCACGGTAGCTCATGTTTACGTTAGCTTAGCTTCTGGCTATGTGTTTGTGTGGCTACAATGACGTGCGGGTGCCAAGCTAGCAACGACAGCACACACTACTGACTTCAGGCCCGGCCGTGCTCGGCCACGCCACACTTTCATGCGCGCGCACCTCAGCAAACCTTTCGCGCTCTCTAGAAGAAGCCGCCGACGTGACGTCACACACCTCGGCGGCTCGCTCGCCCCGACTTCTTACGTCATCACTTTTCGCCTTTTTGCGCGCGTCTGTTCTTACCTGTCCTCGCGCTCCTCGGCGGCAGCGACCTCCCGTGCGCGGCCCCCACGCTCGCGTGCGTGTCGTTGTGGTGTGGGGCGGCGCGCGCGCGTGGACGTGGCGGCTCTGCCGCAGGTTTGTCAGGATGGTTCGCGCTGGCTAAAAAAGTGTCATGGAGGACGGACGGGGCTCCGCTCGCTAAGAAGGAGGAAAAAAAAACATCACTTGCGTCACTTCCTATTTCTGGGGCGGAGACAGCAGAAGAGACCGGAAGTAGTTTGCGTCACCTGACGCTGAACTTTACTTTGAAAGCAACAACCGTACGAGTGTTACTTCAACTTCCATTTCTTTTCTTTCCACTTTTTGACGCCAAGGGGCAGCACGGGGTCAGGTTTGGTGACGTCATCGCCGCTTTAATCCCGTTTTGCGCACCTTACTGCGCTGCATCCCGGTCGCCATGGCAACAGGTTTTTAAAATAAAAGATAATTCAAATATCTGTATTCCCTGGCAGGGGAAGGAAGAAAAAACCAACAATGACACTATATAAACAATAAAGTTAAACACAATAAGAGTACAAGAAAACAAACACTGTACAGACAAAAGAATATGAAATAAATGCTTCTGGTTTTTCCCCAGCCAGGGTCTGAGATGGATTTGATAAGAACTGAAGGTAGTGGAATCTCTGATAGCAACTGGAAGCTTATTCCAAATGTCTGTACCTGGGACTGGTAGCACGTGTTGGCTGAAGGTCTGCAAGGAATGGCACCTCGTAGAGGCTCTTGTTGCCCTACCACTCATGCTGGATTCCATTTGAATCAAGTCACCTGGTCCACTTCAAACCCGAGAAATAGAACACGCCAATTGAAATGTTCTAAAGTTCTCCGAATATGGTGTTTCTGGAGAATGAGGAAGATGGAAATGGAAAGATTTTCTACCAAACACTTTTAAAGCTTTTTTTAAAAAGCGATTCCAAGACTTTTAAGGTTGTCAAACTTGTGAATGACCGCTTGGTAATACAATATTCAACATGAGAAGAACTCATGGGCCCAAGTATACAGCCTTGGGGTACACCAGCCTGCCAGTCCAAATATGGGGATTTGGTACTGCTGACAGACACAGGTTTGGTTCTGTTGGACAAGTGGGATTGCTTGTTCAGGGAAGTAGAATGTTGTTCGCGTGTTCGGTGGTCAACGCATCAGATGGCGTTTTTAGAGCAAGAAAAACAGCACCAAGAAGAGGACTCGTATCTAAAGAAGACTTTGGTAGGAAAAGATGAATTGGTGTTTCAGCAGGAAAGCCAAAGTGCGGAGCATGCCTTACTTACTTGACTTAGTGTTTGGTGGGCCAGTTTTCCATCCCTTTAGATAAAACAGGCAGTACACAAATTGGTCTATAATTCCTAACATCTACTTTGGAAAACTGGGGTACTTACGGCCGCTTTCCATGCTAAGGAGTCTTAAAGGCAACGGAATGAGATGTGTTATCAAGCAGTCTTGGTGGCCTGTGCCACATTGTCATGTCGGCCGCTTGGGATTACCTCCTAAAAGGATGGGGAACTCTGAGCAACAGACATGTGGATACGTGCTTTAGTTCATCTTCCAGCAAAGAATATGGCGTTCCGGTCAGAAAGCCCACTCGGGACGTTACATGTGACCCAGGTAACAAATCTTGAGTTATCTGTCATTCTCCGCCACGCGCTACACCCGTCAGTTAACCAATCACCTTCTCTCCTGGCAACACCTTCTCTCCTGGCAACACAGGAACATAGCAGTCAGCTAGCTGAGTCTCATCAGACACGCGACCACGACCTGAAAAATGGCCAGACCGCTGCCAAAGATGGGTCTGCTTAAAGTGGCCGTTTTTCAATATTATTTCAAAGAAAAACATGCAATAATCAGCAGGAATTCTAAACATTTTACAATCATAAAGTCCAAATAGGAAGAGAGAAAAGCTGCAAAAAGAAAATGTAAATATTCCAAGAATAAAACGATACGAACTTTAAGTTAAAATTGTTTTTTCACCTTCATGACAATATTTGTATTTTTTTACAAATACTGTATATAAAGTGTTACTTTTTTCTACAAAAACTTCATATGAAGGATTACTTTTTGTCCATCCATCCATTTTCCACCGCTTATCCGGGTCCGGGTCGCGGGGGCAGCAGATTCAGTAGGGAAGTCCAGACTTCCCGGTCCCCAGCGACCTCTTCCAGCTCCATCGGGAGGACACCAAGGCGTTCCCAGGCCAGCTGTGAGACATAGTCCCTCCAGCGTGTCCTAAGTCTTCCCGGGGGCCTTCTCCCGACTGGGCATGCCCGAAACACCTCACCGGGGGGGCGTCCGGGAGGCATCTGGGCTAGATCCCCGAGCCACCTCAATTGGCTCCTCTCGATGTGAAGGAGCAGCGGCTCTACTCTGAGCTCCTCCCGGATGGCCCAACCCGGAGGGTACAGTCCACCCATTTTCGACTGAGAACCATGGCCTCGGATTCGGAGGTGCTGAGTCTCATCCCAGAAGCTTCACACTCAGCTGCAAACCGCTCCAGTAAACGCTGAAGGTCACAGCCTGATGAGGCCATAAGGACCACATCGTCTGCAAATAGCAGAGACGAGATCCTAAGGTCACCAAGCTGGACTCCCTCAACACCTTGACTGCGCCTAGAAATTCTGTCCATGAAGATTATGAACAGAATCGGTGACAAAGGGCAGCCTTGGCGGAGGCCAACGTTCACCGGAAACAAGCTCGACTTACTGCTGGCAATGCGAACCAGGCTCCTGCTTCGATTGTACAAGGACCGAATGGCACGTAGAAGCGGACCATCAATCCCGTACTCCCGGAGCACCCCCCACAGGACACCACGAGGGACACGGTCGAATGCCTTTTCCAGGTCTACAAAGCACATGTAGACTGGTTGGGCAAACTCCCACATACCCTCGAGTACCCTTGCAAGGGTGTAGAGCTGGTCCAGTGTTCCGCGACCGGGACGAAAACCACATTGCAGCTCCTCTAACCGAGGTTCGACTAACGG
>QODF01000080.1:1369228-1410146 GCA_024372805.1 Oostethus manadensis | reverse complement strand
AGGTCGCCCGGACACCCGCCCTCGACCACTGCCCAAATCACACAGCACCGGACCCTTATGCTTGCCCCTGCAGGTGGTGGGTCTGCGGGGGGAAGTTCCCGTGCGGCTTCTTCGGGCTAGACCCGGCCAGGTCCCACGGGTGAAGACCTGACCACCAGGCGCTCGCCTGCGAGCCCCTCCCCCAGGCCCGGCTCCAGGGTGAGGCCCCGGTATCCCACGTCCGGGCGACGTGCGGTCACTCCTCTTGTTCTTGTTTTTCCTCTTGATTACTTTTTGTTAGACAGAAATACTCTATATAAAGTGTTACTTTTTTCTACAAATACTTTATATGAAGGATTACTTTTTGTTAGACAGGAATACTCTATATAAAGTGTTACTTTTTTCTACAAATACTTCATATGAAGAATGACTTTTTGTTAGACAGAAATACTCTAATTATGTATCAGGTAGACTAAGGCATGTGTGTGTAGTTACGTGCTGATCGTTGCCTGTCAGACCACAGGAGGGGCACAGTGCTGACAAGTGAGGACGTGTTGGTTTGGGATCGTCAGGGCGGGTATTCGTCATGAAGAAGGGGAGAAGGACGAAGAGGGGGGAGGGAGGGGGTCTTCTGTCACCAAGGTGATGAATCAACAGTCTTCATCCTATTTTGTGAACCCGGCGACAGCTCGACACGCTGCTGAGTCATGTTTAGCTTCCTGTTTGCACGCGGCTGAAAGTTTTCATTCTTTCAAAACGCGGAATTTCATCACCTTTTTAGCAAATGATGAAGAGAAAGGAGAGGAATTCCTGTGTGCACACCCAGGGTGTGTTTGATTCCAACACCTGACTAACTGCGGTTGCGCAAACACCCGTCATCTGTTGGTGCCCCCCCATGCAAAGGATGTGTTTACTTCCTGTCCGGGTTAACATGAAACTCGTATCTTCATGTCAGACGTGTGACTCGTCTGCACGGGCGATACCTGAAATTCCTGATGCCATCTTCCCACGAAGTTGCTCATCAGTCAGGCACTCATCAGGTTTCTCCTGGCTCCGCGTGCCTGTCACTGCCGACATGTCAGCATGCTCCTTCCTCTCCTCCACAGCCCGTGGAGGGACAAAGTCTCTCCGACGTGTCTTGGGTCTTTCCCAGACAGACCGTGAACACCCGCCCCGGTTCTATTCCGAGATTCCCGGCCCAGACACCCTACGGAGAAAAGCGTGATCTTGTTCTTTTGGGTTCTACCCAAACCTCAGGACCGTGGGCGAGGGTGGGAACGTAGATCCACCGCTAAATTTGGAGCTTTGCCTTTCAGCTTTGCTGAGGACCCGCACCTTCAGGTACCTAAAGTCTTCTCCTCCACTTGCAGCAGGATCTCATCCCCGACCCAACAATGGTACTCCACCCTTTTGTGGGCGAGAACCATAAACTTGGACTCGGAGGCGCTGATTTTCATCCCAGCTGCGAACTGATCCAGGGAGGTCATCTTCTACCAAAAGCAAAGACCCAGTCCTGCGTCCGGTCTGTGCCTAGAAGTTCTGTCCTTAAAAGTCATGAACAGAACTGGCGACAGGGCCGCCCCGGCAGACTCTGACTCTCACTGGAAACCAGTCCCACTTTCGGCCAGCAAGGCAGTCCGGTTCTCTTCACAGGAGCCCTTAAAGAATACTTGCCTTCCCCAAGTCCACAAAACACATGCAGCCTGGCAAAGCAACCCAAAGTTCTGATACCGCTCCTTCTGGGAGCAAGCAACCCAAATCAGGTGGTATGATACCCCTGGAGTACCCCCACAGCATTCCTTGACAAACACAGTTGACTGTCTTCTCCAAGTCCACAAAACTCATGCATCCTGGTTGGCCTGGCAAAGTGTGTAGAACTGGTCCCGGACAAAAACGACACTGCTCCTCTTTAGGCCTATCTGGCGGACCCTCCTCCCAAGAACTCCGAAACATACACAACCAGCAAGACTGAGATGTTTGACCTCACAAGGGTTGGAAGACACCCCTCTGGGAACCATCAGCCCGGGTCTGCCAATCCAGAGGCACCGCCCCTGATGTCCATGCGACGCTGCAAAGTTAACCAAGACACGCCCACTAGGCCCTGAAGAACTCGGGGTGGATCTGGGCTACCCCAGGAGGCCCTGCCGCTGAGCAGCGGTGGTAGTTATGCAATACAGTAAAAATAAAATGTCGACGAAACAGAAGCATGACACGGCATCTGCCTTCTGGTTCCCGATGGTGATGGAAACAATTCCATTTCCTTGGCGCTCAAACATCCCCTCCGATTTTTTGGCTTCTTGGGTCAAGGCCCAGCAGGCCTTGGTGATGCCGTTCTTCACCCAGCCTTGGAAACTCCCACTCCTCCCTTCCCAGCCTGGTCTTTCCAGGCTGTAAGTGGCCTGTGGCCCACGCAGGCCATGAGTCAGAGCGCAGGCATGGAAAGGGGGAGGGGCCAGCGGGGGAAGGAAGGGGGTCCAAACACACATCCTTCCTTGTCCTTTGTTTGATATCCTTTGTGCTTGTCATGTGACCCAACATGAGGACGTTATTCTTTGTTTAACCTCCCACACAAACACCGCGTGTGTGTGTGTGTGATTAGAGCAACACTGTTTCTGTTTACTACTTTAGTCAAGCTAGTAGCCAAAAGCTTTGGGACGGTGAAGGAATGAATGGACGGATGGAACGTCGCCTTAAAGAGCCGGTCACGCGCTGATGCTAGCAGAAGCAAACGTCGCCTGTCGGTCCGCACTGATTCTTCCGTCAAGCGGATTGCTGCGCTGCGATTAGATGATTTGTCGTGTAGCACGGGCGTGATGGTGGAGACGACGGGGTGAGGTTGTCAGGCAATAAAGTGTCTCAGATGTCCTCACACCTCCTGCCATGATCACATACGCCCCACTATTGTCCCATAACGAGGACACATGCCCCATATGTCCCACTATGTGTCCCACGGGTCCCAGTGAGAGGACAGAGGAATGTGGGGCTGGTTATCACGTTGGACGTTACTGTACTCCCCAAGAGAAGCAGGAAAGATCAAACAGAAATCATCTTCTACAGAAATATGAAGTTCACTCACACACACGTGCTTTTTTTTGGACATGTTTTATTAAAAGTGCTGAATAAATAGCAAATAACGTTAAATAAATAAATAAGACCAATTCAAGTTTCTTCAGGTCTTCCAGGCTGTAATTCTTAAAGATTCTTTCAGTTCTTTCCCACTTGGGGGCTCCGGAGCGCCAGCGGTCCGCCGGCGAGCACCAGGCCGGCGCACGGCGGTCCTTCCGCGGCTGCGCTGAGTCCGCTCAGCTTCTTCGAGTTCAGTCGCTGTGCTTTCAGGTCGGAGTCCGTCCGGACGTTTATTTGTCGCCGCCCAGTCTGTGGTAGACCAGCAAGGCCACCACGTAGCTGTTCCCGGCGCCCTGCTGGCCGCCCGCGGGTCCGGTGCCATCGTGGACCGGGCTGGGTTCGACAGGAGCGTCCGCCTCCAGGGAACTCGTCGCGGCCGCCGCGGCAGCTGGGCCGGCGACGAAAGCCTGGTAGTTGTCCGTTGGGCTGTGGGCGCCGCTCGGCGGCGTGTCGACGCTGACCTCCTCGGTGTAGATCTGCCACAGAACCACCAGGATCAGAACCAGCAGCCAGCGCTTGGCGGGGCTCTTCTCCGGGGGCGGGAGGTGCATGCGGACCTTGGCGGGGTACATGACCCGGGTGCAGCGCTTCTTGGGCCGGGCGGGCACGGCGGCGGCTTGGGTGTGGTTCCCCTCGAAGGTAAAGATCTCCGGCTCCGTGCTGCGGTTCGACAGCCGCGACGAGACGAAGATTTCCCGCCTGTGCAGCGTCATGGTGGCGCTTGGAGGAGAGCACATTCCTGCTCTTCCGTCTTCTCTTTGCCGCGTTCCAGTGGAAGCTCAAGCTTTATACCCGGAAGCGCTCGTGGACCCGCCCACGCCGCGCCGACCACGCCCCCTCGCGCCACAAAAAAAGCATCCATGAACTTGACAAAGAATGGAACGATAATTAATGCTCATAATTACGTAATGGCGAAACGCGACCAGCAGCATCATAATCATCAAAGTGGTAGAAAAAGTCCAAAAGTGTTTAAATGAGTCATTGCTCATAGAAACTTTCTATTTACACGTTAGCGAGCTAGCTAGCTAGCGAGCCCGCAGACCCCGGGGCTGTCTCAGGCCATGCCTGTTCAGGCACGTGACCTTTGACCTCGGGCACGTGTGAGGACAAGTCAAGCGCCATCTCGTGTTTGTGCCGTCAGCGGGATGCGGGTCACTGCCTATCAAAGCCTCAGCGCTGGCCGGTTGCCTTGGGAACGGGCCTACGTGCGGAACCGGGCAGCATCCGTCCGCTGGGGTGATGACCTTCTCACGCCCCCGGGTTGAGGGCGAGGGGGTGGGACTTCCTGCTGTTTCTTCATGTGGCGCTGATGCATTGTGGGTAGTGTAGTGCGTGACTCAGCAGCTTTGCTTTTGTGCCAACAAAGACCCTTCCTCTGATTCTGTGTCACTTCATGTGTTCCATCCGGTTCGGATTGGCCCAGCTGGGGGTGGGCGGGTGCTCGTGACTCCTCCCACCCGCCTGCTCTCTCCCTCTCTTTCCTTTTCCCAGACAAACAGAAAGCGAGTGGGTGTGACGTCAGCGCCGAGCTCTTCCTGAAACTGCTGGCCTCACTCTGACCCGTGGAAAAACCCGAGAGGTCCCATTGGCCAACCGTTCAGCTCATTTCAGATCCAGTTTCTGTGCCGTTCTCCGATTGTGATCGGATCCGCTCTTTCGGTCCTGCGAGGAACCGGCGCTCTTTGGCAGACAAAAGGGGACAATGTCTCCTAAAAATAGCCAGGAATGTTTGCTTTCCGTGTGGGCGTGACCCGCCAAGTGATTGACAGCTGGAATGCGTGGGTGCCATGAAGGCCTGGCATTCTTCACCCCTCCAGGTGAGGTGTTGTCATACCTGCCTCATACCAGACACGCTTTTACCTGTGTGGCCCAGCGAGGGATTACCTTTCCCTCGTGGGCTCAGGCCCCGCCCACTTGCCGTCTTTGCCGTTATCATGTATGAATGATCATATTCTACTTAGCGGTGGTTTGCTATGCATTGGCTGTGATGCTTGCATGATCATGATTAATTATTACTCTATTTATGTCAATATTATTCCTGTACTGGATATGAGAATATTATATTTGATGTATATATTGCCAATATTTAACACAGTGGAGAGGTTATTGTTTTACAATGACTCGTGATAATTTTGTATCAATATAGATAATAATTGTGGTATTATTATGTATAGTTATTTTGAGAGAGTGATATATGGACAGTATTGATTTCATCATTATATAGATTGTCTAGCTATTGATTAGATGAATGTAATAAGTGACGCCATTTGTTTACGTTTATTTACATATTTCATACATCAAGGATGTCGTTCGACGTGGGAAAGGTCAGAGGAGGGTCAAACAGGAAGCGCTGTAACGCAGGTGCCACTCTGGCCCCGCCCACTTCAGGTGGGGTCAGCTGAGACAGTCAGACGGCTGCTCCGAAGCCACGCCCACCACTTGGACCCTCCAAAGCTCCTCCCCCTCGCTGTCATGCTCTGCCACCTCGTCCCCCCGGCAGCCCGTCGCCTCGTCGCCTTCGCCACACACACACACACGCACGTTATTGTTAGCCATCAATGCTAGCACGCCCGCGTGCGCTCACCTGTGCACGCGTCCTCCGAGTAGATCTGCAGCATGAGGAGCGCGCTGAGGAGGAGGAGCCAGCGCATCACCGGGTCAGAGGCCTCCCTCACGGGGGCCCTCCTGCAGCGGGTGGGGGGGTACATGACCCGACAGCGACGGCGGGCTCGACAGGGAGGAGGAGGAGGATGAAGAGGAAGCACTTTGCTGGAGCAGCAGGAGGTCATGATGTTCTCCCTCACCTCCTCTTTCACTCGCCCTGTTAAATATGAACACATGGGTGTGGCCCGCTAGCCTCTGGACACATAGGCCCCGCCCACTCCCTCCAACATTCTTGTTTTTGGGATGGCCGATTATTTTGACACGCATGCTCCTTCGCTTCCTTGACTCCTTTCCTCCCTCACGCATGCACACAGTAAAAAGTGACTCACAGCATGGATTTAATTCATGGAGTCGGGTTCAAAATTGTAATTAGTTGATTTAGATCAACTTTGGAAGTTCGCAAACTTGACTTTCCAAGTTGTGTTGAAATAATAATGTTGGTAATTACATCGACTTTCAAACTAAAATGTCATCGTCGGGTTGGCTTAAAACCAAATTCAAGTTGCCATAACTTCAAAACTTCCTTTTCTCAACATTGCCTTTCCAGTTTGAAGTTCCCTCCTGCCCACGCAAGCCGGGGCAAGTTCAGGAGCGCGTGTTAGGAGGGTGAAGAAGCGGAATAAAACAGCATTTCATGGTGGCTAAAATGCCTTTCTAAGAGTTGCACTGAAATACGGGCTTTGCACATGCCACCTCAGTCACCTTCGCTGACATCACATGTGGCCAGCAAATGTCTCAGCCACATCTTAGAAGCCTCGAGGAAACTCTTGACCCTCTTGGATGTAAGCTTGGGATGCTCACCTGTAGCCTTCCGTGACACCTTGCCTGTTGGCCAAGACCGCTGCCTTAATGCCCCATCCGCCGCTCACAAGGATTTCCAATCCCTCCTTTCTCTGCTGGATTCACAGAGATTCTGCTTCAGTTAGGCAATGAAAAGTTCAGTTGTCCACGGATTCTGTTTGGGACCAAAGATCTCGTCTCACTACTTCCAGATATTTTTTGAAATGTAGCTGAAACCACTTCTGACTGCACTGCTTATCCATCAAGTGCCCAACGAAGCCAAGTAGCGGAGGCCTTGGTCCAAAAACATCCCTGGGTCCTTCAATGGATGTTATGGATGGATCCGGCGGCTCAAATATAACATGAACAATTTCAGGTCCAAACTTTGTGGGGTCGGCTGCCGAGAACTTGTGCTAAACTCACTCAAGAGGAAAGCGCCTCTACTACACGAGGCATCTGCAATCAGGGACTTCATGCAGCGCTGGCCCGCATTGTTTGATGCAACACAGGTAAATCAAAACAACAAAAAAGTTCTGCTACATGTATGGACATTATCACGCACTCATTCTGTATGTACAAGTCATTTGGTCCTCGTTCATGCTATTGGACAGCTAATTGCGTGCTACATGTTGTGCTCCACAGATAAATCAAGAGTTCCAAAGAATAACTTTGGCAAACCTGGAAGCGACTTTCACGGCCAAAGTTGACCAGCACACCCAGAACCTGTGCACCCGGACTGCATAGATTATACTCATTCAAATACTTTATCATGACATCCCACCCCTTTTCTTATAGCACAAAGCAATTGAAATGCAGAAAGGTAGCCATCCGGTGCCCTGTTGTGCACCTTGGAGGGAAAGAAGATGGGCTGGTCAAGGAGTTTGGGGTAAGTATTGGAAGATTATGACAGAGAATTACACGACTCATTGCAAGTTTCACTTTTAATAGGAAACATTTTATCCCAGAGTCTTACACACCATGTAAGAGTCTCCTTCCAGCTGCTTCTGAGTAGTGGTACGTTCATGGTTCACGTAATCTTAGCCTCCCAGTTTGAAACCAACACAGAATGTGGCAGAACCGTACGTCATCGACCGTACAATTATAGTTTCAGCACATAAGACGAGGCACCAAATGCAAAATTAATTTTAGGCCGTTATGCTGGGAGGCACCCAACTGGGAGGTCTCACTGCTCAATGCCCCAAGTTTTGAGGTACCATGAATGCACCACTCAGACGTGGCTAGAGAAGCAGACTGAAAGTTCTGTTTTGTCTTTTTAAAGGTGTTTGATGCCTCCTATTAGGTGCTCGGACCCTGTTTGTTAGACGGTTGATGAAGTATGGTTCTATTGCCAACACTATTTGTGGGTATCAGTGGCCTTTTTGATCTTTGGTCACGCTGCGTTGAAACCTGGATTCAAATTTCCCTTTAAGTAGAATGCACTTGATTCCAAATGAGCATGGTAGGTGTTGATGGAAGGAAAAGAAAAACACATGGCAGTCTTTTAAACGGTTGAATTCTTTTATGAAACAGTCAATAAAAAAATGGACAAACTGAAGGTCAGTCGTGAAAAATGCAAGACAATAGTTGTTGTTTTTTTTGCTTTACAAGGACAATGAAGAGTTTGGCGCCAGCATTGAAAATCACATGATGAAGATTTGCATCATCGGTGACCCGTCTACAGTCCTTGTCATTGAAGGAACAAAACGCTTGGCTGGGAAAGACACGCAAGTTTGCTGTGCTTGTCCATCTAAACTCCATTTAAGAAACTTAAATACACTTTCTTAAACTCCATTTAAGAAACTTAAATACACTTTCTTAAACTCCATTTAAGAAACTTAAATACACTTTCTTAAACTCCATTTAAAAAACTTAAATGCACTTTCTTAAACTCCATTTAAAAAACTTAAATACACTTTCTTAAACTCCGTTTAAGAAACTTCAATACACTTTAGAAGTTTTTCAAAAGTTGTTTCTTGACCTGGATGGAATGAGACCCAGTGTCAAAACCATGGCTCTGAAGAACAATATTTTCTAAAGATCCCAGATCCATCTGTTTAAGAACACCGACACTGACATTGTTTTTTATTCAACATAAAAGCTGAGAGTGTTTCCCTGCCAGGTTGGTTCATGTTCTGCTCCATTTTCAAGCTTGTGATGAAAGTGGACAAAACGAGGTGTTACTTCAAGAAATATGCACATATTTTAGCGCAAACAGAATGTTTTTTGTGTGTGTTTTTGAAAAGGATGATGTGGGCTTGTGACGTTTAGGCTTGTGTGGTTTTAGTCTCTTCCATCTTTTGCCCACTTAAAGTTCCAGGATAGATCTACTACTTGGTTTGTGAGGCTAAGTGCTGCATCCATGGAGATCTTGTGTAGATTTTGAGGTGTGCACACCTAAGGAGACAAAGATTTACATATTTTATGCTAACATCGGGCCACACGGTGTATGAATGGGTAGCATGTTGGCCTCACAGTCAGCAGGTTCAGGGTTCTAATCTCTGTGTGGAGTTTGCATGTTCTCCCCGTGCGTGTGTGGGTTTTTTCCGGGTACTCTGCTTTCATCCCACATTCCAAAAACATGCATGTTAGCTTCATTGGCCATTCTAAATTGTCCATTAGAGTGTGAATGTTTGTTTGTCTATATGTGCCCTGCGATTGGCTGGCGACCAGTCCAGGGAGTACCCCGCCTCCCGCCCAAAGCCATCTGGGATAGGCTCCAGCATACCCGCCACCCTAATGAGAATAAGCGGTATAGAAAATGGATGAATAAATGCTATCATTACAGCTGATATTTAAGTTGTTTTATTATTTTTTTTTAATGGTCAAATGCTGTTTAAAAAATAGAAAAATAGGAAAAAAAATAGAAGTTAACTGTACAAAAGGGGTAGAACTGCCTTTCTTGAAAACTGCTATATTACGCAAAGCAAAAAAAACCTACAACAAAGATTTAAAAAATTGAGGCAAATCTCATTGGAGCGACACATTTTTCCTAAATGGTTAAAAAATGTGTACATTATTATAGTAATTAACTAGGCAACACATAAAAGAACTTCAAAATAATGTACTATAGAAGTAGCATAATTTTATGAGTTATCAAACATGCTTTTAGGCTTATAGTTATTAAGTAAACCGTACTTATTACTACTACTATTATACTTTGACTGAAGTGGAGATAATTCGCCCAAAGTCTTGTAGTTGTTGGTTCCATATAATTTCAAATTAAGTTGTCATAACTAAAAAAGACTAATAGAAACTGTTGCGTTGATTTTTTTTTGTTGAGTCTAAACATTTATTTTTAGAGTGTACATGTAGCTGTTGCTGGGTGTTGCTGTCAATAAAGTTTTATTTTTAGACGGCCCGAATGTCAAACCACAAATTTTTCAGGCCTGATGTCTCACTCTTATGTGAGGTCCCGTGCAAAGAGGGCATTAGAGCGGGGGGGATTTGGGTCGGTAGCCTGAGGCCTTGCGTTTGGCGTGCAGGGTGGGGGTCACTTCCAGAAGAAAAGCTCAGGACGTGTCCTCACACACGCCTGGATGAGGAACAAAGACAGCAGAAGGAGGAAGGAATGCCAGCTCGCTTCGAGCATCAACACAAAGAATGATCTTTCGTTTGGGAAAAACACGCGTGACTGTTCTCCTGCTCACACCCCACGATCAAAGCACTTACCCAGCAGCCAATCACGTCGCTCCAAACCGCTACACTCACCTCCTGTGACCCCGAGCACCATCAGAGGGCGAGGTCACGTACGACGAGCACCAAGTTTGCAGCTCTGATAGACTCCAAGAGGGTTGGCTACTCTGAGCTCAGGACCCGAAGGCCAAGCTGGGGGGGCTATTAATAACCCCGCCCCCTGCAGCAACTCCAGAGTAGAACAAGGTCCAGCCCTCTCAAGGAATTTTGTTCCAGAGCACAAACTGTGGGTCGAGCTGAGTCCGACTATATCTAGTCGAAATGTCTCAACCTCTTGAACAAATTCAGGCTCCTTCCCCACCAGAGAAGTAACATTCAGTGTCCTAAAAAACAGATTTGCTTGTTTCCCAGGGCCTGCACCAGGCCGCCGCCCAAATCGCACAGCACCAGACCCATATGCTTGCCCCTGCAGGTGGTGGGTCTCCAGGGTCTGGGAGATCCTGTGTGGCTTCTTCGGGCGTGGCCCGGCCAGAACCCACAGGTGAAGGCTTGATCACCAGGAGCCCCGCGGTCCCTCCTCTGGTTCTTTTCCAAATTACTGTAAAATCACTCTCTCCAAGGCCTTAAACAACGCAGTGTGGATACAATGAATATTAGAAGCATTATAATTAAAATTTATGTTGTATTCTAGATGCTGCACCTGCACAATAACACTAGAAAGTAAAGTGGTAGTAAATCAATGCTTTCAACAGCGCCTCATTTTGGATGTTTGAGGTGCCTGCAAGGCAGAGAAGCGATGAAAAATTTACTGATATTCAATGTCCATCCATCCATTTTCTTCCGCTTATCTGAGGTCGGGTCGCGGGGGCAGCAGCCTAAGCAGGGAAGCCCAGACGTCCCTCTCCTCGGCCACTTCGTCCAGCTCTTCCCGGCGGATGCCGAGGCGTTCCCCGCGGCCTCCTACCAATCGGACGTGCCAAGAAAACCTCCCCAGAGAGGCATTCGGGAGGCATCCTTACCAGATCCCCGAGCCACCTCATCTGGAGCGGTTCTACTCCGAGTCTCTCCCGGATGACAGTGCTTCTCACCCTATCTCTAAGGGAGAGCCCAGCCACCCTGCGGAGAAAACTCATTTCGGCCGCTTGTACCCGCCATCTTGTCCTTTCGGTCACTACCCAAAGCTCATGACCGTAGGTGAGGGTAGGAACGTAGATCGACCGGTAAATCGAGAGCTTTGCCTTTTGGCTCAGCTCTCTTTTCACCACGACAGATCGGTGCAGAGTCCGCATCACTGCAGACGCTGCACCAATCCGTCTGTCCATCTCGCGTTCCATCCTTCCATCACTCGTGAACAAGACCCCGAGGTACTTAAACTCCTCCACTTGAGGCAGGACCTCATCCCCGACCCGGAGATGGCACTCCACCCTTTCCCGGGCGAGAACCATGGACTCGGACTTGGAGGTGCTGATTCTCATTCCAGCCGCTTCACACTCAGCTGCGAACCGATCCAGTGAGAGTTGAAGGTCACTGCTCGATGAAGCCAACAGGACCACATCATCTGCAAAAAGCAGAGATCGAATCCTGCGGCCACCAAACTGAAACCCCTCAACGCCCTGGCTGCGCCTAGAAATTCTGTCCATGAAAGTAGTGAACAGAATCGGTGACAAAGGGCAGCCCTGGCGGAGTCCAACCCTCACTGGAAACGGGTCCGACTTATTGCCGGCAATGCGAACCAAACTCTGACACCGGTCATACAGGGAACGAACCGCCTGGATTAGGTGGTCCGATACCCCATATTCCCGGAGCACTCCCCACAGTATTCCCCGAGGAACACGGTCGAATGCCTTCTCCAAGTCCACAAAACACATGTAGACTGGTTGGGCAAACTCCCATGCACCCTCAAGGACCCTGCCGAGAGTATAGAGTTGGTCCACAGTTCCACGACCAGGACGAAAACCACACTGCTCCTCCTGAATCCGAGATCCGACTATCCGGCGGATCCTCCTCTCAATCATCGAACTGCGGCCCAGGGTGTCCTGGTGCCAAGTGCACATGTGGACACCCTTATGCTTGAACATGGTGTTCGTTATAGACAATCCGTGACGAGCACAGAAGTCCAATAGCAAGACACTGCTCGGGTTAAGATCAGGGGGACCGTTCCTCCCAATCACACCTCTCCAGGTCTCACTGTTGTTGCCAACATGAGCGTTGAAGTCATCTAGCAGAACAAAGGAATCCCCCGAGGGAGCACTCTTTAGTACTTCCTTTAAAGACTCCAAAAAGGGCGGGTATTCTGAACTGCTGTTTGGTGCATAAGCGCAGACAACAGTCAGGACTCATCCCCCCACCTGAAGGCGTAGGGAAACTACCCTCTCGTTTACTGGGTTAAACTCCAACGTGCAGGCTTGGAGTCGGGGGGCAACAAGAATTGCCACCCCTTCTCGTCACCTCTCGAAAGGACTGGTTCCAGAGTCCTTGCTTTGCGTTGAGGTGAGTCCGACTATATCTAGCCGAGATTTCTTCACCTCACGCACCAGCTCAGGCTCCTTCCCCGCCAGAAAGATGACATTCCACGTACGGACAACTAGCTTCTGTAGCCGAGGATCGGACTGCCAAAGCCTCCACCCAGCTCACTTAGCTCCCGACCCCTTTGGCCCCTCCTACGAGTGGTGAGCTCATGGGAGGGGGGACCCACGTTACCTTTTCGGGCTATGCCCGACCGGGCATCATGGGTGCAGGCCCCGGCTACTACCTGCCCTACCTCCAGGAATATTTAGTGTGAAAATAAAAATATAAAATACAACTATTTGTATTTTTTTTATATTAAAATGTGTAATATGGATATAAATATGTAAATAAATACAATTTCAAACGTCAAAATGTAAATAAATGTGATAGATGTAGATGAATCTGCTCTCTCTGCTGGACATCTGAGATGCCTACTGGGCTGAAAAAGGAATATAACTCAGCGTTAACATAATTATAAATACATAATAGAATTATTAAATACTATTTTAAAATGCATAATATAAATGGCGCAATTTGTTGCTGAGACAGCATCCTGTAGTGGAGGTTTGAGATGCTTGTAAGTCAAAGAAGGTTTGACAAAGAAATATTTATTAACCGTCACCGTTAACATGAACATACAAACAAATATAGTAAAAATGCTAAATGGTTTATTTTATACAATATTGTATCATAAAAACATAACTAAAGAAGTCAAGAAATAGCGTTGCTGCTGAAACAGTACCCTCTGGTGGAGGTTCAAGGTGCTTGCAAGGCAAAGAAGCAAGCTGAAATAAGGAACATTTATTATTTATTACAAGTGTAAAGAGTGAAAGTAAAAGAGTTAAATATTTAAATACAGTTTTCTATTGCACAGTAAAAGTCTAAAATAAATACATTTATCAGCCGCATGGGAGCCTCCACAATCACTCGAGTGTCCATGAAGGCGCCACGATCACCTTTAACCTTTCCGAAGGAGCCCCCATTTGGTTGTTTCTTTCCACGTGGGTCACCATGGCGATGGTGGGCGGTGCTACAGCGTGTCAGTGCTGTAGGTGAGGAAGAAGACAACAATGCCCGTCAGCACCACGGTCATTATCAGCACCAGCGTCAGCAGGAGGGCCCGGCAAAGAGGCCGGCCGGTCAGCCTGAACAGAGCCCCGCCCACGCCTCCGGCAGCCTCACTGCCACCGCCGCTGCTCCTGAGGGGCGGGCTGGGCAGGCCTACATGCAGGGAGTGGTGGGCAGCCAGCGACCTCTGACCCCAGCGTGGCTGACCTTCAGACAACCTTCAATGAAAGACACACATGAGCGATGTTGTGTTCAGCGATGTTGTGACGCCGCCTCTCACCTTTTAACCTGTAGCTTGCCTTTGTTGCGCTGGAAGCGGATGCTGTAAACGCGTTGCATGGCGGCCGGCAGCGACGCCAACACGCCGGAGTCGGTGGCCAGCTTGGGCAGGCCCAGGGCGGGCAGCGGGGTGAAGCGGCGGCAAAGCGGGCACTGGATGGCGGCGGGCTGCGCGGACTTGACGTTGATGCGGGCCAGACACTCCAGACAGAAGGTGTGTCGGCACGCCAGCACCTTGGGACAGCGGAACACGTTGTTGAACTGGCTGTAGCACACCGAGCACTCCAGCTCCGCCTCCTCGTCACACACGCACGGAAGGGTCGACAGGCGCAGGTCGGGAGACGGCACGGGCACGGCGGGCAGCATGGCCAGAGTCTGCAAGTCAGGGGGCGGGGGGAAAGGGCAGGCAGACCAGAGCGGAGTTTGACGGCCGCCGTATGGGGAGGGCAGAGAATGGGCGCAGGCTCGGGGGTCAACACGGGGCTCAGGGGCCGAATATGGCGGCGGACTGGGCGGCGATTCCCCATCAGGATTCATGGTTCACTCAGACAGGAAGGATAAGGAAGAGGGCGGAGTCAAACAAGACAACTTCAGTCACTGGTGAGACATTCACTTGTCACATCAGCAAGCCTGGAAGAGCAAACATTGGTGGGCGGGGCTTAGCGACCACTCCAATTACGTCACAAGTTGGCATCAATTATTTAAATATGAAAGAGATTACGTACGCCTTGATGTGAACTTATTTATACACAAATGTCTCATTTTATTAACTTGACTTCTGGTCACTTCCATTCTCATCATTATCCGGGAAAGTTCATTGCAATGAAAACGTACCTTTTTAAGGAACTTTTCCGATGGAAAACCCACGCCGACTGGATCCCAAGACTCCTTTGAGTTGACCCCCCCACACACAGGAACTGGTCGCGCGGGGAATGTTGGCACGGACGGGCAGCGCCGTCAAAATGCTGAAGATGATCAAGCAAGTCTGGCGCTCGCCGTTCGGCGGCGTGTCGTCATTTAAAGGTTTGCTGAGCGGAGCTACGCAGCTGGGCCAAGTCAAGCTGATTGCAGGCACACTTTCCTCCGTTTTCATCGTCCTTGCTGTGCGAAGCACTGGCCATAGCTAAGCTAATTCTAGCTAGCTAGTCACGTTAGCAACACGGCCGCTTTTTAAGTGTTTTCAAACATTCTGATAAACTCTCCCTGGCCATAGCTGAGCTAATTAAAGATAGCGGAACACTGGCCATAGCTAAGCTAATTCTAGCTAGCATAACACTGGCCATAGCTAAGCTAATTCTAGCTAGCATTACACTGGCCATAGCTAAGCTAATTCTAGCTAGCTAGTCACGTTAGCAACACGGCCGCTTTTTAAGTGTTTTCAATTTCAAACATTCTGATAAACTCTCGCTGACCATAGCTAAGCTAATTCTAGCTAGCGGAACACTGGCTATTGCTAAGCTAATTCTACCCAGCGGAACACCGGCCATAGCTAAGCTAATTCTAGCTATCGGAACACTGGCCATAGCTGAGCTATTTCTAGCTATCGGAACACTGGCCATAGCTAAGCTAATTCTAGCTAGCGGAGCACTGGTCATTGCTAAACTAATTCAAGCTAGCGGAGCACTGGCCATAGCTAAGCTAATTCTAGCTATCCATTCACGTTAGCAATGTGGCCGCTTTTTAAGTGTTTTTAATTTTAATTTTTTTTGATAAACTCTCTCTGGCTATAGCTAAGCTAGTTCAAGCTAGCGGAACACTAGCCATAGCTAAGCTTATTCTAGCTAGCTAGTCACGTTAGCAACACGGCCGCTTTTTAAGTGTTTTCACACATTCTGATAAACTCTCCCTGGCCATAGCTGAGCACATTCAAGATAGCAGAACACTGGCCATTGCTAAGCTAATTCTAGCTAGCATAACACTGGCCATAGCTAAGCTAATTCTAGCTAGCGGAACACTGGCCATAGCTAAGCTGATTCTAGCTAGCATAACACTGGCCATAGCTAAGCTAATTCTAGCTTGCATAACACTGGCCATAGCTAAACTATTTCAAGATAGCGGTATACTGGCCATAGCTAAGATAATTCAAGCTAGCCGAACACTGGCCTTAGCTAAGCTAATTCTGGCTAGCTAGTCACGTTAGCAACACAACTGCTTTTTAAGTGTTTTCAATTAGAAACATACTGATAAATTCTCCTAATCAGCAAATGATAATTAGCGGACGAAAATGAAATATCGTAAAAGTTATTTGTTCTTGTAGTGGTTAATGTAAAATGTTAACATACCAATAAAGAATGGTGCTTTTACCATTTATGATTCATTGGACAAAAAAGGAAAATCAAATGATCACTAGAAAATCACTTCAGATTTTCAGTTAGCGGTCACTTTTGGTTTGTGCGGGCTTAATTTCCTGTTGAGATCAAGGGCCCTGTTTGGACAGAGATTGCCCACACAAAATAAAACCTGTTCAGATAACTTCTAGTGGCATAAATTAAATGCAGGACAGTTTCCGCTAGCTTGATGCTAACGGAATTAACGGTCGCGAGAGTACATTTACCCTGGCGATTTGTCTGAAAGTTTAGAGCGCTAACTCAAGACCAGATAAGACTGCCAGCTTCCCCATGGAAGCCCATGGGGTCCCCAAAAGTTTATCTAAATAAACACATTTGATGAAGGGCGCGTTGATGTAGTTTGGCTGTTACACAAAAAGTAAAAACAAGATATAAGGCGTATTTTTATTGCAGCAGACTGTAAAAAAAAAAAAAAAAAAAAATTCATCAGCAGAAGAGATTTGAACACAGGCCAGTCCTAGAAGCACTTGCGGTGGACGATGGAGGGGCCGGACTCGTCGTATTCCTGCTTGCTGATCCACATCTGCTGGAAGGTGGACAGCGAGGCCAGGATGGAGCCGCCGATCCAGACCGAGTACTTTCTCTCTGGGGGGGCGATGATCTGGAGACAGAAAATATATCATGTGACGCATGCCATCGCTGGTGGTGTGAAGGTACAGCTGCTGCCCTTTCATTTTCTTTTTGAAAAACACATCTAAGCTTCCTACCTTGATTTTCATGGTGGGCGGGGCCAGGGCGCAGATCTCTTTCTGCATCCTGTCGGCGATGCCGGGGAACATGGTGGTTCCACCCGACAGCACCGTGTTGGCGTACAGGTCCTTGCGGATGTCCACGTCGCACTTCATGATGCTGTTGTAGGTGGTCTCGTGCACGCCGGCCGACTCCATGCCTGCACGCATGGAGGGAGGAAGCAGGCGTCAGTTACAGGAAGTGGCGCGTTCAGGCCCCCAAACACAAAAGAAACTGACCGAGGAAGGACGGCTGGAAGAGCGCCTCGGGGCAGCGGAACCTTTCGTTGCCGATGGTGATGACCTGTCCGTCAGGAAGCTCGTAGCTCTTCTCCAGCGAGGAGGACGTGGCGGCCGTTTGCATCTCCGTTTCAAAGTCCAGCGCCAGGTAGCACAGCTTCTCCTTGATGTCACGCACAATCTCACGCTCCGCTGTCCACAAACATTTGCAACGTGGCGTCAAAAGGGTCGTGGCAGGCGCGGGAGGGGGCGGTACCTGTGGTGGTGAAGCTGTAGCCTCGCTCGGTCAGGATCTTCATCATGTAGTCAGTCAGGTCCCTGCCCGCCAGGTCCAGACGCAGGATGGCGTGAGGGAGAGCATAGCCCTCGTAGATGGGCACCGTGTGGCTCACTCCGTCGCCAGAGTCCATCACAATACCTGCATCATTAACGTTAGCACGTTAACGCACCAAACGCTACTTCCATGCCAGGGTGATGGAGGTGGGGGGACTCACCCGTGGTACGGCCGGAGGCGTACAGCGACAGCACGGCCTGGATAGCAACATACATGGCGGGCGTGTTGAAGGTCTCGAACATGATCTGCAACACAACAGAGGTCAGCCAGCCCACATGACGCGACGCGATTGCGGGCGGAGCCACGACACTCACCTGTGTCATCTTCTCCCGGTTGGCCTTGGGGTTGAGCGGCGCCTCCGTGAGCAGGACAGGATGTTCCTCGGGGGCGACGCGGAGCTCGTTGTAGAAGGTGTGATGCCAAATCTGCACCGGCAGCACAGTCAATAAGCCCCTCCCCTAAACAACACACACGCCAGCGGTACCCGAGCTCACCTTTTCCATGTCATCCCAGTTGGTGACGATGCCGTGCTCAATGGGGTACTTGAGGGTCAGGATGCCCCTCTTGCTCTGGGCCTCGTCGCCCACGTAGGAGTCCTTCTGCCCCATGCCCACCATTACACCCTGACGCACACAAACACACCACACTCACACCTGCGTCACTGACCCCACCCGCCAGCCCACTGGCATACCCACCTGGTGTCTGGGCCGGCCCACGATGGAGGGGAAGACGGCGCGGGGGGCGTCGTCCCCGGCAAAACCGGCCTTGCACATGCCGGAGCCGTTGTCAACCACGAGGGCGGCGACCTCATCTTCCATCTCTGAAAGGTCACAGTTCAACTTAGTGTCGAAGCCCCGCACCCGTGCTTTTACTTTGAAGGCACGAGATGTATGACACCGAAAAGACCGGAAGACGGCAAGTTGAACGGCTACGAAAGAGTCAAATTTTTTTCCTCATACTTCAACTCTGAGGTCCGGCTACCGACACGCCCCCTTACAGCCGGAAAAAGCCGAAGGGACGAGTGCCGCCTTAAGATGGCGGCCACTTGTACGAAAGTTATCTTTACTTTGAAAACACGTTTGGCCGAAAACACGACGCCCTAAGGCCATCTAGCGATGCTTTTAACGCGTTCTAAAACGTCTCTCTCGCTAAAATGTTGTTCCCAAACACGCGTAGTAAGCATTTTGCTTCCATCCCAGAAGTCATCCCAAATAGCGCGTAACTTCCTATTGTTTCATGGAAAAACGTTCTGCTGGAGACCTGGATGGACGGACACTAGCTGTTCCTAAAAAAAAAATAAAATAAAAAAAAAAAGCGACCATGGACGAGATAAGTGAGGGCTTACCTGCGCAGGTGAGTGTGTGTAGTGCGTTCAGGAACGGCCGGGTCCAGCTGTGTAGGAATGCAGCAGCAGGGCTTTGCTTTTATTTGCGCGGGGCGCCACAGCTGTTGCCCATAAAAGGTAACGTCGTCTGTGATTGGTGCAGGTGTTCTACACCTGTCGGCCTCTCCCTGCTCAGCCTGTTATTAGCGTGTGCGCGGGCGCGCGCGTAAGTGTTGGGATTCAACATGTCAGCCCAAGAAGCCACCCGGGCTAGTTTAGGAAATCCTGGAGCGAGGAGCTCTGTGATTGGCTGTCACCAACAGGTACTCTTAAGCAGGCGCTGGCGTCTCAAACTTGTCTTAAGTGCACTTCCTGGTGTGTGTTGCGGGACAGCCAATGAGAAGCCAGTATTTCCTGGCTCTATGCAAATGAGGTTTGTGTCTGACAAAGTGAGAAAAAGCCTCCATGGAATGAGGGGGCGGGCTTGTTGCTGCAAGTCACTAAACCAGGTCAACAGAGTTAAATGTATTTTCTAACCTTCTAACTGGTTTTTCCAGATGTTCCTCATGTTACCATGCTCCTAAACTCGTCATCATCGTCACCACGCAGACATACGTCTTAAAAGACTTGTGTTGCACAAAACAGTCATTAACCCCGTTGTACTTCGAGTCTTTAAACATGTTGTATGATAAGAAGAGTCATTAAACACACGTTGTGTCGAGCAAAAGTCTCTTTAAACATGTATTACACCAGTGATTCTCAAACAGTGGGGCGGGACCCTCGAGGGGGTGCAAGAAGCAGGAGTACTTTGAATGTGAGTGTAAACCTTGATCATGCACAACATGCCAGCTGACTCTTGAATACGCTTCACAGCTCTCCATGTTGTTGCATGTTTCACTTTCAAGTTCAGTTTGTGCAGTACTGAGAAATAAGTACATGTTATTAGTTAACAATAGCATTTCACGACAACACTCACAGGGTCACGACAACATTTCTGGCCTTGGGTGGGGGGGCGTGACAGAAAAAAACTGAGAACCACTGTATTATACAAAAGAGTCAATAAACATGTTGTAAGCCCCCCTGTCCCCCCTCGTCTTGACAGACTTCCCCATCCCAACTGTGGACTCCTGCTTCCTGGGCACTAACATCACCCACGACCTCAAGTGGGACCAGACCATCAGCTCCCTCATCAAGAAGGCTCAGCAGAGGATGTACTTCCTGAGGCAGCTGAGGAAAGCCAAGCTGCCTGTCCAGACGATGGTGCAATTCCACACGGCCATTATTGAGTCCATCCTCACCTCCTCCATCACAGTGTGGTTTGCTGGGGCCACTGCCAGAGACAAACACAGACTGCAGCGCATCATGCGCTCCGCTGAGAAAGGGATCGGCTGCAGCCTTCCATCTCTCCAGGACCTGTACGTCTCCAGAACTCGGGGGTGAGCAGACCTGATACTTGCTGACCCTTCCCACCCTGGACATGGACTATTTGAGCCACTCCCCTCTGGCAGAAGGTTACGGTCCATTCGGACCAGAACTTCTCGCCAGAAGAACAGTTTCTTTCCTGCTGCTGTTGAACTCATGAACACTTTATAACATTTGCACTATTCTCACTTTATAACCAGTACTTTGGGCACTGAAAAACACCCTCATGCCTTTACTTATCAGTGATTTCAACTTTTTACTCAGGGTTCTATGTTTATTTAATGCTCCATGTTTACTTAAAATTCTACATTGCACTGAGTCGCCAAAGAAAGTTCCTAGTTTGTGAATTGTTCACTTTCAATGGCAATAAAGTTTTTTCTGATTCTGATCCTGATTATACAAAAGAGTCATTAAACATTTTGTTTTATACAAAAGAGTCATTTAACATGTTTTGCCAACATCATACAAGGTACGGTGCAGTATAAATTCAAGGAGTGCCCAGTGGGGGCGGAATAAACCCTTGTGTCAGTATGTCTGGCTCCCCGGGTTCGGGTGCGGCCGCCTGGAGGGACAGCCGAGCTGCTAGGCGGGACGACACTCACATGAGAATGGACAGAAAGAGCAATGAGAAATGAGATGCACAGAAAAGAAAGTTCCAGGAAAAGGGTGTGGATGTCCGGGTGTGAAGTATGTGTGCCGTGGGAGATGAGAAGGATAAAGCCATTATCATGCTGGGGGAGCACGGGCTGGAGACAGAGCATGGAGATGAAGGAGAAGGGGACAAGGAGGATATGAAATAGGTGGATGTGCAGGAGAAACAAAACGGGGTTCAACCCCAGTGCTGACCAGGAAGGAAAGAGGTATACACACAGGCCCCTGCCGTATCGTCATCCCATAACATGCACTCCACGTATGTGCCATTTTCTGTTACAGAGCATTGCTGGAGGCAAGAGGTGCGTTGTTCATGCAGAGGTTCCCTAAGGCAATGAGTGGTGTGACTGGGGGTGTCGGGAACGTCCGTAGTCTGCTGAGTGCTAAATTCCTGTCTTCTCACGTTACAGAAGTTTTTAATCAATACCCTGATAAAGCAGTTATGACGGCGCTTCGGTCTACTTCCTTCCTAAACCAAAGTATGTTGTTTCTATCAGTTGTTCTATCAGCAGCAGCCCCCACGTGGGCGTGGCAGAGGTAGGCGGGGCAAGGTTGGAGGTAGACCTATCAGGAGACTGGGTGTTTTTACTGTGGCTCTCCGGAACACCGGGTGCGAGAATGGCCTTCCATTCCACAATATGAGTCACATTCTTCCCACCAAATGTCCTCTTCACGGGCCTACAAAGTACCAGCAGGGGCCGCCACTCATCTAACATCTTGGTATGGTACAAGAGTCATTTTACATGTTGTATTGAACCAAAGAGTCATGTAACATGTTGGTATCGTGGAAAAGAGTCATTTAACTTGTTGGTATCATGCAAAAGAGTCCTTTAAATTGTTGATATCGTGGAAAAGAGTCATTTAACTTGTTGGTATTGTGGAAAAAAGTCATGTAACATGTTGGTATCGTGGAAAAGAGTCATTTAACTTGTTGGTATCGTGAAAAAGAGTCATGTAACATGTTGGTATCATGGAAAAGAGCATTTAACTTGTTGGTATGATGGAAAATAGTCATTCAACTTGTTGGTATCATGCAAAAGAGTCCTTTAAATTGTTGATATCGTGGAAAAGAGTCATTTAACTTGTTGGTATTGTGCAAAAGAGTCATTTAACTTGTTGGTATCGTGGAAAAGAGTCATTTAACTTGTTGGTATCGTGGAAAAGAGTCATTTAACTTGTTGGTATCGTGGAAAAGAGTCATTTAACTTGTTGGTATCGTGGAAAAGAGTCATTTAACATGTTGGTATCGTGGAAAAGAGTCATTTAACTTGTTGGTTTTCTTCATTAGTCAATCATAAAGGGTGTGTTAAAAGGTTTAAAACCGGTTTTGGATGGTGCCGTTGTCTGGATCAGGTCCGGGCAGGCCTGGGGCCATCAGGATGAAGATGAGGTTGCGGGAACATAGTCCACATTCTCCAGCTGGTTGAGACGTGTACAAAGCCGTGTCTGATTGGAGGCCTCCCGGCACCAAAGCAGCCTCGTGGAAGCTCCTCGTCTCGTGAAGGCAAGACGCGTTAGCATGTTTGTTAGCATAGCAGCATCTCCGTCGCCCTCCTGCGGCGGCACCGCGAACCACAACACTTTGGGTTAGATTAGAAGACTACTGTTTTATATTTCAACACCGTTTTGACATATGAACAAAGCCCATTTTATTTGGACAGCGTTGCAGGTGACGTCACAGAGAAAGAAAACTAACCAGCACGTCGGGGTTGTCACGTCCTGAGCGCCATGATAAATGGTGCGTTCAGGGTGCCTCCGTGAAAGCGGGAACTGATTATGAACAGCTGCTATAAAATGATGACTATTTCTTACAGTTTAGCAAGTGTAACAGTTTGTTCAAATAAAATACACGTGAGGTAGGCGGTAGAGTCACGTGGTGTTTATTTTTAAAACGTAGTACAAAGAAAAACAGAAATATGAGTACAGAATGTGTATTTCCTTTTTTTAGCAACAGGAAGTTGGGCGTCCATGTTCGAAAAGTTCACACGCTCTTCTCGTCTTTGCTTTCAGCTGCAGGAGAAGGTCAAAGTTGAAATCGCCATAGTGATGAGTGTGCATGTGTGTGTGTGCGTGTGTGTTCATACAGTCAACTTTGGCCGGCGCCGGCGGGATGGCAGGGGGGGGCTGGGGCTGAGCCGGTAGGACACAGGTGTAGGACACCTCCAGATAGCGGGTGGTCTCCTTGCAGGGGTACACTCCAAACACCACCTCGGTGACGGGAACCTCGCAAGTCCGTCGGTTCCCGCAACTACACACACACATACACACACGTTAGAACCACTTCCTGTCTGTAGGGGGCGTCGCTCGGTCCGTCCTTACAGGTCCTCCACCACCATCTCGGCCCACGGGAACGAGCAGTAGTTGCCGGGTCCGTCGTCCGGGTGATGCTTGCCCTCGCCGCAGCGCGTGCCCACGCCCACCTTGTACAGGATGTGGTGCAGCTTCATCTTGCTACCCACCTCTGCGGGGGCACACATACACACACACACACACACACACACACTCACATGAAAGGCAACACTGCAACCTGTGTGCGTGTGTGCGTGCTATCTTACCACATGACATCACAGCCGTGTCGTTGTGACACGCGTAGACAACCACGCCCTCTGTGGTCACAGTTAGCATGTTAGCAAAAAAAGATGCTAACCCCCGAGTTGCAACTTACCTGTGGTATGGAAGACGAAGCAAAGCGTTGCCACGACTGAAAAACACAAAAAACATTTTGTCTTGGTCAGATCTGCGCTTTTAAAAGTGATTTCACCATTGAGAGCTTCAATGCAATCAAAGTGAAAAGGCCTTCCTCACCTGGAAAGGCCAGCATCCTGAGAAGGTTCATGACGGTGTTTTTTGTCCTCCACGTCCTTACGAGCGCCAGTAAAGACGAGGGTCTCGGCCGTGCTGCTATTTAAACGTCCGCCTCTGTGCCAAGACAAGCACGCACCTGTCTTCCCGCTGCTGCCACCGCCGCAGGCAAGGGGGGCCTCCTCAGCCAGGTGGGACCAACATGTCAAAATCTGCAGGACAACTCCATGAATCTACACGCTTCATTAGACGTCATCTGCCTTGGTGCTTTATGTCTCAAATGCTCCTCAGCAACAACATCACAGCTCTTCATCTGAAAGGAATCTTAGGACAAACTGTTAGCATGCGTACATTGTCAGCATTCACAAACTGTTAGCATGCACAAACTGTGTGCCTAAACTGCAAGCATCTGCAAAATGTTAGCATGAACAAAATGTTAGAGTGAACAAAATGTTAGAGTGAACAAAATGTTAGCGTGCATAAACTGTTAGCATGCGCAAACTGTTACCATGCATAAACCTGTTAGCCTGCACAAACTGTGTGCCTAAACTGCAAGCATCTGCAAAATGTTAGCATGAACAAAATGTTAGCATGTATAAACTGTTAGCATGCATAAAACCTGTTAGCATGCATAAACTGTTAGCATGCATAAAACCTGTTAGCATGCACAAACCGTTACCATGCATAAACCTGTTTGCCTGCACAAAATGTTAGCACACATAAACTGTTAGCACACATGAACTGTCAGCATGCATAAATTGTTAGCATACACAAAACATTAACACAGATAAACGGTTAACAGGCACCGATTGTTGTTTTGCGTTAGCATGCATAAACTGTTAACACACGTACATTGTTAGCATACAGTGCAAAAACAAATAGCCTGAAATTGTTAGTGTGCATAAACTGTGGCGTTCCTCAGGGTTTGCTGAGGGTCATGTGATCTTTTGATTGGTTTGATTGGTTCTGAGTGATAGAGAGAGCGCCCCCTCCCGTCAGAGTATAA
The DNA here is from genome assembly GCA_024372805.1 of Oostethus manadensis. Lineage (NCBI taxonomy): Eukaryota > Metazoa > Chordata > Actinopteri > Syngnathiformes > Syngnathidae > Oostethus > Oostethus manadensis. The sequence continues at coordinate 1,385,254 of QODF01000080.1, read as the reverse complement.
CAACAAGTTATGAAAGCCACACGTGAAGAAGTCAGTGATGGCATCTGGAGAAGCTCTCATAAATACCTGAGTCCACCAGCAGGTCACAGCTTGACGTGATTGTAAGCTGACACCCGAATGCAACACTTTAAAGGGTACATATTCCAAAAAGCAAGACTGTGCGTCTTTGCTAAATGTGTGCTTTTACCAGGATACACATAAAAACATTAAACACGCAGCACGTGTTTCCAGGTGTTCCGCTGCCAAAAGTCACCGTTTTCAAGGCTAGTTTGCCGCTAAACACCGCGTGAGCTCGGTGCTCGCGTCTGGCGCGTGCGCAGTGTCCTGCCAAACGCGCGTGCTGACCGCTGGAGCGGCGACCCACAATGCATCGCTGCTGCAGCAGCAGCTCCGGAGGTATTAGTGGTTCGCTACAGAAGTTTGTTTTGTGTCACGTCGAGCACGTGTGTCCGTGCTGGGGATGGCTAGTGTGACGTAAGAAGCAAACACAGCAGCACTTACACGTCACCGTGAGTGTGACGCGCGTGTGTGTGCCATAGATGGGGCGGGCGCCATATTGCCCTGACGATCCTTCCAGGTCATGAAAGTGATGACTGGTGCGTTCACGGACCCTCCGTGACAGGTACGGCCTACATTGTTACGCTCTGTGCCTCAAACCGTCTGATCATGTACCTCAGGTCTCGTGTCAAACGAGAAACCAGAACATGAGATTGTGTAAGTTCCCAAAACGCAAAACGGGACAATCTCCTCAATGCACTTCCTGCAGGGAAATAACATCAAGTATATTGATAAATAATCGTTGCATATTTGTGTTACAATATTTAAACCGTTCAGTATCGCAAACGGGCGAGTCTGATCTCGCGATGTTTCCGTCGGACTTCCCGCGTGAACCCAAGCCTCGCGATAGGTTGGTTGGGCACTCAAACAAAAATGGTGGCTCGCTGATGGTCCATGCGGCTCCGCGCGACCTGACGATACGCCCTTTTCTTTGCTTTTCTTTTCTGGTAACTTACCCGTACACGTCGTCACGTAGCTTGCTGGCTAAGGGGAGGAGCGGCGAACAAGGCAAAAATGCAGCACGACGACGTGAGTGAGCCGCCCTGCTAGCTAGGCCGATGCTAACGCTAGCGGGCTCGTTCAAAGGGAAGCAAGCGAAGTCGGACTTGTTCTTGTAGCTTGTGTTCGCGAGCGAGAGGAGCGCTAATGGAACCTTGTAACGTGTTTGCAGGTCATTTGGGACATCATCGGCAACAAACAGTTCTGCTCCTACAAAGTCAAGTAGGTGGCAGCAAGTCAAGTGTTGTGCCGAGTGGATTCGACTTCTCCGTTGCTCTCTTCCAGGACCAAGACGCAGAGTTTCTGTCGCAACGAGTTCAACATCACGGGCTTGTGCAACCGCTCGTCGTGTCCGCTTGCTAGCAGCCAGTATGCCACCATCAGGGAGGAGAAAGGTAGGCCATTGTGCTCGCTGTGATGATGGAAGCCTGTTTGAACCCCTCGCCACCCGTGGACTCTGTAGGGCAGTGTTTCCTCTACATGAAGGTGATCGAGCGAGCGGCGTTTCCTGCCCGAATGTGGGAGAAGGTAAGACTTTGGCTCGAAGATACTTTGGCTTAAAGCATGTGTGTAAAAGTGTGTGTGTTTGCAGGTGAAGCTGAGCAAGAACTACGAAATGGCTCTGGAGCAAATCGATGAGAACCTGATCTACTGGCCTCGCTTCATCCGCCACAAATGCAAACAGCGCTTCACAAAGATCACGCAGTATTTGATCCGCATGCGCAAGCTGGTCCTCAAGAGACAGTAAGTCCGCGTCTCTCTACAACACAATAGGAGGACGCCGTCTTTCCCCTGACCCCGGCTGCGCTCGTCTTTCAGGAGAAAACTGGTCCCGCTCAGCAGGAAGGTGGAGCGGCGGGAGAAGCGTAAGGAGGTGAGGGATTTGTTCTCATGCCAGTGTCCTTCCGGATCCTTCTAAAGCGGTGTCTGCTTTGCAGGAAAAAGCTCTCATCGCTTCCCAGCTGGACAACGCCATCGAGAAGGAGCTGCTGGAGCGACTCAAACAGGGAACGGTAACAGGCTCCGCCCACCGCCACGCACCCCCCCCCCCCACACACACACCTTTTAGACACCCCTTGTCTTTTCAGTACGGCGACATCTACAATTTCCCCATCCACGCATTCGACAAAGCACTGGAGAAGCAGGACGAGGAGAGCGAGGCAGAGTCGGAGGAGGAGGAGGAGGATGAGGTGAGGAAGGACGCCATGTGCACTTTGACTTCCTGGCCACCCACGCTGATCGTGTCACTTATGCAGGATGTCGGAAAGAGAGAGTTTGTAGCGGATGAAGACGTGGACGAGAGCGACCTCAGCGACTTTGAGGTAAACATGGTCACATGACCCACATAGGGGAATAGAACCTTCAGCCCTGTCGTTGCTTTCAGGACATGAACAAACTGAGGACGAGCAGTGATGATGATGATGATGAGGAGGAGCAAGATGAGATGTCAACTGAAGACGAGCGGGAGGTGATAAAGGCGTCACGCTCCAAAGGCAAATCTCCCGCCAACGGTTCCGCCGCCAGGAAGAAGGGAGCGTATGTGGAGATTGAGTACGAGCGGGAGACGGAGACGCCCGTCAAGAGCCCAGCTACGTAGCGTGAATTGTCATTGTGACAACTGTGACTCAACCTGACCCTTTGTTACATGACCTGACATATAAAATTCAGGACAATAGTCCCCCACAATATCCCCTTTTCTCAGAAATCAATAAATGATGGCTGATTAGTAAAATAGTAGTTGAAACATATAGAAATAAGTGAAGTGAAATGTAATAATTTGGGTCACAAGGTGGCAGTAGTGATGCAAAACATGGGGACATTACCCTACTAGTGTTAGGAAACGATTCATTTTACTGACTCACTGAAGAGAATTGGGCACTTGATTCACTCGAGTTGAGTCAGAATATAAAAAAGTTTATCATTTGGCGCAGGTCATGTTTCCCGAAAACCTAGTGAATCGGGTACTCGGGTGATCGAGTATCCGATTAAGTGAATCGGGTACATGAGCAAAGTTCCGTAGCCTCCCTTCGACTGCTCCCACAATGTATTACACCCCGACATGTTGCCACATTTTCCTGAAAATTTAAATAATAGTAGCCGGGGGGGGGGTGAACCAGTTAACAAAGACGAGGACCCGTGAGTCCAGATGCAGTGAACCACTGGCGACTTTCGAACGAGTCGTTGGATACTCGCACGTCTACATTAACCTTAACACTACATGAAGCCATGAAGTAAAAAACGAAATAATGAAGTGAAGTCAGACATGGCTTGTCCGACACGGTAGAGTGAAAAAAAGTTCTCCCCTCCCGCTTGGAAGCGGTAAGTTTGTGGCTTTTAAAGTTAAAAAGAAAATTGGAGGCGAATTGTTAGCTCACTAGTTTGTTAGCTCACCGGCTAGTCCGTGAGTTGCAGTGTGGCATAAACAACGAATAACAGGAGTACAATAGGTAACTGTCATATCTCCAGAACTCTACTAGAATTCAAAACCGTATTTATGAAATTGTAAACAGGTTTTCTAACTGGGCGTGGAATTCTACATCGCGAAGATCTGCGAAATGTGGCGGTTGGGTGTGGATGACGTCATGACGGAAAGGTGCGGACGTGCTGAGTTTATTTACAAAGACGTACAATGAAGGTCACACGTGTAGAATATTCATAAATAGGCATGTTTGCTGCACACATGGAGCGCCCCCTTCAGGCTGTTAAAATGCTGATTGACATGACAAGACTTCTTTCCACGTGAAAAAACTAAAACGTGTGTTTGGAGGCCATGACGCGAACACCACCGCACCTCTACGGCGAGGGAAGCTTAAGGCGACGACCTCAGAGACCGACATTTCCCGCAGACACTTCTTCCACTTCACCGTGTACGACGAGCAGTGGAGGGGGCGGGGCGGCTATCAGCCAGCCAGAGAGCAGCAAAGAGTGGCGTCTGCACCCCTAGTGGCACACTCCCAACACAACACCTTGTATTTCACTAACTTGGCAACCGCTACATCTGGAATGCTTATTTGGAGCTTTTTTGGTCAGCTGGAAAGAAACAATTTGGAACAAAGTTTGAAGAAAAAATAAGTTTAAAATGTTCGTGTTCACTCTACTGGGTGTTCACCAGGGGGCAAGGGCGCATTGAAATATTCAATATGTTTACGTCTAGAAGGTTCTGTAAAACACCCCTAGAGGACCAGCAGGCCTTTCAAATAGAAACCAGCAGGGTGGGGGGCAAAGCTAAAGAAAATGTACACAAGATTAGCCGGGATTGATGTAGAACTGATCCACGCGAGACAACATGAACACATGGTTAGTCTGCTCTGAAAATCAAACAAAGTCCAAATGAGTGCGTGGTTCTGGTCTTGGTCAGACAAGAATGTCCCCGTGCGTCGTTGACAGTGGACGGATGCTTCCGTCCAGCTGTGGGAAGGCGTGGAGGTGTCGAGTTCACGGGCAATCCGTCCTTAAACAAGTCGTCAGCAGGAACGTATTTGTGGTTAACAGCTGCAGCCATCTTTGGCCGGCTGGCTGTCGGCGTTCAGGCGGCCCCCCTGCGGCGCTAACGGCTTGTGCTGGACCCCAGACTCTGCAGCATTCAGGTCCAAACTTCCGTCCTGAATGTTCTGGTAGATCCTCTTTGCGGCCTCCAGGAAGGCCTCCTCCACATTCTCTCCTCTGGACCACAACAAAGCGTGCAATATCACCCATCAACATCACCTCGCCCAAAATGACGCCAGCCCGCCCTACATATACACTACGGGCGTGTGTATGTGTGTACTCACGTCTTGGCGCTGGCCTCCAGAAACAACAAACCTAAACATCAACAGAAGAAGTAGTTGTCAGTAGGTGGAGCAGCCATGTTGCCAACTTAGCTGTCCAGCAAGTCCAGCACGCTGCTCAGACCGGGCCGAAAAACGCTGCTCACCGTTCTCGTCGGCAAACTGCTTGGCTTCCTCGTATGTCACGTCTCTCTGAGCCTCCAGGTCGGCCTTGTTGCCGATCAGAATGATCACCTGCACGCACGCCCACATCATTAGTACGTCCACGCCACATTTGCTAGAGTCTTCCTCACCGTGTTCGGGTTGGTCAGGTTTCTGGCGTCCGTCAGCCAGCTGCTCAGGTGATTGTAGGTGCTCCTCCTGCACACATGTCAAGTCGAGGTCACGCAGGTCCACCAACCGACCTCCAAAACACACCATGTGACTACCTAGTGATGTCATAGACCATGAGGGCCCCCGCCGCCCCCCTGTAGTAGGACCTGGTGACGGCCCTGAATCGCTCCTGGCCGGCCGTGTCCCAAATCTGCAACTTCACCTTCTGGCCGTGGACCTCCATGATCCGGGTCCCAAACTCCACCCCGATGGTGTGAGGGCAGTCCGCCATGACTACACACACACACACACACATTAAGTGCACATCAAGGTCAAAGGTGGGGAAGAAACTCACATTTCTTCTCGGTGAACTGGTGCAGCAGACAGGACTTGCCGACTCCCATGTCGCCTTTAAGAAAGACGCAAAAGTTTACTCGGTGTGGGTGACGTCATGGGTCTCGTGACCAGCTCACCAATGATGATGTACTTAAAGATGTAAGAGTAGTTGTAAGGCGTGGCCGTCATCGCGCTCCTTCTGGGGGGACACCTACATCAAAGCCAAGCATCGCCGTCACAATCAGCACCAAGCTAGGCTAACACTTAGCCCGCTAACCGCAATTTGAACACAACAATAACACACTTTCTTCCTTTCCTGTTGCTCACTCGGCGAGCAAGCTAGCCGGCTAACAGCTCGTGCTGTGTGCTAACAAGCTAACTGCCGACGTGAACAAAGGCGACGAGCGGCAGGCCCACGTGACGTTGTGTTTCCCTGCCCTGTCCTTACCTCGCTTCCGGATGTTTAACGTGTCAGGACGACGAAGCGGCAGCTGGCCGGGACGGATAATTAGCTTTACCTCGCTCGCCTCCCGATCCGTCTTCCGCAAAGCGTCCTCTCTGTGGGCCAACAAGGGTGTCAACTCTCGCGAGATCTCACACCTCCGCCGCTGCACGGACGGGACGAGAGCTCGAGTCAAAGTAAAAAAAAAAAAAAAAAACATTATTAATCACCGTGTTGGAACACACGTGTAAAAATTGGGTCCAGTGGTATATATGAAGATTCGCAAGCCTGTGTGCCGTTCATGCATGTGTCCGTGTCTCCGCCCTCGCGGTGACGTCACCACGCATTGACCCCACCCCTGGCAGTTGCGGAGCTCTCATCATAGCTGCCCCGTGAGGAGAAACGTGTAGTTGTCTTGTGTTGTGTTACTGAGCAGCCATGACAGTGAGGAGCATCTGGTGGTGAGAAGATGGACAAACAGAAAGGTACCGTGCTCTCTTTATCAGGAACACTCTTACTGTGCTTGCTTGAACGTGTGGGCTTTGATGTAAATAATGTGGTTCCAAGCACAGGTGGGTACCTAAAGGGGTGGAGCTAGATGCAGTGCAGTGTGTTGATTGGTGGACAGAGAGTGGTCACTTCCTTATCAGTCCTGGCCCCTTTACCCAGGTCTTCTACAAGGTTCTCCAAGGGCCGCCAAGGAGGTCTTAGTGGTCTTCTAGCCTAGTCTTTGAGAAGATGCTGTTTAGGAAGAGGGAAGGGAAGAGTCCCTGGGAAGGTCTTGCTGGTCTTTTTTACCTCTGTGGTTGCTTCCTCGGTCCTAAAGGAGGTTCTGGAAGAGCAGAAGATCCTCGGTGTGGAAGGTTCTTGCGTTCCAGCGTGTTCCTACCCAGAGGAGCGTTTCTAAGTATCTTGTCTAACACGCTGAGTCAGCATCTTGTCATTGGAAGGATCCTGATCAGCTCATTTTGATTGGCTGTTAGATGAAATCATGTAATACGGAGGGGGCGGGACTTGATGCCAATTGGATGACTAAAAAGTTAGGAGAGAACAACCTAAATGCTTCTTCTTTTTCCTTGTGACTATTTTTAACAAAGGATGAAAGAGAAAGCTGCTCCACACCCTCCGGACACACACACACACACCGAGGAGGATTCCCATCCTTGTGCTAATTTCAGGCTTTGGTTTTTATGGTAAAACATCTGAAATCTCACACACACACACACGCACACACACACACACACGTTGGGCCAGTTAAGTTGTTGTTGTGTGACTCAGACATGAAAGTGTGTGTGCTGCAGGAACAGGAAGTGATGTTGATGCTCAGATAAGTGTGTGTGTGTGTGCGTGCAATGGCCGCCTGTCTGCCCATGTGATCTCTCTGGCATGGCTGTGTGTGTTTGTCAAAGTGTGTCACGACGTTGTTTTTTGTCAGTGCTGGCCAAGCTCATGTGGGACCTGCAGTCCTTCCTGTCCGTCCTGGACTCGGAGAACCTCAGCTACATCGCCCAGGCCCAGAAAAAGTCCATTTCGGAGCTGGTGTCCTCGCTGCAGACGCCGGACGCCGCAGGTACGCACCCAGCTTGGCCTCGTAGCTAGCCCGCAATCACGCAGGCGTGATCGGTGTGTTTGCTCTCCAGCGGAGGACGCGGAATACGTCGTCATGAGTTGTCCGTCCTCGTCTCCTGGCAACCGGGCCGACGCGGCGCTGACAGGTTGGCGCGGATGTAACGTCACGTGACCCGCTGGAAAGGCTAACATCTGTGCTCTTGTTTGACCACCAGGGGGCCTGTCCAACTCATCCTCCAGGCCGGACTCAAAGGTGTGGATGAGAGACGCTGTGAGTCCCCCCCTTACCCCTTGATGTTTGGTGTGAGAGGTTCTACTGGACCCTGAAGGTCTTGCCAGAACAAATGAGGTCCAAGGGGCCGTATGGTGGACCAGAAGCAGACTTTGGTTTGTGGATCCAGCTGGCTACTCTGTCATGTGGTCCACTAATGACAGAGTCCTCCTGAGGCTTGGGAGGAGATACCGCAGTGCGTGTGTGTGCGTGTGTGTGTGTGGGAGAGACAGGATGTTTACATGGGAGGCCATCGCTGCTCTATCTGTCTTCCTATTGGTGGGGAGGTCTGCACAGGCAGGAAGCGCTCACTGATGGCGGCTGATTAGCGTCTGGACTACGTGATGGAGACACACACACACACATTTATCTAAACATCATGTGACCGCGTTTTATCCTATCAAGGTCACCACAGCGATGCCTCGCCCACCCGGGGGTCCCAAAGCTACTGATGATGAAGATGAAGATACGTACGAGGAGGCCCAGCCTTACCAACATGACACTGCCAGTAACCTCGGTACGCACACGCGTGCGCGCACACGCGCACGTTGGCATCTTACAGTGTGTGATGTTCCCGCAGAGAGGGCGGAGTCAGACAGCAGCTACTACGAGTCCTACGGCGAGGAAGACGAGGATGAAGAGCACGTGAAGGACAGAGCTCACTACATCCAATGGAGCGCCTCACAGCCCTGCCTAAGGCCCGCCCCCGAGTCCCGCCTCTGTGGCTACCTGTGGAGGAGGAGGTGGTTGGGTCAGTGGACCAAGCAGCTCTTCATCATCAGGAACCACTCCCTGCTGGTCAGCCATCTAGCTAGCAGCTAACACAGTGTGCGCGTGTTAGCGTTGTGTTAGCCTCGTGTGTCTTGTGTGTCAGTGCTACAAGTGCGCTCGCGACCTTCTGCCTCAGATGGAGGTCAGCTTGAGAGGCTGCCAGCTGGTCTACAAGAGGAAGACCAGCCGGAGGATCCAGCACCAGCTCAAGCTGCTCCTGCTGGGCTGCCACACGCTGGTGCTGGGCTACACCAGCTCGCAGCAGGCCCACGAGTGGCAGCAGGTCGGCACGCACACGCACACACACACGCGTGCAGGGTGTGTGTAAGTCATCCTGCGTGCGTTGTAGGTGATCGAGGAGCTGAGTGTTGGAGCTGAGGAGAAGAACTCCCCTGGGACCACATCAGAACCACAGTGGTCTTGCAGGGTGAGACACACACACACACACACACACACACACACAGTATTTGTGTGCATGTCATCAAGTGTTTGTTGGCTTGTGTCTTCAGTCCAGTGCGGTTCTGACCCACAATGACCACCAAGAACTTCCAAGTCACCAGAGCAAAGACAAAGGTTGCATATAACTATATATCATTTAGTCCAATTTTAAATGTTATTTTATTCCAAATATGGTATTGAATAGTATGTAGTAATTGTATTGGCATGTATTTGAAGGTTTCATGGAATTTGTATTTCATTGAATGGAATTCAAAAGGATATATTTTATTGCACTGAACGAATGACGTCTTTATCTTTTTAAAAGATAAAAAGATAAAAGCTAGCGCTATTATTGACAGGCTTCCTGAACGTGCTGATGAACTGCCAATGGCAGAGTCTGCTGTGTCAGGTGGAGGCGGGGCTTCTCAACATGTTTGGCGACGACAGAGGGGAGTCGCCGAGGGGGCGGCGTCCACCCCAGTACACGGTCCGGCTGCGAGGCTGCGAGGTCAAAGCGGGGCCCGACGGCGAGTGCTCGCAGAGGATCACGCTGACCGCGCTGGGTGATCAGGTGGCGGTGCTGGAGGTGAGGGTCTCACAGGAAGGGGATGTTCTGGCGAGCTGAGCGTGAGCAGATGTTGTCGCAGGTGAGCTCGGCGGACGAGAAGCTGCGATGGATGCGGCTCCTGAAGGAAGGGGCGGCCGGTCACCACGGCAACAAGGCGCAGGGCCGACCGGGCGTGGACTTTAGGTAGGTCGGCTGATTGTTGCCATGGCGACGGAGGACCACTAACCCTGGCAGTTGTCCTCCTCAGTGGGCTGCAAGCAAACACGTACATGGACGACCCCTCCCACCAGCCCGTCTACTCCAATACCTCCCTGCTGGAGCACATGGTGCCGACCTTTCACCTTTCACCTTTCACCTCAACCCTGACCTTTGACAGTCTTTTGTGGTGTATCAGCTTCACAGCACTCAGGACGCTCGCTGCGGCCACTCGGTGACATACACCAACCTCAGCGGACACAGTGAGTAAGCAGGCTCCGCCCACCTCGCGGCTAGCTTGACTGCTGCTGTCTGAACGAAGTGTGCGCTTGATCCTGTTGTGCTGTTGCAGACAGGAAGTGGGCCGAGACGCAGCGCGGCGTTCAGAAGTTGGAGCTGACGGCCGGGAAAGGCGTCCCGATGAGAGCGGGGTCAGAGGTCAACCTGGCATCCGCAGCCAAGCAGAACAAACGCTCGTCTTTTAGACAGTCGCTGGCCGTGTGTGGCGAGCGAGCGCAGGTGATTGACAGCCGTGGAGGACACATCAAGCATCCTTAATAGCATGCTAGCTTGACCGTTGATGTCATCGTCTTGTAAACGTAAACCTTTCACTTGTACTGCTCTCTCCTGGTCCCCCCTGGTCTCTCCTGGTCCCCGCTGCTCTCTCCTGGTCTCCGCTGATCCCTGCTGGTCTATCCTGGTCCCCCCTGGTCTCTCCTGGTCTTCGCTGATCTCTGCTGATCTATCCTGGTCCCCCCTGGTCTCTCCTGGTCCCCACTGCTCTCTCCTGGTCTCCGCTGATCCCTGCTGGTCTATCCTGGTCCCCGCTGCTCTCTCCTGGTCTCCGCTGGTCTCTTCCGGCCTTTACTGGTTCCTGCTGGTCTCTCCTGGTCCCCCCTGGTCTCTTCTGGTCCTTGCTGGCCTGGTCCTTGCTGGTCTATCTTGATCCCTTTTGGTCCATACTGGTCTTTGCAGTACCTTGCTGGCCTCTGCTCGCTCAAGTTGGGTCTTTGCTGGTCACCTATTGATCTCTGCTGGACCCTGATTGTTTCTACTGGTCTTTTATGTTCTCTGTTGGTTTCTGCTGGTTTCTTCTGGTCTCTGTTAATCTCTCTTGGTCTCTGCTGGTCTTTACGGATCACCGACTGATCTATGCTGGTCTTTGCTGTCCTCTGTTGGTCTTGTTACTGGTCACCTACCGGTCTCCTGGTTCTGCTGGTCCAGGCAAGTCTCCTAAACCCACTCCTGCGGCGGACAGTGTCTGTGAAGAGCTCACTGAGAAGAAGTCCTTCGTCGATGCTGATGGAGCACGGGAAGGTTTTCCAGAGGAGAAAAGTAGGAGCTACTGACATGGATTCCTATTGTTTGCATGATTTAGTATGAAGCTTTTTCTACCCCAGGAATGGGAGAGCAAAGCTGCTGCTTGACACCACGAGACGCCCTCTCTGGCCTTCAGGTGCAGACACGTGACCTTCGGATTACATGATCACGTCTTTTTAAGTTATTGAGCAAGGCACTGAGTGTATTTATTCGCGGCGCTTTTTGCTTTTGCTGGAGGCGCGCAGACTGCAGTGCGCGGAGTGACCAGGAGGGGGCGGTGGAGTAGAAAAGCACAAGAATAAACGTGTTCATCTTCCAGCGTGGTGCTTTATTGTGGCAACTCCAAAGATGACGTCACACAAACAACTCAGGAACTGGAGTCCCGTCAGAGGAACGCTGATGACGTAGACGCTGGTCCTGTGGCTGCTGCGCAACACAGCAAAAGGCGGCAATGCTAGCGTGATTAGGTGGGCATAAACCTTCCCGGTCATGAAGGACGCTGTCAACATGGCTGCCTGTCAGTATGCTAAGCTAATCAGCTGAAGAGTAGCAGATCAAAAGAGGACTTGTTAGCCTGGGCGGAGTCAAGTCACCCAGTCACGAGTCTGCTGGCGAATCACAGCAAATCATAGCAACGCCCGCACAGGAGCGAGGATGCCACACGAGCGGTCTGTGGTGGGTTGGGTCACGTGACGCGGTAAAAAGCAGCGTGGCTCCGCCTAGCGAGGCCCCACGTGGCCCTTAAGGGAGCTTATTGCTTTCATACGTCCGGCTCAACGTCCTGCAGGACCTTCAAGGGAACAGTTACAAAAGGTTGGGTCTTAACGGCAAGGAAGCGCGGCCCGCCGAGACATCTGCGGTGACGTCGGTGTGTCTCTGGGAGTCAAAAGAGACACACCTCCTCCTTCAGGTGGTTCCTCTTCCACAGAGAGAGCTGCTCAAAGTCCTCCAGCGTCATCCCGAACACGCTGAGGAACTCGTCCTGTGACAGGTGTCTCTGCGGGGGACACGTATACCTCAGTGACCTTTGAACCCTCAGCTGAAAGCGGCAGTGTTTACCTCCAGCCGTGTTCTGTCCACGCCAGGAGGGAGCTTGCTCTGCCCTCTGTGGTGGACCACCAACGTCTCATACGGATAAATCTGCCCAACAAGGAGGAGACGTCATGGGGACTGATGGACGACACCCCCTTGTGACATCAGGTCACATGTTACCTTGAGCTCCAACATGGCGGGCAGAGAGTTGCCTCGGGCCATCCTGGAGCCGCCGTTCTGACACACAAACACACAAACATCACAACATGGCCGACATGACGCACAATGAGGACCACACACTCTACCTGATCACCTGCGGGAGACACACACACACACACACACACACACATTAGCGCTCACGCCTCCATGTTCACCCAGCATGCCTTTGGGGTGGAGGGAGGTGGGGGCACCTGTGGCGGGCTTTTGTGACGAGCTGAATTCTGCTGACTGAAGCTGAAAAGACACAATCACACGAATGCAACACTCAGCCCCTGAATGCATCACACACACACACACACACACTCACCCTGGACAGACCAGTCCCGGAGGATGCTGGGAAATAAACAGACCTGGAAGTGTCGGCGCCTGCAGAGGAAGTAGAGACAGGAAGTGAAACTCGCGTGTGTGACGGGACAGAAAGACGATGGGATCTCATGGTCTGTCCTAGCAGTGACATGCTGGTGGACTGGTGTAAAGAGCACCACCAGGCAACTCGCTCATCACCTCGGACACGTTCAAAAGACTTAGCATGGGAAACTTTCCATCCAAAAGGAAATTCGTTTGCTCAAAGCCCACGTCTGGTAAAGCCTTTACGGACCCACAGCCGCACCCGTCGTGACTACCTCCATACTTAGTTCTATCACCGCGCGCGTCCTAGCTCCTACGTCGATAGGTTGAGAAACCAAGAGGTTCTGGAAGGGTGACACACCATCCGAGATCTCGCCCTTGGTGGCCCCGTGAAGTGCCTAAGGGGAGGTCACTAAAAGACCTTCAAAGACGCAAAGGCTGGAACATCTGGAGCCTCGCCGGTGACTGAAATTGTTGGGACAAAGTGGTTCTGCTAACATGGAATCTATGATGGCACCGAGACGGAGAAAGTGAGTGATGATGTCATCAGTACCTGCGTGCCGTCTGCGGTCCGGCAGGGAGCGGGTCTTCCTCCTCAGAGGCGCTGAGGTCGAGTCCATCTCCTCCTTCAGGATGATTCTTCCCAGGTTGGACTGGATCTGAGCACAAACATCAGCCTGAGTAGGCGCAGCGCCTCTGAACCCGCCACCCTCTCACGACAGACACCTTGTCCAGTTCTTGTCTGCGATGAGCTCCCAAAGCCCAGACTTCATCGTCCTGCTCACCATCCTCATCCTCATCCCTCGGCTCGCTCCTGCGATGCTCCTTCTCTGCGGGACAGCACCAGGACAGGTAAGCGGAGCAAAGAAGGATGGAGGAGCAAGGAAAGGGGATGGATGCGGATGCCAATACCAATGATGGCCGTGGAGGGGGGGCAGGGCCAGTAGTCCGTCTCGATCTTGGAGGGAAGGTTTGGATCTGGAGGCTGAGCGGCCGGGAACTTTGAAGACTCAATGATCAGGTCCTCCAAGTGCTTCCCTACAGGAAGTGTAGAGGACGCCACGCCTACGCACACACATGCTATGAGGTGAGCTAAAGATGCTAGTAGCTAATGATGGACAGGTTCTCCACCTCGTCTGTAGATGGGGGGCTTCTTGTAGATGTTGCTGCTGTTCTCTGAAACAACACCACCATCTTAACATCAGACCGCACCATTGCAATGATTACATTGACAGGAAGTTTCAAAATAAAACTTTACCGGGTGCATGAAAGTGTTGCAGGCTGCTCTTGGAGGGCCGTGTGTGTGGCGTGCGTGTGTGTGGCGTGCGTGTGTGTGGCGTGCGTGGCGAGGGCGGTGTGTTGCTGCTGTGCTTCCTGCTGGAACGTGGTGAGGAACCTCCAGGAGAACATCTCTCCAGCCACTCCCTGGCCTCCTGGTGGAGGTTCTGGATTGAAGACAGCTCAGCAGCATAGTTGTTGACGTGCTGACGCTCTTGGTGACCTACCTCGGGGGTGGCGGGGGGCGAGAAGGAGCGAGAGGATAAGGACGTCTGCAGGAGAGGACACGCAAACATCAGCAAGGGTAACGCCAAGCAGGGTCCACTTGTGACTCACCGAGGCCTCCAGTGGACTGTAGGTGTAGTGCGGCTCGTACATCATCAGGTCGGGTCTCTCGATGTCCAGGATGGCCTTGTCCCGTGGGAGTGCCGCCAAGTCCTTGTACCCGATGACGCCGTCCTCCAATCTGGCCTACGGGGGCAGAACATTATAGTCTGGATGCTGAAGACAGACGAGAGGAATGTGGCACTCACCACGATGGCGGCAGCAGGAGATCCGGGAACGCCGGCGCCTCTGAGAGACAACACACTGCCCGGAGACGTCTGAGGCCTCTGCCGAGTGGGACAGACGTCAGACACGCTAAGGCTAGCAGCAGCTAGCAGCTCGTGCTTGTTTACCTTTGGCATCATCATGGTTGCTGACTGCTCACTTCCTGGAAGGAGAAACCCTTGATGGTCATTGCTGTTCGACTGCTGTTGGTGTGCTAGCAAGCGAAGCTAAACTCTCTCACGGCGCGCCAGCAACACAGAATACACAACACCACAATGAGCTCAGCTCTGGACGCTCCCATGGAGGACAAAGAGATCATTCCGGACTCTTATGTTGTCCCGCAATGGAGTGTAGTGGAAGTGTGCTAACATTACCTCCTGGGCAAAGTCATCATGCTGTTGCTCCGCCTCCTGGAACACATGCACACATGATAAATAAAACATGTATGCTAAATGTAAAACATTTGGAACACTGAAAACAAAATACAATAAATACATATATATGTATAATAAATAAATACAGAAACAAACAAACACCGTGCCAAGTGTGGAGCGCTAACATGCTAATGCTAACAACAACAAAAGGTGCACACTTGAAGGGACCCCTGAACAAAGATGTCCGCCAGCATCCCGTAATTCCCACAACACCCATCAATTCCCACATTTGCGTTGCTAAGCAACCAGCGTTGAATAACGAGCAGGAGCACACGCCATCGCTCGTGAGGCCTACACTCCCCGAAGGCCCGCACGCTCTCAGGACCGGAGGTGACCGTGCGTGTGCAGAAAGTCAGTGACCGCTACGACCTTGCCAGCCACATCATTCACGGCCGCACAAAGAGGTCACATGACACCCTGACCCTCCGGAGAGATGTAGGAATGCGTGTGCAGGAGATGCTGGGTGGTCTATTTCAGGACGGCACCTCCATCACGTCGCTGGCAGCTGATTGGACCAGTGCTTGTGGTTACCTAGCAACCTGCAAATATCTCCCAGCATTCACAGCAGCCGGAAGCTTCTCAAGCACCAGAACCAGCAGAAGGTGTCAAGCTGTTTCTGGAAAAGCTGAGATTGTCATTATGACTCATCAAAGTGAAAGTGTGACTCGGCACTTTGCACTCAGCATCATCAGCTGTCAATCACCTCCCCTCCCGGCCCGGCACAGGCCGGGAGGCAACATGGCCGACAAGAAGTGAAGGGATGCGGCGCTGCGGTCACGGTTCCGAGTGTACGCACGGCCGGTGACACTAATGTTTGCTCTTATCTTGGTCTGGCAGACACATGTCCACGCCCACATGTCACCCGCCAGCAACGACCGCAGCCATTGGCTGATGACATCATGTTGGTGTGTGTGATTGATGTTCTTCACACTCTTACCTGACAGACGATGCCTCCTACTTTGTTGTCATGACAACAATGTGTGTGTGCGGTCCATCTGTCAATCCAGACTTAACATTCCTGCACTGGAATCATTTTGTGTCAGCACTCAAATTAAACACACACACACACACACACACTGCTGGCACTTGTGGCCTCATTCCTGCATCATGACCCCCCCCCC
>QODF01000080.1:1245380-1360472 GCA_024372805.1 Oostethus manadensis | reverse complement strand
CCCCCACAGGACACCACGAGGGACACGGTCGAATGCCTTTTCCAGGTCTACAAAGCACATGTAGACCGGTTGGGCAAACTTCCACATACCCTCCAGTACCCTTGCAAGGGTGTAGAGCTGGTCCAGGGTTCCGCAACCGGGACAAAAACCACATTGCTACTCCTGTAACCGAGGATCGACTAACGGTCGTACCCTTCTCTCCAGCCCCCTGGAGTAGACTGTCCCAGGAAGGCTGAGGAGTGTGATCCCCCTATAGTTGAACACACCCTCCGGTCACCCTTTTTAAAAATGGGGACCACCACCCCGGTCTGCGAGTCCAGAGGTAATGTTCCTGACTTCCATGCAATGTTGTAGAGGCGTGTCAACCAACACAGTATGAAAATTACACATCCAAATCAGAGTCCATGGTTCTACCTTGGAAAATGGTGTAGTGCCATCTCTGGGTCGGGGATGAGATCCTGAGATGATGAGATATTCCAAGTGGAGGAGTTAAAGTACCTCAGGGTTTTGTTTCTCGGGTCCACTGGCAAAGCTCTTAATTTAGTTGTCCATCTACGTTCCTACCCTTACCTATGGTCCTGAGCTTTGAGTAGTGACCAAAATTACAAGATGGCGGGTACAAGCATCCCAAATTAGTGAGAGGGTGAGGAGCACCGTCATCCGGGAGAGACTTGGAGTAGAACTGCTGCCCCTCCACATAGAGGATCTAGATGAGGTGGCTTGGGCATCTGGTTAGGATGCCTCACAGACGCCTCCCTGGGGAGGAGTTCTCGGGGTAGACCCAGGACACATTGGAGAGACTATGTCTCTACGCTGGCCTGGGAACGCCTTGGCGTTCGCTGGGAAGAGCTAGAAGAAGTGGCCGAGGAGAGGGATGTCTGGGCTTCCCTGCTTAGGCTGCTGCCCTCGTGACCCGACCTCGGGTATGTGCTAGAAGATGGGTGGACATCGCGAAAAAGTTATTTTAGATGAAAGTTTGAAAATTTGGGAAATTCAAAATTGAAGTTGATATCTTGGTGCACACACTTTTTACTGCCTGAATGAAAGCAACTCTTCAAACTAAATAGCATCTCATCTTCACTTGACTGTTCAGATCAGAAATCAGCGTTAGTCGTGTGTCGCTAATTTAGCCCCGTTTAGCGCTAATGTTATGTACGCTAACCAGCCTTCACCTTGGCCGTAAAACAAGCGAATGAAGTGGTCTCCTTCCCCACACGAGAAAACGTCCTTCTCCGCCGTGTGTGTGTGTGAGCACAGCAACGCGTGCGGTGGCTTGCTTAACCAATCAGATGGCACTGTGGGATGCTGGAGACAGAAGTAGCAGGAGAGCATCAGAGCCAAAGTCAGCTGCAATGTGAGGTGGTCAGGAAGCAGAGCTAGCCTGCCATCCAGTGGAAACTGCGGCTACACAGACAGTCCCGTTATAATGTGTTTGTCCCCAAGTCTTCCCATAATGTTTGAAATGCTTTTGTTTCCAGGCGAAAGAGATTCTGACCAAGGAGTCCAATGTTCAGGAGGTGAGACTTCCCATCATGCATTGTTAATACAGCTAGTGGCGAGAACCTTGTTGATGGATAGGGTGGGCGGGGTTTTGTTTCCAATTTCATCCTCCCCTTCCAGGTGCGATGCCCAGTGACGGTGTGCGGCGATGTGCACGGCCAGTTCCACGACCTCATGGAGCTGTTCAAGATAGGCGGCAAGTCCCCCGACACCAACTACCTGTTCATGGGCGACTACGTGGACAGAGGCTACTACTCGGTGGAGACGGTCACGCTGCTCGTCACGTTAAAGGTAAGCGCCGGCCTTCCAGCCTCCCCTGCAAGCTGTGAATCTGCCGAGGAGGAACCAAAGAGTTTTGTGCGCTTCAGGTGCGTTTCCAGGAGCGGATCACCATTCTGCGAGGAAATCACGAGTCACGGCAGATCACGCAAGTGTACGGCTTCTACGACGAGTGCCTGAGGAAGTACGGCAACGCCAACGTGTGGAAGTACTTCACAGACCTGTTTGACTACCTGCCGCTCACCGCACTGGTTGACGGACAGGTGGGCGTCGGCCGCTGTTGTCATCCTCTCACACCCCCCACTCACTTGTACATGCGAGGTTTCATGTTTGTCTCCTCCTGCAGATCTTCTGTCTGCACGGGGGTCTCTCACCCTCCATTGACACTCTGGACCACATACGAGCTCTGGACCGCCTGCAGGAGGTCCCGCATGAGGTGCGCTGGGTAGCGGACCATCTGTGTGTAAAAAGTCGTGCGACAAACCAATGCCTCCCTCCCTCCCTCCCTCCCTCACAGGGCCCCATGTGTGACCTGCTGTGGTCGGACCCCGATGACCGTGGCGGGTGGGGCATCTCCCCCCGAGGTGCGGGCTACACCTTTGGGCAGGACATCTCTGAAACCTTCAACCACGCCAACGGCCTCACGCTGGTGTCCCGCGCCCATCAGCTGGTCATGGAGGTAAAAAGAACGCAACTCTATTTTAGTGTTGTGAAGTGGCATTTCCATGGCAACAGCAGGACCCTTCTCAGGAAACAAACATGCTGCCCCCACCGTTGTCCCAGCTTGTTGCTAGGCAACCGCTTGTGTTAACGGCTTGTGTTGGCGCAGGGCTACAACTGGGGCCATGACAAGAACGTAGTGACCATCTTCAGTGCTCCAAACTACTGCTATCGTTGCGGCAACCAGGCGGCCATCATGGAACTGGACGACACCCTCAAGTACTCTTTGTAAGTACTCCGCTTCTCATCAAGGACGCGCACACACACACGCCTCACCCGCCTCTTCTCTCCCCACAGCCTTCAGTTTGACCCCGCCCCTCGCCGTGGAGAGCCCCACGTGACCAGACGCACTCCAGACTACTTCCTGTGAATGTTCAATAGCGCCCTCCCCCTCCCGTTTGTCACCCACGAGCTCCGCCCCCTGCCCCACTCCCTGCCCTCGTTACTGTACGGAGAAGAAAAGAAGTGATTGGCTGGATAAAACATACAGATGCGTTTAACGTAGCGTTGTCCCCCCACAGTGGTGTTATCACTCTGCCGTCATTAACGCTGTTCTGGAGTAAAAGCTACACGTGCAACCGAGATGTTACTACTTTTCTGTTTGTTGATTTGTTTCACACGTTTTTAAGACAACATAATAAAACTTCCAAGGTGGACCAAATGTGCCATATTCTGATCCTTTTCCAACTACTTTTTTCTTTTCTAAGCCTCGCCACAACCTCATGTCACCACGTTTGTGCTTTTTCTCTTGCAAGATCATTTGGAACAAAAGAGGACAAAAAACTGTTTGCTTCAAGTAGTCCAGCCGTGAGTTTTAGCTGCAGCGCTGCTCATCAAGTCAGCAAGTATATTACTGTCATTTGAATAAAGACTACAGCCCTGTGGAATAAAACGTCCTATTGACAAACCCACGCCCTGCCTCAGTCTCTTTTCTCTTCTCAAGCACTTAGCTGCTCAATAACAACAAATGTAATTATTAGCCTGACTTCAACCCTTCCGCATGTGTTCACGTCAATTGATTCATGGCAGAATCTACAGTCACTGCTGAGCTCGTGAAGATGACGAAACGAGTGAGACGGGATTTGTTTAATTGTGAAAAAAAACGTTACCATCCTGTGCTGCCGGCATCACCCAAGTATCGCGAGAGTCTGCGCGATGTCGGCCCTGGCTGCTTTAAAGGTTTGGACGTCTTGTTTCTAACTTCTAACAATTTCATGCGGAAACGTGATTGAGTGTTGCAAGCTCTGACGATGTTGGAGCTTAGCTTGCACTTGTCGATTTAACCCGAGCAAAAATCTTTTAGCAAGCCTACTAGTACGTAGTTGTCTTGAATTATCGCTACCCTCCATATTTACAGAGTAATTCACCGAAAATGCCAGTGGAATTATTATTCGTATTATACACGGACCTTTGCTAACGTTGAACATGGCAGGCGGAGTAGTTGAATTCACTAGTATCGCGAGAGACTGCGAGAGGATGGCGCGTGCCAGACGAGACGTGGCTAGCAGCAGCTAGCTTCGCCGTGGCTGCTTTAAAGGTGTAAATGTGAGGGTTTGTAGGTTTTTTTGTTTCGGAATGCTTTCACTTTCAAGTGGAGACCGGGGCTGCGTTTGGCGCGAGGTAGCAAGCGGAAACACGTAATGCTCCGTGTCAGTGTTTACAAAGCTTCGCCATGTTTGATGGCGCTGATTTGTATTGTTGGCTTTCGTTTGCCGTTCTCTGACAGTAGGAAGGGGAGTAATCGGACTGCTGACACGTTATTCTTGTGTGTTCTGATCCTGATGTGATGCAGGTGAGGAGGGGCCCAAATGGAGGATGTGGTTCTTCACGTGCATGGACGGGCTGAAGGACTCCGTACTTGGGTAGAGACCGCAGAGAAGCTCCTGGAGCCTTTTACCTGCCGACCCCCTTCGCGCTTCACCCCCTGGTTCCCAGACACAGCAGCAGTGCGCCCCCCGCCCATCAGACCCGCCAAACGCGCTCCCATCATCGGCGGCGACTGTCCCGGCCAAAGCCAAGCGCAGGGAAGCGGTGTCTGCGGTCCTGCCTGTGGAAACACACCCTCACGCGGTTCCCTCCCGCCCCTGAAGAACACCACCGCGCCCCCCCCTGACAAAAGGTGTGTCAAACGCTCGTGGAGCGTCTTGACTTCGAGAAACTCGCTTCGCCGCTTGCCTTCAGTCTCCAAGCACTTCAGTGGCACCGTGTCCCTGCACGGCCTGCACCCCCGCCAGAGGTCCAAATGGGTCATCAGCCAGCACAACTGTGGACAGCGAGACATAGAACAGGTGCATGAGATGTCGCTACCTGAGCAACGTGCTTTTGGCTCATTCGCCATCTTGCTCTCGTCCTCAGGTGTGGCGAGCAGTAAGTGGCGCCGTGCGGCGCTCTGGCTTGGCCACGTGCAACGCCAACATCCAGCGCGAGCGTGCAGAGATCTGGGTGTTCTGTGACGTGGCGTACGCGGAGCAGGTGGGCCGCTTCCTGAAGGAGGGTCTGGAGCTGTCGGGCTCCATCAGCCTGGTTGTCCACAAGCTGGGAAGTGTCTTCAGCTTGTAGCGCCACCTTTCTGACGAGCTTTCAAAGAAAGCATCATGAAATCTGTACCTGTGTAGTTGACTTCCTTTCATTCATTCATTTCTATGCCGCTTATCTTCATTAGGGTGGCGGGTATGCTGGAGCCTATCCCAGCGGACTTTGGGCGAGAGGCGGGGTACACCCTGGACTGGTCGCCAGTCAATCGCAAGGCACATACATAGACAAACAAAGACACACAACCAGTCACACTCTAATGGACATTTGAATCGCCAATGAAGCTAACATGCATGTTTTTGGAATGTGGGAGGAAAGCGGAGTACCCGGAAAAAACCCACGCACGCACGGGGAGAACATGCAAACGCCACACAGAGATGCCCAACGGAGATTTGAACCCTGGACCTCTTGACTGTGAGGCTAATGTCCTACCCACTCATACACCGTGCGGCCCTTAATTGACTTCTATGTACTGTAAATATGTGGCAAAGGACCACGTGAGGTGAATACAATGTGTATAAAGTGTGGGAGAACCCCAGCACTGTTTGTTCCAGAAAAGCAGTAGCACGTGACGGTGATGCCTGAATGGGGGCAGCCCGGCGCCGCGCCCTGCCCCCTCCTTTGTTGCCATGCAGCCTCTTGACAGCGCTGCTTGAAATCTAGGTTAGCGGATGTGACGTCACGACCCAGCCTCCCACACCCGACTGCATTTCACTTGACGTTTGTAGTTTTCGCACATATTCGTCGTTCAAATGCACCGAGCGAGGGTACATGCACAAGCCCGTGTCCGTGCTTCGAAATAAGCCGACTACGGTCGCTAAACCCGACCATCGTACGTGAGTTTATTTTGAAAACCTCACAGTTTTGTTCCACAGTATTAAAAAAATGCACATATTATATTTGTAAGCCATTCTTTTTACCTACGTCCCGTTTCTGGCGTTTTCAACTTCGCAAACTTTTACTGTGGTAGTCCAAACCGGATGTACGTTCTTCCTTCGCTGCCTTGACTGTCGCGCTGTCTACAAAAGCCAGTCGGGAGGCTGCACTTTTGAGCTATTTTCCCAGTCAAAACTAACCAAAGCCATTAATATTCCCGTTCGCTACTCTTCCCGTCGAGTTGTCTGTCCGCTGCTGCGCCATGAAGTCCACTTCCTGTCCCGCTCGGCGCTTGGCGGCCAACTAAAAGGTGAGGGTTTGGCTGCTAGCTAACAGGCTAAGCTAGCAGGGGCACGCATTGTGGTTTCCTGTTTCCTTCTCTTCGCTTTCGTCGAGTTTATTTCAAATAGTCTCACCTTCTCACGCTCACGGCACTGTTAAGCTGCACCAATGCCAGCGCGTCTTTTGTTCAGGTAAAGTGAACATTAAACGTCAAAATGTGTCAGCTGACGTGTGACGTCACAACCTTGACGACCGGAACATCGCCAGTGAAAGAAGCTTTCAGTGATTCTTGACTGTTCCATTCCAATACTTGTCATTTTTAAGCAAAACACCCAACATGTACAATGTTTAACACTAAAAAGTGCAACGTATTTGGAATCGGACGGTACAAAGCAGTTTTAGTAGTGTTGTACTAAAGTGTAGTACTATGAGCTAGTGGGATGTGTTTTATTATGTAACGCAAGCTAAAATTCACTTCCTGTCTCAGGTTGTCACCCCAAATGTCACCACCACCTCAGCTGAGACTTCTGTTCATGAACGGAGGCGGAGCTTGGCGGCCGCCGGTGGGACTGGAGGGATGACAAGACACTAGCGGACATGGAGACGGAGGAGACGCCATATTTACCCCGCCAATGTTCTCCCACTTAAACCTTCTCAGGCAAAGAGCACACGTCTATTTTTCTATTTGCATTCAGGGCTGTTTTTGCTAGCCGTTAGCCAAAGGCTGCCATCATGGCGTCGGAGGGCTTTCAGTACCGCGCGCTGTACGAGTACAAGAAAGAGCGGGAGGAGGACATCGACCTCCACGTGGGCGACATGCTGGTGGTGAGCAAGGGGGCGCTGCTGGTTCTCGGTTGTGCCAGCGGCGCGGAGGAGCGGCCTTCCGAGATCGGCTGGCTTCCGGGCTTCAACGAGACCACGCAGGTAGGATGCCGCCATCTCTCCCGTACGCATGCACGTCTCCAAACTGTCTCCCTTGACAGGAAAAAGGCGACTTCCCGGGCACATATGTGGAGTTTGTTGGCAGGAAGAGGATGTCTCCGCCTACACCAAAGCCCCGCCCACCTCGGCCACCATCCGCTGCGTCAGTGCGGACGGACTCTGAGTCAGAGAGTGAGTGAGTGAGAGTGACCTGACGTGGACATGTCACTCAGACGCTGACGCGACTTGTTTTCAGGCGTCACATTGCCGGACCTCCCAGAACAGTTTGGGCCGCCGGACACAGCCCCACCCCTTCTCAGCAGACTGATGGAGGCCATTGAGGCCAAAGGTACGCACGCAGGCGTGCTTCATGTTTGTGCTTGAATCTTGCTAACGTGTGCTGGCATGCAGGTGTGGACGGTCCCGGCGTGTACCGCGGTGTGAGCGCGGGAAGTCTGGACTCGCAGCAGCTGGCCGACGCAGGTCGAGAGAGCACGTGACCAGCGCAACTTTTACCCCTCCCCCGTCTGCTTTAACATCAGCGCGTATGTTTGCAGACCTGGAGCTGCTGGAGGTGTCGGCACTCTGTGACGGGGTGGTCCGCTTCTTGAAGGATCTGCCCGGACCCGTCCTCTCGTCGTCGCTGCAGGGCGACATGATGCACGCCGTGCAAGGTCAGTGTGACTCTGCCCCCTACATTCCCTCTACTCAATCATCAATGATGTGATCCCGCTGATCTCACCTTTTCTTCAGAGGTCCGAGACCCGGAGGAATGCGCCCGGGTGCTTCTAGGCGTGGCCAGCTCTCCGGCATGCCCCGCCCAGTACGGCCTTACCCTGCTTAGCGTAGTTCGACACCTCGCCAGACTCTGCATGCACGCCGCCCGGAACCAACTGAGCGTCTCCAACCTCGCAGAGACCTTCAGCCCTCTTCTATTTCGACACACGCCGACCGGGTCGGTCTCACACAATCGCATACCCTTGTTTATGGCGGTTAACTGGCTCCACAAGCAAATAGGATTTTGTTTTTATAAATGGAAAATTTTGGTAGTTTGAGTACTTGAAAGCTAAATTTCTCACGGAGAGTAATGAAGTATCTATCTATAAATATGTTTTAACATTATTAGACCGCTCTAGACATGAACTAACACCCCTATAGTCACCTTTACACTTCTATTACACAGTCTAGTAGAAATAAAAAGAGAAAATAGGACATAGAAAACTCAGTAATGACCTTCTAAATATGGTTCTCTGAGTGACATTAGTAGAGCCCTCTATATATGAAATAACACCCCTATATTCACCTTTACACTT
Organism: Oostethus manadensis; assembly: GCA_024372805.1. Taxonomy (NCBI): domain Eukaryota; kingdom Metazoa; phylum Chordata; class Actinopteri; order Syngnathiformes; family Syngnathidae; genus Oostethus; species Oostethus manadensis. Next base: position 1,352,049 of record QODF01000080.1, on the reverse strand, counting down.
CCATTGCGTAATATAGTAGACATAACAGAATATAAGACAGAAAAACCTGCTTGTGACCTTCTAAAGAGGTTTTCACATTAGAGCTCCTCTAGACATGAAATAACACCCCTAGAGTCACATTTACACCCCTATTAGCCAATATACTGTATGTAGTGACAATAGGAGAGTTTGCTGTTCTGTATAGTACTTCCTGCGGTGGCTGGCTGTCTCATCAATGTTACGTTACTGCCACCTGGTGACCAGGCTAGAAGATTTCACAACATCTTTGAATCCATCTTCTGACTGCCTTGTATTTGTATTTTTATTCATTTTATGCTTCAGTTAGACCAAAAAAAATAGGCAGCATTTGCTCAAATATGCATCTAGAGTGACATCTCTGCAGCACCACCATGAGGATGAATGCTGTCCTGTCATGGCATATTAATAAAGTATCTGTCAATTTGAAAGTAAAATCTAGTTGCTTTCTACTCAGGCCTGAGTCTGGCCCCGATCTTCTTGTCCAGGCCCTGGAGGTTCTGATCACCAGCGAGCTCAACATGAACCAGGCTGCTCCAGGTAACATGCTACCGATGCTAACATGCCAATGTTAGCGGCTAGCTAGTGGGGTGACGATGTCACGGAATCCTCAGTAAGAGGCGGTGCTAATCCAACATGAGGGCATGCATCAATAAGAATGGATGACATCACGCCACAAGGAAGCAGCAAAGCAGAAGGGGTGGAGGTGTCAGTGTTGCCGTGGCGATACCACTGCTGTGTGGGGATTGGCCGGAGGGGGCGTTGATGTCACACGTCTCTAAGATGCTCTCCTGAGCTGTGAGGTGAGGCTGCTTCTCAGGAAGACGCCAGCTCATTGGGGGGAAGAAAAAAAAAATAGCATGACTGGTGTTTGCTGTCACGCTGAAGGCGCACACATTGAGCGCCGCCAGGGAGACATGATCTTTGCTACATCAGCATGAGAAGTCCAGGCAAGAGCAGAGCAGGGCATGGTGGGTTGCCAGCTGTTGCCATGGTTACGTTTCATCACCATTTGGATGGTGACATCTCCACTGTTGTCCTTGCAAGTTTGCAACAGGAAGTTGACCCGGCTCTCCCCGTCTCGCTTTCAGCTCTGCCTCCCAAACCGACCAAGTCCTCCACGCCCGCCGCCTCCTGCAGCTTCAACAACAGCATGGCGCTGCAAGACGCCGAGTGGTACTGGGGCGACATCTCCAGGTAACGCAAGACGGCGCACGCGCCAGATGTCACTTCCATGCAAAGCCTCCGCTTCCTGTTTCAGGGAGGAAGTGAACGAGAAGCTGCGAGACACAGCCGACGGCACCTTCCTGGTGCGGGATGCCTCCACCAAGATGCATGGAGATTACACGCTGACACTGAGGTAAAGCCGTGCACCTGGCCACATACACACCTGAACAATGCTACCACAACTGTATGTCTGTGTGTGCAGGAAGGGAGGCAACAACAAACTTATCAAGATCTTCCACCGGGAGGGCAAGTACGGCTTCTCAGACCCGTTGACCTTCAGCTCGGTGGTGGAGCTCATCAACCACTATCGCCACGAGTCTCTGGCGCAGTACAATCCCAAACTGGACGTCAAGCTTCTCTACCCGGTCTCCAAACACCAGCAGGTATGCACTGCGAGGTCAGCCTGATGCCTCAAGCGTTTCTTACACACCATGATGATGTCACGCAGGACCAGGTGGTGAAGGAGGACAGCATTGAAGCCGTGGGGAAGAAGCTCCATGAGTATCACCTGCAGTACCAGGAGAAGAACCGCGAGTACGACCGGCTTTATGAGGAATACACCAGAACCTCTCAGGTACACACACACACAGTTCACTTCCTGTTGTCCATGGCCTGACATGAAGACTTAATCTCCCGCGTGTCTCCTTCTCGGTCGGCAGGAGATCCAGATGAAGCGGACCGCCATTGAGGCCTTCAACGAGACCATCAAGATCTTTGAGGAGCAGTGTCAGACGCAGGAGCGCTTCAGCAAGGAGTACATCGAGAAGTTCCGTAGAGAAGGCAACGACAAGGAAATCCAGAGGTAGGCTGTTACCTTGACAACTGTGCCTGAGAAACCATGGAAACCAGGAAGAACAACCCCACAACTGTTGCACACACACACATGTGCCAGCAGAGGGCGTAGTTTGGTTTTAGTGTAGATTGTATTGCTACTTCCTCTGGTCTTTTACTCATCTCTCTGGTCACGTGATTGGAGCATTAGCAGGAGCGAGACTGTTTGAATGGCTCAATGTGCTGCCCCTCCCCCTGGCAGGATTGTGGAGAACTATGACAAGCTGAGGTCTCGCATCAGCGAGATCGTAGATAGCAAGCGCCACCTTGAGGTGGACCTGAAAAAACAGGCTGCAGACTACAGAGAGATTGACAAGAAGATGAACAGCATCAAACCAGACCTCATCCAGCTGCGCAAGACCAGAGACCAGTACCTCATGTACGGCCCCACACTTGTCAAAACACGCACCACACTAGTCCTCTGGGACTAGCATGTAGCTAACGCGTGTGTGTGTGCGCGCGTGTAGGTGGCTGACGCAGAAGGGCGTTCGTCAGAGGAAGTTAAACGAGTGGCTTGGCTTGAAGAACGAGACGACAGAAGAGTAAGCGGACTCGCCTCTCACACACAAACTCATCAACTACACTTTCACACAAAACTGACACCTGAACTCACCACCATTCACAGTGAACCTCCAGTGTTTTGTGTGCGTGAGGCATTCACTATTAAGGTGTGTGTGTGTCCCACAATAGTGAGTACAGCATGGTGGAGGACGAGGAGGACCTTCCCCACCACGACGAGCGGCTGTGGCGACTCGGAAACATCAACCGCCTTCAGGCCGAGTCGCTGCTGCGCGGCAAGAAAGACGGAACATTCCTGGTCCGAGACAGCAGCAAGCCCGGCTGCTACGCCTGCTCTGTGGTGTACGAATCTGTTCTTATCATCAATAGTGTTGATGCTAGTGGCTGTGGGAAGGTGACCTTGGTGTGTGTGTGAGACAGGGTGGAGGGTGAGGTGAAGCACTGCGTGATCAACAAGACCAGTACGGGCTTTGGCTTCGCCGAGCCATACAATCTGTATGGCTCTCTGAAGGAGCTGGTCCTGCACTACCAGCACACCTCTCTGGTCCAACACAACGACTCCCTTAATGTCACGCTGGCCTTCCCTGTCTACAGCCAGCAGAGACGCTGACCCCTCACCTGCTTCATTCAACATGGCTGACCCGCCCTTCAGTTCTTCCAGACCACCTGACGCCTCACTTCCTGTCAAGCTGCTAGTCCTGCTGTCACGGAAAGAAATGTAATTCACTCTAGACCCGTCTTCTGAGGTACTGACAGGTCAAAGGGCAGCATGTGGTCATATTCCAAAGACTACCACTTCCCCCTCAGGTCCAGTAGGTGACTCAGGTGCTGTGATGTCACGCAAACATTTCGTCAGCAAACATATTCAGTATTCACACCCTGTCAGACCTTTATGCTGTTATTTTGAAATGTGGCTGGTGTTTTCCCTCCCTCATTGTCTTCACAATTATTAATAAAACACTTTCTTTCTTCTTACAACGCTTCGTCTATCCTGGAGGTGCAGGACTGCAATAAGCCTACGGCAATTTGCATCACGTAGGTGGCGCTACAGTGCCATCTTCTGTACAGACTTGGAACAATGCCCACAGTAGCAGTCCCGTCATAGTGTGTCAAATGCATTTGTGAAAGACTGCAGCGAGAGAGCGACGTAAGATAAATGAACGGGTTATGGTGAGTGGGGGAAAAAAAAAGTTTATTTGAGTCAGCAGTGACCGAAACAACTTAACTTTAGTCCCAAACGAAAGACGTCACGGACATGCAACACGACACATCTATTTACACCTCAGGTGCACCACCCCCGCCCCCTGTTGGCATGGCAACCGTGACAGACAAATGACCAGAACTTGCTCACTCTTAATACTTCGGCAATCACTGCCTGGCGCAGCAGAACCAAAAGAACCGACGTGAACTGATGTGAGCAAGTAGGTTCTAGCAGGCTACAGGTTAAGCATTTAATGTCAAACAGGGATGGGGGCAGGGCCAACAGTCAAACACTGACATCACTGATGACCTCCCACCATGAAGAAAATGATTAGCTTATGTTTAGCCACGCTAACCAATTACAATTTCAACCAAAAGAAAAAGACAGGAAATGCATTCCTCTGATGTTCTGGAGGGGGAAGCAACCTTCTGTCCTTTTTGTGGAGTTTGTGATTGGATGGAGGCAGCTGGCGTCATCCTAAGGGGCGGAGCTTAGAGTCCCCCTTGAAGCGTGTAAGATGGGTGTTCTCAAAAGAACAAGTGTCTTTTTTAGGGGGGCGGGTATGTGGGCATGGTCTCTGAGTCTTGTTTGATGCATGGGTGGAGGGTGGCGGTCTTAGGAGGTCTTCACCAGATCGTAGACGTAGATGTGGAAGTCATCGTCAAACTTAATGAAGTAGACGGATGGCTTGGCCTCCACCTGATGGATGACCATCCCCGAACGCTTGCCGCCGTCCTCTTTGGCGTATTCCACCTGCTTGCCCACCAGGCTGTCAACCACCTCGCCAGGCTCACGCTCCGCCGCCGCGTTGTCGTCTGTACACACAGGAAATGGTCATGCTAGCTACGTTAGCATGCATGTTAGCAGGTTTTGCCACTCACTGGAGTCGGGCATAATGCGCAGGTCTCCCTCCTTGTAGTCGTCCAGAAGCTGATACATGTAGAGAACCGGATCCTTCTCGTAGGTGATATAGAACCATGACGTCATGATGGGAGCCCGAGCTAGGACCATACCACGCCACTCCTCCTTGGGCCCATCCTCCGTTTCAAACATGTGCTCCACCGCCTTCCCGATCATGGCGTCGGCCAGCGGCACGTCGCTCACCCGTGCCGGCGCTACAACATTGAAAGACGTACGATGTGTCCACATTGAAGCCTAGCACGCTGTCCAACGTGGCGACTCACCTACGGGGTCGGGAAGAACCTCCAGGCCGAGCACTCGCTGGTCGCTGTGCAGCTCCAGGCCGTAGATGCAGTCGAAACCGTCGTACTTGATGAGGTAGAGGGACGGGTTCACCGGGACCTGGTCCAGGACCGTCCCCTTCCACTGGGATGACTTGCCTGCGCAGTGCACAGTCAGTCATCACATGATTTCCCCCCTGCACACATGCACGCAAACGTCACATGACTTACTGCCCTCCTTCCAGATGTGCTGGATCCTGCATCCCACCATATTCCTCTTGGGGGGCGATAGAGTCCTACTGGGGGCCACACACCTCTGCTTCCTTGGGGACAACACACACTGTAACACACCAAAACCTCTGGACAAAAAGATGCTTCCTGTATCTCACTTGTGTGGGTTCTTCTTCTTCATCATGCTGGCGGACACGCCCGAATGTCCTGGAAGACAAGTCACTCGGATTTGAGGACAAAAGTCCAACAGCACGCCAACATGGCCACAACTCACCTCCATCTGCTCGGGGGCGTGCCGCCTCTGGGCTCTTGAAGGGGGTCTTCATTCATACACCTGTGGGAGGGGGGCGGTGGGGGGAGGGTCTTAGGATGGAAGGGGGGGGAGGGGAGGGAAAAGAGGAGGAGCACCAGGAATTAGACTGGGCTGGGAAGCATTCAGCCTGGCGGGAAAGGCCACGTTCCAGCTGTGGGCAGGACAAAACAAATCAGAGAAGTTTCATTCGTCAAAAACACCAACTTGAAGACCAGAACCAGGACCAGACTAAGACTGTGTTGTAAGTCTGGATGGTTCCTGATTCCCCAAAGACCCCCAAAAGCAGTAGTGACGTCATTGAAATGTACACGTGTACCATTCATTGACACTGTCAGGCTCATGTGTGCCCATGCACGCGCTAGTTGTCACATGTTTTCCCACGGCAGTGACGTCATGACATCGCTGCGCGTGTTGCGAGATAACCGACCAAAAAAGAAAAGTTCAAACGTGTCGTCTTCTTGAGCTAACGATGCTAATTCGGTTAGCATCACAAAGGCAGCATCCACCCGAGGGGCGCCAGTGAACAAAGGCGAGGAAGGGGTGGTTGGCTGAGAAGAGACAAACACAGGCGCCAACAAGGCACCGTGGCGCGAAAAGACACAGCTGAACGAAAACGGCCGCACGCCGTCAAATATTCCGCTTCCTTACCGACGAGACGATCGGCTGCCCGCCGCAATCGTGATCGACCTCCTGGATCCAATTGATCCTATTTGCCACCAACGGGGTCGCCCCTGGGCCAAGCTAGCTGTGCTAACAGCCAGGCACGGGGGAAGTGAGGGCACGCTGCTTCCAAAGCTAAGGCATGAATACAGAATCGCGCACCAGCGCTTGGTACTGTGAGCTCACGCAATGTCACATGTTCGAATCCGCGTCGTTATTTTGAAGAAGTGTACTTTACACACAGTTCATAAACACCGCAGAGTCCTCAAATGATGATAGCAAACCAAACGTTTAAATAACTTATCACCTTGTCGATCATGACGCCTAATACAGTAAATACTCTTATTTTTAAAATACAACACCGGAAACGGAAACGGGCTGCTACAATTCTTTCACTAAGAGTCCCACATGACAATGTTGGCGTTCGAGCGCCACTGCAGCGAAAACACACCGTGAGCACACAAGCTGATCTAGAGTCTGAGCTTTCGATGTCAAACGTACAGTGAAGATCATTACAACAAAACAAAGACTGATCTGGGAACAGTTTCAATGCAAAACAAGCGTTTTCTTAGAAAGTGCGTTCGTTTTGTTACTAGCGATGACTCAAAAAGTTCACGCACAGCCGGATACATTAGCGATATCCTCCAAACCAGATATTTTTCTCTATTTCTTCAACAAAACTTTGTAGTAACTCTAAATGACTTCGACGGCGTGACATAAAGACTCAGCTCCAGTCGATTCGTGGACAAGTCGGCGATTGCTCCGCACCTGCGGCCTGCCCCGGTGAGCAAATCACTCCGCGCGGTTGACTCAATCAGAGCGGAGGAATGTCAGTCAAAAGCCAAGCCAATCCTCCCGCCCAGTTCAGCTCAAGTGGACGTCGCCGTCAGACTTGATCCGAGTTTACACGCTGGAAGAGACGGAGTCACCGCTGGGCGATGCTTCGTCAACAACGTCGAAAAGATGTGACATAATCCCGCCGGGGAAGGTAGTGCGCGAGGCCAACGACATCATGTTGGTCCGCAGCTGGGTAAGAACAAGCTAGCCGGCTGCATTAGCATTAGCGGCTAACACTAGCATTGGTGGCGAAGAGTGACGATACAAACTAGCGTAGCATGCAACGGTGGTAGCTGTCAGCTGGTGTTCTCTTTCAAGTACAAGCTGGGTAGAGGACTTTTGGCTTTTAGGTATTTCTAAAGGCGTCATGTCTCTCACGGGACTTACCTCGCTGAGCGTGAGCATAAATCATTTGTGACTAACGGAGTTTGTCACGTGTGTGGCTAAAAACGAGGAAGTCGGTGATGCCACAGGTAGTAGTTTCCACGCACTCTTCCGCCCAGCAGGCGAGGGGCGGAGCCAAGGTGTTACATGCCGTGGTGGTCATCTTCCTGGAGTTCTTCGCCTGGGGGCTGCTGACCACGCCCATGTTGACGGTGAGTGACACGCCCACCGTCACCTTTGCTATGAACTTGTTGCTGCTCTGACGGCTGTCCAACAGGAAGTGGGGCCAGTAAACGCCGGTGTCACGTGTATGGCTAGCTAAGCAGCATGTTCTTTCAGGTTCTCCATGAAACCTTCCCACAGCACACGTTCCTGATGAACGGACTCATCCAAGGCGTCAAGGTGAGTCCACAAGGGCACGCTTTTCCATGTGCAGTTAGCATGCTAACTTTAGCACGTCTCCTCAGGGCTTCTTGTCGTTCCTGTCGGCTCCTCTGATCGGTGCTCTCTCGGACATCTGGGGCAGGAAATCCTTCCTGCTCATGACCGTCTTCTTCACATGCGCGCCCATCCCCTTCATGAGGATTAGCCCCTGGTGAGGCGTTGTTGTTACTGTACGTCCTCCATGTAAAGCCTGCTGACTCACATGACCACCATGTGAGCGTCTGAGCGCCAGGAGGAGAATTCCCGGCGTTCCAAAGCTTCAGCATGTGACTGCAATTTGTCTACTTCAATGTTTGACCTGGTGCGCGTGTGTAGGTGCTACTTTGCTCTCATTTCTGTGTCGGGAATCTTCGCCGTGACCTTCTCGGTGGTCTTTGCTTATGTGGCAGACATCACTGACGAGCAGCAGAGGAGCACCGCCTACGGCCTGGTAGTGCACACACACACACACACACACACACACACACACACACAGTGCACGGGTTGACAAAGCTTCCATGTTTGTGGGCGTCAGGTGTCAGCCACGTTCGCTGCCAGCCTGGTGACGAGCCCGGCCATCGGAGCGTACCTGTCGGCGAAGTACGGCGACAGCCTTGTGGTCCTGGTCGCCACGGTGATCTCTGTGGCTGACATTGCCTTCGTCTTCTTGCTGGTCCCAGAGTCACTGCCCGAGAAGATGCGTCTGACATCGTGGGGCTTCCCCATTTCCTGGGAGCAAGCAGACCCCTTCGCCGTGCGTCTAGGGGACGGGTGGGGGCGAGGGGTGGGCCCTTGCGTGTGATTGGCAGCTGAGGTGTTGTTTGTTTGTTCAGTCGCTGCGCCGTGTCGGGAAAGATTCCACTGTGCTTCTCATCTGCGTCACCGTCTTTCTGTCCTACCTGCCAGAGGCGGGGCAGTACTCCAGCTTCTTCCTCTACCTGAGACAGGTGACCTTTCACCCCCCCTCCACCTTCCCCATCAGACAAAGCAAAAAAAAACCATGTCATTTTCCAGGTCATCGATTTTTCTCCCGCCGCCATTGCTGCCTTCATTGCCATGGTGGGCGTGCTCTCCATCATCGCTCAGGTGCTCCTCGCTGGTCATGTGATCATGCAAGAAACCCCTCCCCAGGCCTGACACGTGCGTGTGTGTTGCAGACGCTGCTCCTCAGTGTCCTGATGCGGAGCGTGGGTAACAAGAACACGGTTCTTCTAGGTCTGGGCTTCCAGCTGCTCCAGCTGGCCTGGTATGCCTTTGGCTCCGAGCCCTGGTGAGTTCTCCTCCTCCTTTTTGAGGAGGGTGGAGCTTGGAACCAGGAAATGGTGTGGTCTGGGTAACTGGTGTGTTCCTCTTCCAGGATGATGTGGGCGGCGGGAACGGTGGCGGCCATGTCGTCCATCACGTTCCCAGCGGTCTCTGCTCTGGTGTCACACAGTGCCTCCCCTGACCAGCAAGGTAAGTGCGCGTGTGTGTGTGCACGTGTGCTACCTGTGTAGTGACCATCTGTGTGCGCACGTGCACAGGCGTGGTCCAGGGTATGATCACGGGGATCCGAGGGCTGTGTAATGGTTTGGGTCCGGCTCTTTACGGCTTTATCTTCTTCCTGTTCAACGTGGAGCTCAGCGATGTGCAGCCGGCGGCAACCAGGAGCCCGCAACACACAAAGGTGTACACACACACACACACAGTATGACTTTTATGTTAATTACACACATGCAATACATTTGATAGCAATACTGACATCTTTTTAATTTTGGAATACACCACAGGCCAGTAAAACAAAACTCATTTTAAAACGTGCCGGGACGGGACTTTGGGCGGTCTGGTCTGAGCTCAGCGTGATTTGTTGTTGCCTAGTGTGCACGTGAGCGGGTATGACGTGTGCAGGCTAAACATAAGCGTTGTTGTTGCACGTAGAAGTCCAGCGTTCCTGGGCCGCCCTTCCTCTTCGGAGCGTGCGCCGTGGTCTTCGCTCTCATCGTCGCCGTCTTCATTCCCGAGCACCGCCCCCCGCTGGCCCACATTAAAACCTGCTCGGTTAGGAAGTCCTGTGACGGCAGTGGTGTGCCTGCCGGCGTCAGTCTGGCCACGCCCACAAGCGATGTGGAGGATATTGAGCCGCTCTTACGGGACAGCAGCATGTGATTGACAGCCACGCCAGCCAATCACAGCACATCATGGAAGCTGATTTAAAAAAACTTTTTTTTTTTTTTTTACTTGTCATATTTTCTCATATCCATCAGAGGTGAAAGGACATTCCTAAAATGTCCACGATGGCAATGCCAACTTCCTGTTTCCTCATGTAACTCATGACTTCAACTACTTCTGTGGTCACATGACCTGCTGAGTGTTATGGTCATCTGCACGTGTGCCTCCTTTTTCCATCCCTGGAAAATAAAATCTCCCAGCCTTCACCAGCTATTTCGTTTTCCTACATTGACTGCAGCCTGCTAGTACTCCACGAATATGCATGATGAAAATGTGATATGGAGTAATCCACACTGGCCACTAGGTGTCAGTAATGTTACTCGTCCAATGCTAGCAAGTCTGTTATGTCTACTATGCTGGCTAGTAAAGGAGTGTAAAGGTGATCATAGGGGTGTTATTTTAGTGTAGAGGACTGATGTCATGTAAAACGCATATTTAGCTTTTTTAAGGTTAGTGGAAGCAGTGAAGCCGCATAAAGGAGGCGTTGCTATATAGATTTTAACTTGGAAAGCATAAGGGTGGTGCGTTCAAAGGCTGGCAAACAATGCAAACTCGCCACACTTGAGGAAAAGCAGCTGACATCCAAGCTGGGGTGATGACATCACAGCAGACAGGAAATGGACACCTTGGTGGTGGCGTAGGGGATGTCCTCTGCGGGGAGGAAATACGCAGGTTTGGATGAGGTGTGTGTGTGTGTGCTGGTGAAGGACACTCACCTCTGTCCTTGAGTGTGTCCACATACACCTCCATGAACTCCTTCTCACTGCTGTCCTTCATCAGCTCCTCTTCCTCCCGCCGTCCTCTCCACCTCTTCCTCACGTGCATCTCCTCTTCCTCACCTTCCTTCTTGCTGATGGGACGGTCGTACAGCCGGATGAACCTGATGGGTGGCGGTGTTACTGGTGGACGTTTGGACTGGGATGTGTGTGTGTGTGTGTGTACTTGATGCAGGGGTTGCTGCACAGGAGGGTGGGAATGCAAACCATCTCCTCGCCACTGACGACGACCATGCTGAGCGAGGGGATGTTGGTGAGGCAGTGAGGAAGATACGTCAGCTTGTTCTTGTGCACCAACAACGTCTGCAGCTGCTGCAGCCTGACACACACACACACACACACTTATATCATGACACCGCTGAGTCCATGCGTGTGTGTGGGGTCCTACCTGTCCATATCCTGCGGCAGGTCGCTGAGGCGGTTGTTGCTGAGGTCCAGCAGCTGCAGGCTGTTCATCCTCAGCGCGCAGACGGGAATGGAAACAAAGTCGTTTTGGGCCACATCTAAATGCCGCAACTTCTTCAAGCAGCTCAACTGCAAGAACACACACAATCTTTTCCTCATAACATTAGAACTTTACATGATGTTTCACATCAATGGCGAAATTGTTCCTTGAACGCATCATGGAAACCTGCCCACTTCACCCCAGAGTCAAGCATGCTAACTGTCAATCTAAAAAGGTGAAAATGTGATATGGAGTAGTCCAAACTGGCCACTAGGTGTCAGTAATGTTACTCGCCCAATGCTAGCAAGTCTGTTATGTCTACTATGCTGGCTAGTAAAGGAGTGTAAAGGTGATCATAGGGGTGTTATTTTAACATTTTATATGCTAGCTGTCAGGGCAACAGCTAGCCTCCACACACTTTTGGTTTTCATACATCCTTCTTTTTATATACTTAATTTATCCTCCGTTTGGAACGGGATAGTGATGGCAACCAAGGATCTGCTGTAAGTCCAGCAAACAAAGGAATAATTGCAAAGGGAAATGTTGATAGGCAGGCAGTACAGCAGCGCACAGCCCCTAAGGTGTCAGGGAGTGAGCGTGACATCAGTACATGCGCTAAGATTGCTGTGTTTAGTGTGGACTTCTGACCTCAAAAGGAAGCTGGCACAGTTTGGAGTTCCCAGAGAGTTCTAGTCTTTCCAGGTTCTGGCAGTCTCCCAGCTGGGCGGGAACGGCGTGCAGGCGGTTGTAGCTGACATTCAGCTCCCTCAGACCCGCCAGCTTTCCTGGGAAGGAGCTTGGTTGAAGGCGGGAACTCCAAGACACACAACAAACATCTCACCGATGTCGGGGGGAAGCTCCTCGAGGGCGTTGTTGGGCATGTCCAACACGGTGAGCAGTGTAAAGGAAGACAAGAAGTCTGGGAGCTTCTGGATCTTGGTGCCAGTCACGTGCCACTCCCGTAAATAGGTCATACACTGCAGTTCCCTCGGGAAGTCCTGCCAGAAACATTCCCCTCCCGTTTACTTCCTCCCCTGCCAGCTTTAGCGGCTAGCTCACCTTCCACTGCTCCCCTTCCAGCTGGAACACCAACATCTTCTCATCAGCACTCACTTCTGGACCCCGCCGCTCTGCATCCCTCCCATCTGGATCCTCAGCACCTAGGCGCTCTGCCGACAGGAAACATTAACGTCATCCTCGTGTGTGTGCGCGCGTGCGTGTGTGTATACCAGTGTGTGTGTGTAGAGTAGATCTGTTGAGGTAGATGTTTAGCAGGTTGCGTTCGTGTGTCTTTAGCGTCTTGCAGTAGATCCGATACTGCCACTCTTGTTCAATTCTACACACACAGAGGTCAAGTCAGCGGCATTTTGAAGGTCATAGTAGTCAAAAGTGTAAGGAGGAGTAGACGCGATGATGATGATGTTCTGACTTGGCAAGGGCGCTCCTCTCCTTCCTCTCCTGCTCCTCCTCCTGCTGCTGGCGGTGTTTCTTCACACGGACTTCCCACAGGCTTCTGACCGCCAGCACGTCGTAGGCGGGAACGTGTACCTTCCTGTCCAACGTCATCACGCTCTTGGACCACCTGGAAGAACTCTCCACGGTACCCTCTGCTGGTGACAAGCACCGCAACGCAAACAAACTTGACTTTAGATGGCGCGGAGACACAACACAGTCCAGGCGATCATTTACCTGAATAGATGATCTTTGTTAAGGACGAAAACAAGCTCCTGCCTCCGCAGACGTTCTCACCAGCGCTAACTTGTTGACTCATTGTGCGTGTGCGTTATTTTTAGCAGCAGACGTGCACGTCACATGACACCATCACCTTTTCATAGCCTGCTGGAAGCATCCCCGCTAGCTAGCAGGCTAACTGTCAGCACCACCCACAAGGCGGCTTTTTAGCAGACATTTATTTGCGTCATGTCCTCTACGGAAGGCCATTTAAAGAAGACTCAGGAGCTTTCCTTCGGTTAGGGAAGCGGCAGGTGACTTGGCTGCCACCAGCGGTGATGATGATAAAAACTCAGAACAACGGTGCCGCCAGGGCGGCTTTGACCCGGGCGGCGAAGAGCAGAACACTTCTCTCCACGTGAACGTTGACGTCAGCCTGCGACGCTCGCGGGTTGTCACGCACGAACCTCGCCACGCTCAGGATGCACTCCCTCTGTACACACACAGCAGGCCAAAATCACGCGCTAGTTACGATTCCATGGAAGGTGCGTGTGACGTCACCGAGGGGCGTGGCCGGCACTCACCTTGTAAGCGTCCACTTGGTCCTGGCGCGTCAGGCGGCCCAGCAGGTCTTTGGCGACCCGAGCTCGTGTTAGCGCCGCCAGCAGGCCGCGGTCCTCCTCGCTCTGGGAGTTCAAGCACCTGAGCAGCGCCAGCTGTAGGAAACACTGAACATGATCTCCTACCAGCATTTTCAGCAAGCTAGGTTAGCCTTAGCATGCTAACATTTGGCCTCGTGAGAGTCGTTTGCATTCCCTCACCTGCTGGAATAACTCCATGCTGCTCATCTGGCCTCCGTACGTCGCCATATTGGATCAGCAAAAACTAACCGAGATATTCAAATGACCCTAAAAAGTGCGACTTTAAGGAAGTGCGCGGTGAACCGTTCCTTGTTTACTCGTCTTATTCGTGGTTCGTCGCCATGACGAACACCGTCGCTGCTGCCACCCAGCGGCCGCAACGTGACACTCCCACGTGACACTCTTTCTACAGGCGTTGGGCGGGGCCGCCAACAAATGTCCCCTGTGTGTATTTCATAGACAATTCCTGTCTTGCCAGTGTGAGTAGAAAAGCTTTTATTTTGATGCGCGGGCAGTCGAGCAGTACTGCTGAGGCAGGGACCCGGGTCATGTCAGGTCATGTGACCGGACGAGGGCTTTTGGAGAAGGAGCCCAGCTGTTTGGTGTTGACGTCTCGGAGCAGCTCCAGCTGCCTCTGTCCGCGCCGGTACAAGTACTCGATGTGCATCACGTCCGTCTTCTTGATGCAGGCGTTCTCCTTGAACTCGTGGCGGATTCGGGCCACGAAGCCCGGCTTGTCGCGGCCGGCTCGCAGGAACTGCCGGTAGAGCGCCAGGACCTGCTTCTGCAGGTTGCTGTGTCGCGCCATCGCTCTTCTAAGGAAAGCCGGCTGGAGATCAACGTACAAGTCTTTGAACGCACCACGCCCCGCGACTGGACATCTGGAGGACCCAAACACACGACTTCAGATGGACTATCATGGATGTCAGGGGGTCACCATGGCAACAGGCGCCATGTCTTTTACCTAACCGACCTTTGACTTGCTACACGACCCTGGTACTACAGCAGTACCCGCACAGTACTAGAACACACAGACGCGGTAGTGGTCCGCAAAGGATCCACGACACCGACATGCTAGCATGCTAGCATGTGTGCCAGCGGAAAATGTCGAGTCCTTGCTGCTTGGACGTTCTTGTGCAAAGCCAAAATAAAGTCCAACAAAAACAAACCTCACTGTTGGATTCCGACGTGAAAACAACCTTGACGTCGTTACCTCGGATAGCCTAGCCTAGCTAGTTAGCCTAGCTTGTTAGCATGTTTAGCTAACGTTGACCTTTGTGGACGTTGCGGCATCTTTAGGTCTCCCAAGGCGACCACTAAAAACTACAGCACGACGGCCGGCCATGGCTTTGTAGAAGATCCCACACGCCCCATCTCTTCTGTCCTCCTTTCTTTTTACGTGGCGAGAACGTGCCAGCGAAGGCTTTTATTCTGACAAACTCCGAAGTGCTTCCGGTTAGCATTACCGACTCAGGTTCGTTCTGTTCTGGTAAAAGAGCATTAGAGAGGTTTCCTGTCGAGCAGAACTCGGATTCACGGACATCTGAAGCTCAAACGGGCGTCTGAAGATTGGACTTCTCCTACCTCCCGTTGGCGTGTGGACGGTGCAGCCGGTCCACTTCAGACCCTCACGGAGCGTCCGCTGAGCCTTCAACACGATTTGTCGTCTTTCTGTGTCGGAGGGAGACTTTAATTCCGTGCAACTCTCTTCCGTCGCCGCAAGGGGGCGTTCGAGTGAGCCGTTCACGTGCTCGCTGCGCCATGGAGGCGGAGCTTGAGCGGGTGGAGGAGGAGGTGCAGCGGCTGCTGAGCGGTCAGGGATCGGATGTCACGGCGTGCGACGTGGGCCTGGAGCAGAGCAAGCCGGCCTCGCTGAGGAACAACGTTTCCTACATCGTGTGCGCCGTCATCTTCAACTACAAGGTTCCTGCCGCCGCCGGGGGGAGGAGCTATTGGGATGATAATTGTGTGTGTGTGTGTGTGTTAGGAGGAGGTGCTGATGGTGCAGGAGGCCAAGCAGGACTGCTACAAGAAGTGGTACCTCCCGGCAGGGAGAGTGGAGGTGGGTGAAAGCCTGCAGGAAGCGCTGCTGAGGGAGGTGAGTCTCGGTAAGTCCCGCCCCTTCCATCTGCTGTTCCCGGCATTGGTCCCCTGGGTCTGTGCAGGTGAAGGAGGAGGCGGGGTTTGAGTGTGAGCCAATCACCTTGCTGCTGATCCAGGAGCAAGGGCCGCAGTGGATCCGCTTCATCTTCCTGGCCAAGGTCACAGGTCAGCGATGGATGTGGGCAGGGCTTTGGTGTGTGGCTTAGTCCGACCTGCTTCTATGCTTGCAGGCGGGACCATCAAAAGTCCATCAGCGGCCGATCGGGAGTCTCTTCAGGCCGCCTGGTGGGACAGACGTGCACCCCTGCCCCTCAGGGGCCGGGACATCCTGAGACTTATTGACTTTGGGCTCAAGTACGATGCAGAGTCACGTGTCAGGTGACTTTAGGGTGTTTCTGACCCTGTGGTGCATTCAGGTACCACCAAGACCCCTGGCATCCCGCCACCCTGCCGATGGACCTGAGCTGCCGCCATGTGGTCCAGAGACTGGTCCTGGTCTTCATCACCTCAGAGGAACAGGTCTGGATCCTGCTGATCAAAGGTATCAGAGCGCCCACGCATGTCCTCACCTGCACAAGCCTCACCCAAGCCTCCGCCCGTTTTGTCCCCGCAGCCCCGAGGCTCCACCTCCCCGTGGCGGCAGCGGTGAAGACGCACACCGTTAGCTGGGCGGCCAACATGGTGGCACAGGACGCCGTGCCGTCATCCTACTACGAACACAACGTCAACACGCTGGGCATCTTCAGCCTGCAGCACAACGGGCGCCAGCACGGCAAGACGGACGGCGTGTGCTTCAACACGCTGGTGGCGCTCCAGCCCGCCGCCGTCCGGCGCGACGAGGACGGCGTCGGGCTGGAGCCGGCACCCGCCCTGCGCCCGCCTCCCCTGGACAACCCCCGTTACCTCTGGCATAAAGTCCAGCGTCCGACCTTGAGAGTCGCGCTGTTGGACAAGAGCAGGAAGACGTCCGTTGTACCCCTACACAGCCTCTACTGACTCTTATTGTGAAAGGACACCTTTTTATTTCCTCAAGGGCATTTATTGCGTTAAAGCTTCAGCTTGTGCACGTAGGCGTCCTTCAGGCTCTTCAGGTGCTTGTTCCGCTTCTCCAGACGGGTCAGCCACTCCCCACGCAGCCTGGCGGACAGGAAGACACGGGTCAACAACACGCAGACACTTCCTGTTGCTGTGTGGTTGCTACGGGAACAAGACGGCGCCATCAAATGCCAAGGATGCGTTCAGTGAGCGGCAGCCATTTTTGCAACCCGAGACCCCCCAGGAGCTGTCCCCCCGCGTTGGGGATTATTCACTTTGTCGCTGCTAAGCCGGCGTGGCGCCAACAACAATCGGACGCACGCTGGAGGCGTCCTCGCGGCTCGGCGGGTCAGCGCTCATGTCAGTCTCTACGCCTTTCTGATGCACTGCGCTAGCTAGCTGCTCACCCGCCGTCTTGTCATTTGCTAAAGGTCACCCACCCTCCCATCCCGTCAGTCATCACCTAGCATGTTTTCCACACAATTAGCTGGGGGGGTCAAGTGCTGTCATTGCTGCTTGAGTGACATGGCATGATGGGCTGGCGGGATTAGTAATGGATAGCGGGGGGATTATCTTTGATGGGGGGTGGGGTTATAGCGGGACAGAAGGGCGGCAGCGGGGTCCACGTGGGGTGGGAGGTGTAGAAATTGGCATCACGTTAAATGAGGACAAAAAGGTCCATGCCGAGTACAGACAGCCCCCCTCCCTCACATACATGCCTTGTTTCCATCTACCTTTACACCATAGCTGTCCTATCTAGTCACTACAGCTGTCCTATCCAGTCACCCCGCATGAACGCCTGCTTGGAAGAGAAGAAAAAGGTGCACCCCTCCGCATCCGTCCCGCGTGCGTGTCCATGCGAGCCATGCGGGTTTGGGGCGGTGCTGACTTTTGGAGGGCGCTGGTGTTCATCCTGTCCTCCTCGCTGGCGGCGTGCTGGTCGTGGACGTGGATCCTGTTCTCCCAAAAGCTCTTTATGTGTTGTCTGTCGTGGATCAGGGCCAGACTCATCTGGTGGGGGTGAAAGTTAGGATTTAGCATCTTTTATGGACTACCCAAAATAAGATGCATGATATCAGATACTTTAAATTCATGAACTTCAGTAAACTTGTATATCAATAAACTATCAATGAAAATACTAGCAGTGCAATGTGGCTAATTATAGACTTACTAGTATATTTGTGTTGCTACATGGCAAACAAGTTCCCAGCAGGTGCAGTAGATTCTCAGAAAACAAAGGAGCCAGCATTCATGGTATGCACGCTCCCAGGCCGTGCAATCAGCCAATTAGCAGAAAGGGGCGTGTCCCAAAAAGCAGCAGGGTCTGCCGTTCACTTGACAAACTCCGAACTATGTTTTGTTTGTAGGATTTGTCAATCCTGCGAATGAGTAAAGTAATGAGGAGTTTTTTGTAAGTGCTTCACATCTGTGTGGCATGGACTCCACCAACTCAGATGTTCTGCCGTTCCAACCCTCTTTATCAACATTCCACCATTCACCAACATTTCTTGCTTCTGTTCCACAAACACCATTTTTCATGTCAGCCCACAAGTTCTCCATCGGATGAAGGTCCGGGGATTGGGCTGGCCTCTCCATAACATAAGAACATAAGAAGATGTTGCTGGTTTCCTAGTGTGTTTGGGGTGATGGTCTTGTTGATTTCAAGGGCGTGTCCTCTTCAGCATAAGGCAACATTTGGACATATGCAAACTGATCTGTGATGCCTGCTATGGGATACATAGTAGGAGAACATGCTCACATCATGATGCTTCACTGTCTTCACTGTGTACTGTGGCTTCAATTCACAGTTTGTCTGCAGCCCTTGCACCCTAAAAGAACAATTTGACTCTCATCAGTCCACACAGATGTCGTCTAACTGTCACACTACTTACAGGTAACTCCAGACTGTCTTTGGTCATCCTGGAGCTGATCATTGGCTGAGCCTTTGCCGTTCTGGTTATCCTTGCATCCATTTTGATAGCGGTCTTCCTTCTTCTGCCACGCGTTTCTGGTCTTGCTCTCCATTTTAAGATGTTGGAGATCATTTTTGCCCCTCTTCAGCTTTAGGTTTTCCCCAGTCCAGTCAACTTTTGAATCGACACGCCTTAAGAGCATGCATGTAATCAATGCTGCCTTGTTTCTTTTCTGACAATCTGCTGGGAACGTGTTTGCCATGCAGCAATACAAATATACTAAGAAGAGTACTTCACACATTGTCACATTGCACTGCTATTATTTTCACACTACTGCATGTATGATATTAATAAATGATAAATATGTATGATATGAATAAACTAAGAAGATGAATAAAGACCAACCTTTGCTTGCAGAGTAATGCAGACGTCTGGTGAATCTTTCTCTTTCTGTGTGTGTGTGTGTGATTAAGGATAAACATCCACTTTATATGTGCGTGTGTGTGTTTTAACAGTTGCTGTGAAATCGAGCTGATCATGTGATCTTTCTTTCTGATGATGGCCTGTCAGTTTTCACTGTGTGTGTGTGTGTGTGTGTGTGCAAGAGAGAGACATGGAAACGATACGACAGGACATAAAAGACAAACTGAGCTGCTGCTTTGACGACGTCATCAACCTTAAAGATATTTTATGAGCAGTGCGAGGTCGGGGGGGCACTTTGTATAATAAAGACAAAGTGAGAGAGTCAATAATAATAATAATAATAATAATAATAGGATATAATGAGACAGACAGCAGCAGTTCTGTTGAATGATTGCTATGACAAAAAGGTGGTATTATTACCAAATGTATGAATATTAATGCATATTTCACACATGTACTATTATGAGAGGTTATCTTTAAAATGCTTTGCTTATTACTTATTAGTACGGGCAGGGGTGCAATTTCTTGTTGCCAGTCAAAGAGAGTTTTCCTCCACCTTTGGGTGGGGGGACGGGTTCTGACTGTTGTTTGCGCTTATGTGCCAAACAGCAGCTCAGAATATCCTCCCTGTTGGGATTCCTTTGCTGGAGTAATCGAGGGTGCTCCCTGGAGTGATTCCCTTGTTCTCCTGGGGGACTTCAACACTCAAGACCTGGAGAGGCGTGATTGGGAGGAACAGCCCCCCTGGTTTGACCCCCAGCGGTGTTTTGTTATTTGGTATTAATCTACACCCAACACCATGTTGAAGCATGAGGGTGTCCACATGTGCACTTGGCACCAGGACACCCTGGGCCGCAGTTCAATGATTGACTTTGTGGTTGTGTCGTCGGACTTGCAGCCACATGTTTTGGACACTCGGGTGAAGAGAGGGGTGGTGGTGGTGAGTTGGTTCAGATGGTGAGGGAAGATGCTGGTCAGACGTGGCAGACCCAGACGCATTGTGAGGGTCTGCTGCGAATGTCTGGCAGAGTCCCCTGTCAGAAGGAGTTTCAACTCCCACCTCTGGAAAAGCTTTGACCATGTGCCAAGGCAGGCAGCGGAGATTGAGTCCGAGTGGGCCATGTTTCGTGCCTCCATTGTGGACACAGCTTATCGGAGCTGTGGCCGTAAGGTGCTCGGTGCCAGGCGTGGAGCTTATCCCAGAACCCGGTGGTGGACATCAGTGGTGAAGGATGGCGTCAAGCTGAAGTAGGAGTCCTGTCGGGCCTTTTGGCTTCCCATGAGGATCATTGCCTCGGGACTCCATGGCAGGTTCTCCTATCTCTGGTGCTGAGGTCACAGAGGTGGTCAAAAAGCTCCTCGGTGGGAGGGCTTTGGGGGATGGATTAAATCCACCCAAGGTTCCTTAAGGCCCGGGATGCTGTCGGCGTGTCTTAGTTGACACGACTCTGCAGCATTGCGTGGACGTCGGGGTCGGTGCCCCTAGACTGGCAGACCGGGGTGGTGGTCCCGCTTTTTTAGAAGGGGGACCGGAGGGAGTGTTCTAACTATTGTGGGATCACATTCCTCAGCCTTCCCGGTAAGGTCTATTCAGGGATTCTGGAGAGGAGGATCCGCCGGTTAGTGGAATCTCGGATTCAGGAGGAGCAGTGTGGTTTTCGTCCTGGTCGTGGAACTGTGGACCAGCTCTATACTCTTGGCAGGGTCCTTGAGGGTGCTTGGGAGTTTGCCCAACCAGTCTACATGTGTTTTGTGGACTTGGAGAAGGCATTCGACCGTGTTCCTCGGGGAATACTGTGGGGAGTGCTCTGGGAATATGGGGTATCGGACCACCTAATCCAGGCGGTTCGTTCCCTGTATGAGCGGTGTCAGAGTTTGGTTCGCATTGCCGGCAATAAGTCAGACCCGTTTCCAGTGAGGGTTGGACTCCGCCAGGGCTGCCCTATTTCACCGCTTCTGTTCACTACTTTCATGGACAGAATTTCTAGGCGCAGCCAGGGCGTTGAGGGGTTCCAGTTTGGTGGCCGCAGGATTCGATCTCTGCATTTTGCAGATGATGTGGTCCTGTTGGCTTCATCGAGCAATGACCTTCAACTCTCACTGGATCGGTTCGCAGCTGAGTGTGAAGCGGCAGGGATGAGAATCAGCACCTCCAAGTCCGAGTCCATGGTTCCCGCCCGGGAAAGGGTGGAGTGCCATCTCCGGGTCGGGGATGAGGTCCTGCCTCAAGTGGAGGAGTTTAAGTACCTCGGGGTCTTGTTCACAAGTAATGGAAGGATGGAACGCGAGATGGACAGGCGGATTGGTGCAGCGTCTGCAGTGATGGGGACTCTGCACCGGTCTGTCGTGGTGAAAAGAGAGCTGAGCCAAAAGGCAAAGCTCTCGATTTACCGATCGATCTACGTTCCTACCCTCACCTATGGTCATGAGCTTTGGGTAGTGACCGAAAGGACAAGATGGCGGATACAGCCGAAATGAGTTTTCTCCGCAGGGTGGCTGGGCTCTCCCTTAGAGATAGGGTGAGAAGCACTGTCATCCAAGAGAGACTCGGAGTAGAACCGCTGCTCCTCCGCATTGAGGAGCCAGATGAGGTGGCTCGGGGATCCGGTTAGGATGCCTCGCAAACGCCTCCCTGGGGAGGTGTTCAGGGCACGTCCAACCGGTAGGAGGCCTCGGGGAAGACCCAGGACACGTTGGAGAGACTATGTCTCTCAGCTGGCCTGGGAACGCCTCGACATCGCCGGGAAGAGCTGGACGAAGTGGCCGAGGAGAGGGATGTCTGGGCTTCCCTGCTTAGGCGGCTGCCCCCGCGATCCTGACCTCGGATAAGCGGAAGAAAATGGATACTGTATATACTCTATAAACTCTCTCTCTATATACAGTAAATTTAAGAATGACTTATAATACATGGTATAAACATGTCACTTTAGTATTGGTAAGATGTATAACAAATAATAATAAAGCATATTAGAGGTGTAATGTATTAATTATGTATTATAATGTATATATATTGTGTTCCTATAACGAGCTTTAGTGTTAGGAATAGTAGCCAGCCAGATAGTTTTCTGTTTATGTGTATTTTGTGTGGCTGGAAATCAAAATCAATCAATTTTGACTTTATTCATGAAATATTACATCTTTTTTTTCCGTTTCTGTTTTTTGTTAAAAATTGATTTCAACTTTCTTCTGATAAATTGTCTTCTTATATACTGACTTTATTCAACATATTATACATATTATATATACATATACTATATTATAACATATTATAAGAATAATACAGCAATATTACAGTATAACCTTTCCCCAAATTTTCTATAAATGGCAACTTCATTTTGTTTTGTTTCTTAAAATATTACAACCTTTTATATTTTTCAATGAAATCCCTAATTTTTCTTTAATATTTCAACTCTTAGCTAATAAAATGACATTATTTGTCTTCATGATATTAGCAGTTTATTGTTGTAAAAATTGTAACGCCACTTTTTTAATTCAATTTACGTTTCCTTTTTGTGATTTTATGATATCATATTTTGACTTCCTCCCCGTTTTCTCCAGCTTAATTATTCAGAATTAGTTGGCCTTCATTCTCATGAAATTACAGCTGCTTTCTTTTAAAAAATGTTTTTGCTTGAATGAATAAACAGTTGCAGCAAAGACGCGCTCGCTGAACCCAAACAGGAGAACCTCCCCCAAGGCAAGACGCCACGGCTGTAGCAGAAAGGTCACACGTTTGGGTCTCTGAAGGGGTCGTAGGCCTGAAGAAGAAGCTGATGGAGCAGATGGGATGTCATTCATGACTGCTAGTAACAAATGTGTGTTTTATAAAGAAACTAACAAGATAAACAAATCCCATTTAAAATGCAGCCTGTGTTTGCAGCTACTAATGGATGGGACTGACTGAGGGTGGACCCTTTGATAAAGAGGAAGTGACATCACCAGTTGGAATATTGCATCAAATAATAATAATAATAATAGTTGTATACAATATGACAGACAGACAGCAATAGTGATTGCGTTAACACGTTCCTATGACAACAAGGCTTTCAACTTTTTATCTTGTAAGGCAACGTCACGTTTTATCGTCACCCACAAACAACAAGTCGGCCATTTGTACAGTGTGTGTGCAACCAGAATAGTCAGCCAGAATTCACATCCAATTTAGTGTTTTTCTTTACTTTCCGACTACGCAGGTGAAAAGTTAAAAAGCGCCACTTCCGTGTTGTCGCTCCGCGGCTCGTTTCATTGGCTGTGCTCAACTTAATGCCCCGCCTTCTTTAATTGTCCATCTCCGATTGGACAACGTCCTTGCACTGACGTCACCACGTCGCCTGTGCTGAGTTCAAGGAATTTGGCGGGGCGAGCTGTGGTTCAAAACTATACGCGCCCTACGTCAACTTGTCCTTAGTTTGTACGCCAACACGCTGGATTTGGTGTGGTACCGGTCCAAGACTACGGTTCCGACATGAACGGCGGATACTTTCATGGCGATGTGGATGAGATTAACAAAAAAATGGAGATGTAAGTCAATGTTGCTGCATTAGCATTAGCCTGCTTAGCGTGGTATCAACATGAAAGTTAGCTAACTCTCATTGGATGCTAACAGCCAACTTGTCCTTGCAGGTGTTTATCCATGGATCCAAAAGACACCATGGAAGTCTATCACAGGTAACAATAATAGTCCTGAATTAAGTGATGGTACTTTGTTGGCAGGGCCTCTGCCTTCCTTTTTGTTACTACTATTATTACTCCTATGTATTAAACCGGCCGCACGGTGGTCGAGTGGGTAGCACATTGGCCTCACAGCCAGGAGGTTCAGGGTTCAAATCTCCGTTGGGCATCTCTGTGTGTAGTTTGCTGTTCTCTCCGTGCGTGCGTGGATTTTCTCCGGGTACTCCGCTTTCCTCCCACATTCCATAAACATGCATGTTAGCTTCATTGGCCGCTCTAAATTTTCCATCGGTATGAATGTGAGTATGAAAGTTTGTACGTCTTTGTTTGTCTATGTGCCCTGCGATTGACTGGCAACCAGTCCAGGGTGTGCCCCGCCTTCCGCCCAAAGTCATCTAGGATAGGCTCCAGCATACTCGCCACCCTAATGAGGATAAGGCATAGAAAATGAATGAATGAATGTATTAAACCGTCTCTGTACAAGCACATATGTATCTTCACACACATATTTGAACAGATGTCCAAAGCTGGTTTTCAAAACAAGACACCATCATTCATAATTAGTCGCTCCATCCGCCATTTTGCAGCCTGAGTGGGTGAAAAATGTTCAAAAACATTTTTATTTCTGTGTGTCAAAAGAAGAAGAACACAAGCATAACTTCACAGAATTAAACGGCAGATCCCACAGGATATCAGCCAGCCACAGCATCAAGATCTCATCCCAAAACCTCCCGGGCGCAGACACAGATCAATTAATTAATACAGATCAGGAGGCCTGATCCCTGCAGCCGCAGCCGCCCGGAGCAGCAGGCATGTTAGTCATGTTGATTACATGTTGTTACTGTTACTCTGATCACTGAGGACCAATACCAATCTAATTCTAGAACCAAAACCTTTTACTCTGAAGCCTATGGAAGCCCAGTTCCACCACTAAACTATACCAACAGTAAGTCAAGATTACGAGATAAAAACGCACGAGTAAGATATAATAAGTTAACTTTGAGATGTCGGAAATTGCGCGCTAAAAACTCATAATCATGAGAAAAAATGTTTAAATTATGAGATTAAAAAAATCACAATTAAAATGAGAAAAAAGTCATAATTAGGAGAGAAAAAGTCAAATGATGAGATACAAAGTGACAAAGACTTCCTATCCTGTACTTCGGACTTTTTGGTGACCATTTGGTTTCAGCGCGTGGGTGATGTCGGACTGACGCCTGACTTGTTTCGCTCGCAGGTACATTCGACAAGGCAAAGACGTCGCCAGGCAAGGAGAGATGAGCAAAGCTTTGGAGTTTTTCAAGATGGCCAACAAAATTCAGCGCAGTGAAAAGCTGCAGAAGAGAATCGAGAAAATCGAGGAGCTTTTGGCTCAGAACACCTCTGAGGAGGACGACGCTGACCAGTTTGTGGACGTGAACAACAGCGGTCTAAAGCTCTACAAGGACCTCTACCACAAGCTGTATGACTACCAGAAGGAAGGCGTGGCCTTCTTGTACGGCCTCTACAGGGACGGGAAGAAAGGTGGAATTCTGGCAGATGACATGGGTCTGGGCAAAACCATCCAGGTCATATCCTTCCTGTCAGGAATGTATGACAGCGAGCTGGTGAGACACACGCTGCTGGTCATGCCCACGTCACTTATCGGCAACTGGACCAAAGAGTTTGCCAAATGGACTCCTGGAATGAGGGTCAAAGAGTATCACGGCACCAGCAAAGCAGAACGGACCAGGAATCTGGAGAAGGTCCAGAGCAGAAGCGGTGTGATCATCACCACGTACACAATGCTGATCAACAATTGGCAGCTGCTGTCGTCCTATCAGGGCAGAGAGTTCACATGGGACTACATGATCTTGGACGAGGCCCACAAGATTAAGACCAGTACAACCAAAACGGCCAAAAGCGCCTCCGCCGTTCCCTCCAAACACCGAGTGCTGCTCACCGGCACCCCTGTCCAGAACCACCTCCGAGAGATGTGGGCTCTCTTTGACTTTGCTTGTCACGGAACTCTGCTAGGCACGTCCAAAACCTTCAAAATGCAGTACGAGAACCCCATCACTCGGGCACGGGAGAAGGACGCTACACCGGGGGAAAGGGCCTTGGGTTCCAGGATGTCCGAGAACCTCATGACCATCATCAAGCCCTACTTTCTTCGCAGGACAAAGTCTGAAGTGCAGCAGAATAGAAACGCAGAAGCGTGCCGAGGCAAGGTTCAGGGGGGGAAGGCGGCGAAGGACCAGAAGGACTCGGGGACCAGCATGCCTGCGCTGACGAGGAAGAATGACTTGATTGTTTGGACGTACCTGAGCCACATCCAGGAGGACATCTACTGGAAGTTTATTTCCCTGGACCACATCAAGGAGCTACTCATGACCGCCAGGTCACCGCTAGCCGAGCTGACCCTCCTGAAGAAGCTGTGCGACCACCCGAGGTTGCTCTCCGCTCGAGCCATCGCCAATTTAGGTCTGAAAGACAGCCCCACTAAGAGGCAGCAGAGTGATGGCGCGGAGATGGGCAGTCACACCATCGCCAACGTTCCCGACAAAACGTTGATATCCGAATCCGGGAAACTGGTCTTCCTGTTTGCTCTCCTCGAACGTCTCAGAGAGGAAGGTCACCGCACACTGGTCTTTGCTCATTACAGGATGGTGCTGGACATCATCGAGCGCATCCTCAGGAACCGCCGAGTCAAGGCCCTCAGGCTGGACGGATCAATCACACAGGTGGCGGAGAGAGAGCGCCTCATCACCCTCTTCCAGACGGACCACACTTACTCCGTCTTCCTTCTCACCACTCACGTAGGCGGAGTTGGTATCACCTTGACGGGAGCGGACCGAGTTGTCATTTTCGATCCCAGCTGGAACCCCATGACGGACGCCCAGGCAGTGGACAGGGCGTACCGGATCGGCCAGACAGAGAACGTGGTCATCTACAGGCTGATCACGTGCGGCACGGTGGAAGAGAAGATCTACAGACGGCAGGTCTTCAAGGATTCACTCATCAGGCAGAACACGGGAGACAAAAAGAACCCTTTCCGTTACTTCAGCAAGCAGGAGTTGAAGGAGCTCTTCACCCTGGAGGACACACGGTCATCCTCCACGCAGAAGCTGCTTCAATCCATGCACTCCAAACACAGGCACACCGACCCAGAACTGGACCGCCACATCGCTCGCCTCCACACCATGGAGATGTTTGGCATTTCAGATCACGACCTCATGTTTTCCCTCAACACGGACCATGAGGAGTGCCTACATGACAAAGAAGAGCAAAATTACATTGAAGATTGGGTCCAGAAGGCTCAGGAGCTGGTGAAGGCGGAGTCGGACCTGCAGATGCAGTCTGCAACCAGCGTGGAGTCCAGCACGGAGCCGGCGTGGATCCGGCAGCCTGCGAGTGACCGCAAAGAACGGTCTCACGACAACAAACCCGTAAAACCGAGGCCCAGGTCTGCCCTTTCACCACGCCCCCGCACAACTTCTAGCAAGAACGATGACCCTCAAGAAAGGAGCAGCCCGACTGATCTCACTGATAGTGTCTGCGAGTCGGAACGCATACAGGAGAACCGGCCACAGCTGAAGCAGGAGAAGAGTGACCTGTCCTCCACTGAGGACATGCTTGAGTCCTTGTCTTTGATGGAGGGGGGCGGCCATCAAGAACGTGATGAAGCAAATTACGTTAGGGAATCCATCCAGAATAAAAGACTCTCCGCCATGCAGTCATCCAGTTCCAGCTTCAAGGTGGACTCTTGGTCCAGAGTCAGCACTGGCTCAGATCTCATCGAAGGAAACTTCAACTTGCAGCTGGAGGAGAGCGAAGTCTCCTACCACAGCGGCATGGAGGATGAGGAGAGGAAGCTGCTGTCTCTTCTGCAGACGGAGGGCACATTTGACGTCGACAAGTCCCTGACGGAGGGACAACAGACAGAAGCACTGGGACAAAGTTTCAAGTCCCAAGTCTGTGAATTGGACGAATCAATCATCATCGTGACGAAGAAGAAAAGAACCGGCATCCTGAATGACAGTGATGAAGAAGGCGACAGGCCGCAGACGACCAGCACCTCTTTCCAGGTGCTAGGATCCTCCACGCCCAAATCTGGACGGCCCGGTTCCTCCCCCGTTAGGTCGAGAAAGAGCATGGTCCGAAACACCTCTGTGGCGTCACGCCACTCCCTCCTGTGCTCCATCATTGAAGACCTGGACAAGCAGGACCCCAATGAAGACCACCGTGAAGACCACCATGAAGAGGTTTCAGAGAAGTACTCTGACGAGGTGGAGGTGGAGGAGGAAGAAGAAGAAGAGGAAGATGGTAACCTGGAAGAATCCACCAGTGAGCCTGAGCTAGCGTCCTCTGAGAGGATGGAGCCGTGTGCCGCTGACACGGCGCCGGACAAAGTTGTCGCGTCCTTATCCGAGGACAGGTACAAGTCGTTGGTGACTCGAGGACACGAGTTGTTCAGCCAGGGCAAACTGAACGAGGCGCTGGACTCGTTCCTTCAGGCCATCGACATCAATCCCGGGGACCCGGAGATCCAGTGCTTGACCATCCAACTGTACCGCCGGCTGAATCGCAAAGAATAGGAACCGGGTCCTTTTCAAGATGGTCGACTTGACTGCCATCACTAGTTTTTGTTACTAGGTGGGACACGACTCACTTGTTCCTGTCTTCACCAAACCGATCTTCGGGTTTGTGTTTGTTGGTGGAATTGTCTCTTCTGCTGACCGAATGTTTCTGTTGGTGTCATCACTCAAGCACCACTTCCTGTCCAACAAATAAAGTCTTATGTCACTCGAGGGAAGCGTTGGTTTTGTGTCACACTGTCTGCCGGAGATGAGCTCACATTTGTCACGTGATAGAAACAACTTCTGGTCTAACCTGGTGAATTTCAAAATAAAAGCTCGTGCGTTTACTATGTTAGCCTCGCCCAACAATCTGCAGTGTGTGTGTGTGTGTGTGTGTGGGGGGGGGGGGGGGGGGGTTGATACCGACGCGTGTATTTATTGTCACGTTTCACTGCCTTGTGTGCTTGTGAGGTAGCTTGTGTGCACATTTTCTATTAGTTGTGATGACAACATGACGTAGTGTGGTTTAAAGTGTATTTCTCATGCTGGGACTGTTGAAACTTGTCCAACGGGAAGCGGACTGTATATGGTTATAAATATATAAAACAATAGGATTTTTATGAATAAAATATCTATCCACTTTTATTTTGAAGGCGCGTTTAGGACGTAACTCGGGGAGGGGTGGGGGTCTTCGGACTCAAACTTCGGCTCATTCCGGAGAACCGCCCGAACGTCAAGGCGAGGCAGTTTGTGGCTGGGCTTCGCGGGTCAAGCGGGTTCAACGTTCGGTTTGGGACGTGAAGGAGCCAAAACAAGCCCACCTGCGACGGAACCGTCCGCTCGGACTAGGATGTCCCCGCCGAGGGGGGAGAAGGCTCCCGGCTGGGGAGTATGAACCGCCGCCGAGCTTCCACGAAGACGATGACGACTGTGGGAGGAAGAGGGAAGCTGCTGGAAGTCTGCTCTTTGCTCCTTCTGGTGACCGGAAGTTGTCATTGTCGAGGTGAGGGCGGTCACGACCCAGCTGCTCTAGAATCTTCTACTTGCTATCTTAACCACATGACGCTGTTAGGTTACAGGAGATTATCATGTTAGCATGTTTTTCGCGTAGCGCCCCCTGCTGCTGTGGACGTTTCATTGCACTTGTAAAGCGGGCCAGAAGCACGTGAGGGTCCATTTGATTGGACCAGACGCCCTGCGACTCGCGCCCGTCATAAAGGCGCCTCTGTGTGGACTTAAGAGCTTTACGTGTTGTTTTGCTCTCAAGTCCAACAGAATCCTTTTCTGCCATTTTAAGTCCAGCTAGTTGTTTACTTTGGTCTGTTTCGTTGTGGGTCGGCTTTAGCAGCCCACAAAAGGGGCGGGGCCTCACCCGACTGGAACACGCCCGCTCAGACAGGTTGGTCTGTAAGCGGCTTAGCTGGCGGTGGGTCATCGCTGTGATGCTAAGATAAGGAAGTTGTCCTGACTGTGTTTCCTGGTCCAGACGCCCAGCAGACGCAGCACCTGTCCGCCTACCAGCTGACTGTCCCTCGGCCAATCGAAGGCCGCCTGAGGAGGGACGCCGACAGCTCGCCGCCCAATCAGGTGCTGAGATTGAACTTGTTGCTGTGATCTCTGAGGCACCCACTCAGCAGGATATTTCTCATGCTGCCGCGTCCACAGGAAGTCATAGGGAGTCATGTGATCTACACTAGCCACAAAGCGCTGACTCGGGCTCTTGACTTCCTGTGACGCCAACACCACTGACCCATTGTGCACATGTGACCTGTCTCACTTCCTGTCGCAGGCGTCATATGTGATCAGCGTGGCGGGACGCGAGCATGTGGTCCATCTGGAGAGGAACAAGTAAGTGGCAACTACTTCCTGTTTGGGGTTTTTCATCCAAAAGTTTTCCTTCCTTGCTGCTGTCGCTATCTCCCGGGAGCGTGCTGACATCCGCCACTCTGATAGCGCCGCCGCACGCCACACGCCGCCATGCTGATAAACACCCCAGCGCCGCCACAGTGACCTTCACAGCTTTTTTTCTGCTGCCGTTCATACATCAGCACAAGATGGCTGACGTCTTTGAGGGAGGCGAAGGCAAGATGGCGTGTCAACAAGCATGTTGTTGTTGTTGTCAGGCTGCTGCTTCCTGCTGACTTTACAGTCTTTACGTACGCCGAGAACGGAGCACGCCGGACCGCCACACCTGCCGTCCAGGTACCCACACACACACACACACACACATGCGCTAGGACTTTCACATAGCAAACCAGGAAATTGGAAGCAGCATGTGACACGCGTGTGTGTGTGTGTAGAAACATTGTCACTATCAGGGCGTGGTGGAGGGCATGGAGGGCTCGTCTGTCGCCATGAGCATCTGCAACGGCCTCAGGTACCTACTGCTCGTTGAGAAGAGAGAGAGAGAAAAAAGCAGATACATATAAACTGTATATTTATTAGCTCAAAAATATTTTCATTTCTATTTGTTTATTTCCCACCTATTATGATTTTCTTCATGTCAAAGTAATATTATTATTATTATTTGGTATTCCAATAATAACCTTTTTCCACAAGCTGATTTGTTCCAATTTTTTAAAATGTTTTTTGCAATATTAATAATACGACTAATACTTGACTTTATTCTTGTAAAATTACCTTTTTTATTTTTGCTGCATTTTTTTGTAGTTGTGACATGAAAACCAGTAGCGACCATTAACAAGTGAGGGCTGTGTGCTTCCCAACAGAGGCGTGATGCATCTGGACCACGGCAGCTACGCCATCGAGCCTCTGGACTCCTCCCCTGAGCAGCACCTGCTGTACCGCCTACAGGACGTGACATCACAGCCCCGAGGGTGCGGAACCCCCCACGGCCAGCCCGCCCGCAACCACACGGGCCAGGACGCCCACCAGCACAGCAGGGTGAGCTCACACACACACACACACACGATCCAGAGGGGTGTTGATGTGCGTGTTGACCAGGTGAAGCGAGATGTTCTACATCGAACTCACTACGTGGAACTTCTGCTGGTGGTTGACCACGAAAAGGTAAGACGCACAGACACGTGCACAGCCCTGTAGAGCAATGAAGACGTGTGTGTTGCAGTTCCAGGCCATGAAGAGCAACGAGAGTGCAGTGAGGGAGGACATGGTTCATCTGGCCAACTACATAGACAACGTAAACACACACACACACACCGGCATGGGGTGGCCACATTGAAACGCGTGCACGTGTGCTCAGATCTACGTGCAGCTGAACGTCAGGGTGGTCCTGGTGGGTCTCGAGATCTGGACCAGGCAGAACCTGATCAGCACGGAGGGAGGGGCTGACGATGTGCTGAGCCGCTTCACCCAGTGGAGAGAGAAGGACCTGCTGCCTCGCCGCCGCCACGACTCGGCACAGCTCATCCTGTCAGTTCACACACACACACACACACAGCTACTGATGATGATGATGGTGGTGGTGCCACAGGAAGAAGAGTTTTGGGGTGACGGCAGGGATGGCCTACATTTCCACCGTGTGCTCCAGAAGTCATGGCGGCGGCATCAATGCGGTATGCAAGGCCTTACTTTGAAATGTCCGCCCTTTCTGGTCATGATGTGTGTGTGCGTGCGTGTGTGTGTGTGTGTGCGTGTGTGTTCAGTTCACCAGCAACAACGTGGCCGCCTTCGCCTCCATCGTGGCTCACGAGCTGGGTCACAACCTGGGCATGAACCACGACGACATGCGCACGTGCACGTGCCCCGCCTCCACCTGCATCATGAACTCTGTAGCCAGGTAACGCACACACACACGCCGCGGTGCAGGGGTGTCCGCAGCACCGTTTTTAGTGGACCCTAGCACCTTCTAAATGCGGGACAACAGCAGCAGCCATTTTACACCAACGAGTTTGATATTGAGAATAAACTTGTAATATTATGAGGGAACATCTACGCTGAAACATGAATGAAGATATTTGTAGCATTAGCTCGGTTATCATACTTCTAATATGATGGAAATCAGAAATGAAACATTTTACAATAATAAATTGTCATTTTGAGGAATTGGGTGTGACAGATTCAAGTAGCATATCATGAAAAAGGGTTGTGGAATAATCCAAAGGCCATCACACTGACAAGAACAGATTGAGTCACGTTACGAGGAAAAAGAATCTTTTCAGGTGCATGGAGCGGAAATATGCTAATAAAAATAAGTCGTAACATTATGGTTTTGCTTGGGAAAAAGGTCATAATAATGTTGTAATCCAAAATATTATTGGAATATGTTTCCCCTTCCTTGCATATGTTGCTAAGTGGGTGCCGCCTGTTGATTGATTGGTAGATGTTTATTTGCACCTCACCGTGGAACACGGTAGAACTAAAGTACAACAAATACAGCAACAAATGATTCATCACTTAGACAATAGCACCGGTTACCGCTGAAGCCAATACTGAATATGCGTAGACACAAAGCAGTCTGACTTATTATGATACTGTACTTTACAGTGTTGGCTCCTTTTTCTTCCGTTGGCTTCTTCTAACGTCTTTTTTACTTATTCTTCTCTTCTAAACTTAGCATAACTGCCACCTAAACACATCTGCTGGCCGTTTCTGTGTTAAGATTACGCAGTTTACAGCACCACTTCTAGTTCGGTACATTTCAAAATAAATAAATAAATTACAGTTGGAGTTATGGTACCAACCTTTTATTTTGATGGAAAAATCCTTTGGACACCCCGCCTTCAAATGTCCTATAAGTGTGTCTATTACAGTATATTGCTAATAGGAGTGTAAATGCCAGGGTATCAATTGATATCAGAAATAAAAATGGAGAGTAGGACAATATCGCACATCGCTACTTATTTGTCTTTTTGTTTGTTTTTTTAACTAAATTTGGGTAATAGGGGTGTAAAGGTGACTATAGGGGTGTTATTTCACGTCTAAAGGTCTCTAAAAACATTAGGAAGTCTATTTATTCTAGCAAATAGTTCATGTATAAATCAGGGTGTTACCCTGATACAGGAGGGATTGTGGTAGTCCAGGGCCACGTTTGTATTTGTACAAGTTTATTATGATTTGTAAACAAATCATCTTTTTAAAATCAGTTTTTTGGGAAAAAAAGTCATTCCATTTTCTTTTTATCCGGGTCGCGGGGGCAGCAGTTTGGACTCAATATCCCGGTCCTCCCTCGAGATGCAGGCGAAGCTCTGCCAGAAATGAGAGTTGAACACTCAACGAACGGGAGACTCTGCCAGACGTTCCCAGCACACCCTCACTACGCGTATGGGTCTACCAGGTCTGTCTGGCATCTTTCCCCGCTATCTGAACCAACTCATCACCAGGTGGTGGTCAGTTGACAGCTCAGCCCTTCTCTTCACCTGCGTGTCCAGAAAATGCGGACGCAGGTCTGATGATACGACCACAAAGTCGATCATAGACCTGTGTCCTGGTGCCAAGTGCACTTATGGACATCCTTATGTTCGAACATGGTGTTTGTTATGGACAATTTGTGATTCGCACAGAAGTCCAGCAACAACACACCACACGGGTTCAGGTCAGGGAGGCCATTCCTCCCAACCACGCCCCTCCAAGCCACACTGTCATTGTCCACATGGGCGTTGAAGTCTCCCAGTTGAACTATGGAGTCACCAGCTGGGGTGCCCTCCAGAACCCCTCTGATAGACTCCAAGAAGGCTGGGTACTCTGAACTGCCGTTAGCTGCGTACGCACAAACCACAGTCAGAACCCTTTCCCCAGCCCTAAGGCGTAGCACAGAGGCACCAAGCCGGGGGGCTAATAATAAGCCCACACCAGCTCGCCGCCTCTCCCCTGGAGCAACTCCAGAAAAGAACAAGGTCCAGCCCCTCTCAAGGAATTTGGTTCCAGAGCCCAAACTGTGGGTTGAGGTGAGTCGGACTATATCTAGTCGGAATCTCTCCGCCTCTTTCACAAGCTCGGGCTCCTTCCCCACCAGAGAAGTGACATTCCATGTCCCAAGAACCACATTTGGCCGCCGAAGACCAGGTCGCCCGGACACCCGCCCTCGACCACTGCCCAAATCACATTGGACCGGACCCTTATGCTTGCCCCTGCAGGTGGTGGATCTGCGGGGGGGTGTATACTATAATACTAACTGTATGACCATTTATTTAACATTAGCTCATGATCATGCATACAAATGATCTCATTTGATACGTGGTATTGTTAGTGTATTTTATGTAGCAATGATACACGTGTACAGTAAGCAACATGTGTTGCTTTTACATCAGCTTCTCCGATTGGAAGCATCATTTACTTACTTGATTATGGTCGTTACCGTTATTGTCATTATTATATTCCTACATAACAACCTAAATCCTGATCAGGCTCATAGACTAATTTAAGAGGTAAAAGTGATGATGGTAATAATTGAATACATGAAAGATATGTTTACTCACATAACTACTTTTGTCTTCTTTTGGATTGTTTTCTCATACAATAATCATCAGATTAGGGCAGACAAGTGAGGTTCTATTGCAGGAGATCATCCACCTTCCTGCAGCAGACCTCCAACATCTTTTCTCTTTTAATGCACAGCATAGAACACCTGAAGCAGTGGTGTTGCTAGAGTGTGGCCCTGTCTGGCAACCTTTCCAAAAACTCTGGGTCTCTCTGAATGCGGGACACATTCTATCCAAACTAATTAATTAAATAATTATTACCGCCAACACTAATAACCACTATACCACTCCCTGTTCTGTCTCCCCCTGCCCTCTCTCCGCCTGCCCCCTGCAGAGACGCCACAAACTTCAGCAGTTGTAGCGCCGATGACTTTGAGAAGATGGTCTTGCTGACGGGTGGCTCGTGTCTCCTGAACGTCCCGCAGCCCGACGAGGCGTACAGCGCCCCCTACTGCGGCAACAGACTGGTGGACTTTGGCGAGGAGTGCGACTGCGGATCCCAGAAGGTCTGGAAGGAGCTGGTGGGAGCATGGTGTGTCTCACACACACACGTGCGACCTAACTGTGTGTGTGTGTGCACGTCAGGAGTGCGAAAGCAACCCCTGTTGTGAGTTTAAGACCTGCAGACTAAAGCCAGGAGCTCAGTGTGCTGATGGAGAATGCTGCTACAACTGTCAGGTACTCCACGGAAGGGAGGGGGGGCTTGATATGCAAATGACAGACTTTTGTGTGTGCTTGTAGTTCCTGCCCGGAGGCACGGTGTGTCGCTCCAGCAGGGACGAGTGTGACCTGCCTGAGTTCTGTAACGGCTCGTCTTCTCTCTGTCAAATTGACGTCTTTGTGCAGGTGAGGCCTCTGGTTTGCGGGGGGCACTGCCCTCACGTTACTGTGTGTGTGTGTGTGTGTTGCAGAACGGTCAGCCGTGCAGGAAGCAGCAGGCCTTCTGCTACAACGGCAGGTGTCAGCATGCTGACGACCAGTGTCGTAGCATCTTCGGGCCCAGTGAGTAGTTGCTTTTTGGGAGGGGGCAGAGTGGGTGGTGCCCCGTGCTGAAAGAAGGTGTGCTTTCTCTTCCAGAGGCCAAGAAGGCAGAGGAGATCTGCTTCAAAGACGTCAACAGCAAAGGCGATCGCTTCGGGAACTGCGGGAAGCAAAGCTACCACTACAAGAAGTGCGAGAGCAGGTAACCATGGCGATCCCCCTCAGCCACGGCCCCCTGGCCCCCCACAACACTGTGTCTGTCTGTCGCCAAAGAAACGCTCTGTGCGGGAAGCTGCAGTGCTCCAACGTGCAGGGCGTGAAGGCGTTCGGCATCGAGCCGTCCATCATCAGCACGCGCATCGGCGGCGCCGTCTGCCACGGCGTGGACTTCATGCTGGGTTCAGACGTGCCGGACCCGGGCATGGTGAACGAGGGCACCAAGTGCGGCGAGGACAAGGTGAGGAGGGCAGAAGGGGAGGAGGAGAAGTTGATGCCGACTCGGCTTTCCTCTCCAGGTGTGTCTGAACTTTGAGTGTCGCAGCGCCGCCGACCTGAACTTTGACTGCGACGTGGAGAAGAAGTGTCACGGTCACGGGGTGAGTTGCGGGCCGCGACCTAAGTCACATGACCCCGCGCTGAGCTCTCTCTCGCTCTCTGTCAGGTGTGCAATAGTAACAAGAACTGCCATTGCCACAGCGACTGGGCGCCGCCCTTCTGCGAGGTGAAAGGTTACGGTGGAAGCGTGGACAGCGGCCCCACCTGGAATGGTACGTCGACCTAACACACCTACCTGCCCGGCCCATCGCGGCGGTGACGCGTGCACATGTCCTCAGACAAAGACACCTCGCTGAGGGATGGCCTGCTAGTCTTCTTCTTCCTGGTTCTGCCACTGGTGGCGCTGGGGGCGATGGCGTTCCTGCGCAGGGAGCAGCTGCTGCAGCGCCTCGGCCGCAGGGGGCGATCACGAGTGTACCAGTGAGTGCCAAACAGCACCACTGTGATTGACAGCTGTAGTGTCCCCGCCTTTAGCTGTCATTGTGTTATCAGGCCCGACGGCACAGTGTCAGCCAATCCCAGCAGAGGACCGCCTCCTCGAGCTGAGCCACCATCTTTTGCCCGAAACAACAGCAACAACATCCGCAGAGACGGGGTGAGTTACGCTTCTTACATGTTCTTGTACGTTCCTTCAAGTCTTCTGATCGTCTCGCATCATCACGCTCACCTGCTCCCACCGCAGGTAAAACCCTCTCTGGCCGTAGCACTGTCATGGTGGCAGGGTCTAACTCTTTCTCTCTTTGTTTGTAGGCGGAGCAGACAAGCAGGGCTGCTCCATTGTACGCCGCGAGGCCTCCGCCTCTGTGAGCCTCGACGCACTGTGACCTCATTGTGACTTCTATGTGACCTGCGTAACATCGTAAGAAGTGTTTTTTTTCTTCCACCCAGGAAACCTAAACCCTGTGTGGCGTCAAAGCCTCTGGTGCCTCAAAGACCCGCCCCCCCTCCGCCACCGCCTGTCTAGCCGCCTCCGCCCCGCCCACTTGGAGCTGTGCTGGACCTAGTAACCGCCGGGATGCAGGCCCAGGTGCCACAGGAAGCGTCTTGATGATGATGATGCTGGAAAATGCGACTGATGATAATTAGCATGGTATGCTAGTTGGCTAGCATGGAAACATAGAAAGATGTTCTTCTCTCTGATTGGCTGCTTGGAAGAAGAGAAAAAACTGACCACTAAGGCAGAAGGAGGAGCCTGCACGTTTGTTGACTGAAGCAATGCTGCCCCCTGCTGACAAATGTCTGTAGTCACATTGGAAAGTCCCATCGCGGCATGCAGTGTGGCCTTGGCTCGTCATAGGTACGATGACGTCACTGGACTTGGGGCGACTCAGCTGGGAAACACACACACAGACAGGAACAGAGTCCATTGTCATGTTTAAACTTGATGATAATGGGGATATCCAACCGCTTAATACTTGATACCATCCATGGTTGATATGCAAATACTTTAATACCCATGCTATCATGTCTGTGCTGTTTTTTGATTGACTGTTATTTTAATAAAAAGCGGTGGCTGTGAATCAGAACGCATGTGATTTTTTGGATTTTTCACTTTACATGACACTATCCATCTGTGAATGTATGAGGAAGAAAATACATGACGTCATCACTTGCGGCTGCCCTTTCCGGTTAAGTCATCTTTGTGTATTTTTGGCACATTGTTGTTGTACTGTGTCACTTTCACCCGCCAGTTGCCATAGTAACAGAAGTTTAAAAAGGATTGTTGCTCTGAGTGCACATTTTAAAAGAATCCTTTCAATCTACGACACGTTGTCATTAAAGCTATGTGATTTTCAGTCACAATCGGTCTAGTCTTTTAATTAGAGCAGCGAACCTATTTCAGGAAACGCTACTGGCTTGTGCGTAGTGACGTCACTTCCGCCGCGGCCTCGCTTTCACGCTCGCGTTGGCGGAGTGTCATTCATGTGCCGGGGGAGTCGAGGAAGGGCGTCCGGGCTACCGGCAGAGAAGGCAGTTGCTCCGCAGCCTTTCTTGAGGTCAGTACCCGGCTCTGCGGACTTGCTTCGGGGCTGAATCCACTTCCAGTTTGGCGCCAAATAAACTTCCGTCCTCACGATTTGGAGTCGAACAAAAGCTGTTAGCATACCTGCTAGCTCATGCGCCGTTCGCCGAGGAGACAAAACGTCACCAACCTTGACACCACACTCACTCTTACCGCGTTTATGCTAACACGCTAACGTAGATCTGCCGTCGGATACGACTTTAGCGTCATTCGTTTGCAATGTTAGCGCCTGACAAAAGTGGCGAGGAAAATAAAGTCGAAAGTACTAGCTAACCGGCTAATTACATAACCTGCTAGCTTACACGCTAGTGAGACCGCTGTGTGGCGTTTGGAAGGAACACTTTTATATCAAGCAAGTTTTTTTGGGGTTTGATCATTTGTGTGAGTGTTGGCTTCAATTCTGTTTTTGTAAAAACAGACTCAAAATTTGGGCTCGGTATACGGTGATTGACAACAGCTTTGTCCAGTCGAGAAGCTTATGTCAATTTTTAGGCGGGATTTCGAGGTGGAAGGGCCAATGAGGCGAGAGTTTTTTTGAGTGGGCGGGGCTCACACAGGAGCAATGAGACGGGCTGTTTTGTTAGGGAGGAGAACTAACAAGGTCAAAAGTTGTTCTGCTACTCTGCTATTATGCTTACTCCTCCTTTGGGCTTTTCGCTCATGGGCAGAACTTTATGCCAGCTTACTCATAAGCAAATTCTACAACAACACACTTTTATTACAGGTTTTAAAATTTTTCCACTTGTTGTCTGTGACACACAATGATTGACAGATGACTTATCTTGACACCGTCCCCCGCTGCCACTTGACGGTTTGTTGTCAGCATGCTAACGCGTGTGCTGTCCCCATCACAGGGTCTCTCCAAAGACACGTGTGAGTCTTCGTGGTCAGTCTGACCTTGAGGACGCCCCTGCCTTTTTTTGGACTGAGCACGTGTGTGTGTGCCAGCTTAAGGACTTCTTATGCATCGATTAAGGACTTGTGCGGCGCGCTTGCGCCCGCTCACCGCCTCACAGGCGGCCCAGACTGTTGGCCAGCAGCGGCCAATCACAGCCACCGCCTCCTGTGGCGGCGGCACAAGGACGTTTCAGCCAATCAGGAGTTACACTGCGCCTGTGGCCTCGGAACCTTTCTTGAACGGAACCAGTTCTAACTATGTGGAGGAGATGTACTACGCCTGGCTGGAGAACCCCAAGAGTGTTCACAAGGTGAGCGTCCTCTGCTGGGGGTGACACAATCTGTGCTTTCACCTTTGACCCTTCAGTTGGCTAATGATAGCAGCTGTAACATGACCGAGCAAGCATGCAAACATTCTACGGCACTCAGCGGGACCTCCGATAGAAATCACTTCTTTCAAGTCTCATTTGAATGTTTTTAAGTGTTATAAAGTGTAAAAAGAAGTGTGTAATAGTATAACATGCTCCAATCACGTAACTTCCTATATTCTTCTTTTCTTAACTGGCTCACTTAAGAGACTACAAACTGAGTCTTCAAATGTGGGAAGTTGCTCATGTAAGAGCAGATTTATGATCAATAATGCTCCCTGTGATTTGTCTGTGCAGCTCGGCACCTGCTTTCAAAGTGAACGTAAAACCACATGAACGCGTGACACCATCCTCCCATTGGAGGAAATCAACCTGGTTAGCAGCCGTTTGTTTGCCTGATATGGTACATTATTTATTGTGGACATACTAAATAGTACATTATATATTGAGTACATGGTAAATGGTACGTCATACAGTATATTGAGTACATGGTAAATGGTACGTCATACGGTATATTGAGTACATGGTAAATAGTGGTGTCCCTCATGGTGTCCTGTGGGGGGTGATCCAGGAGTACGGGTTTGGTGGTGTGCTACTACATGACATTGGGTTCTTGTACAATAAGAGCAGGAGCCTGGTTGGCAAGCTTGTTTACTGCGCTCTGTTTACTGAATGATCTGTTCCCACCCTCACCTATGGTCATGAGTTATGGATCATGACCAAAAGAACGAGATCGCGTATACAAGCTGCGGAAATGAGCTACCTCCGTAGGGTGGCTGGACTCACCCTAAGAGATAGGGTGAGGAGCTCAGCCCTCTGGGAGGAGCTCAGAGTAGAGCCGCTGGTCTTTCAAATCGAGAGGAGCCAGTTGAGGTGGCTCAGGCATCTATTCTGGATGCTTTCCAGACGCCTCCCCGGTGAGGTGTTTCGGGCATGCCCAGCCGAGAGAAGGCCTCGGGGAAGACCTAGGACACACTGGAGGGATTATGTCTCACAGTTGGCCTGGGAACGCCTTGATATTCTCCGGTGGTAGCTGGAAGAGGTAGCTGGAGACCAGGAAGTCTGGACTTCCTCACTGAGACTACTGCCCCTGTGACCCGGATAAGTGGAAGAAAATGGAATGGATGGAAAAAATAATAGGATAGTTGGTAAATAGTACATGATTTATTGTGTACATAGTAAGTAGTACATAGAATTAGTAAGTGATTGAGGTAAATAGGGATGATCAAGTACTGACTTCATCTTGTACGTGATAGATGTGATATTGTAGCTTCTAGGAAGATTGGAGGTGTATGTTCTCAGTGGTTATGCTGATGCAGTACAGAAAGTGGCAAAGAAGAATAAGCATAAGTGTACAGTAACACATGTCAGGCAATGCTGTTGTAAATACACTCACACAAATGCTCTTTTTCAACTTTCTTATGACCTTAGCACATGAGCAGCAGCGCCGTGTGTGTGATGGTGACTGTATGGGGCAGTGAAGTTGTGTGGAAAACATCCATACACACTCATTGGCATGACAAACAGGAAGTTAAACGCGGTGACTCGTCCCCCTGCAAGCGTTTGCAGATGTGTGTGTGGTTGACGGTGTTGGTGCTGAATGCTAGCAGTGTAGAAGCTAATGGAAAAACAATGCGTGTGCTGACGTCTATCTGCCTTTTGGTTCCTTACAGTCGTGGGATGTGTTTTTCCGGAACGCTAATGCCGGCGCTCCTCCGGGGGCCGCCTACCAGTCTCCTATGGATCTAACTGCCGCTCCGCAACTCTCCTCCCTGGTTGGAGCTCAGCCCAATGTGGAAAAGCTGGTGGAAGACCACCTGGCAGTGCAGTCCCTCATCAGAGCCTACCAGGTATGCACTCACCTAGCTTTCGCATTAGCGTCATCCTGTAGCATGTCACATATCATAATGCATGCCCTTCTTCTGGGCTGTTTCAAATCATCATGTAATGTGCTGTGGCGGTGCAGGGGTCGGCATGCCTTGTCACACACCTGGTTGGACCAGCACGCTCCCAAGATGCACTGCAGCATCAGACTATCATACCTCCTGAAGTCCAACTACACTTCTTTTCATTTCCACAGCAAACATCTCCTCTGTAGTCTACGCCGCATACACCGCGACCTTTTTAAACATTCATGATGTTTCATATGGAAATCATATCATCATTTAATCATCAGTCCAATCACTTTATCCCCATAACCATATTAGGACTTTACTCTGTCACTAAAATGACATGTAAAATTTCTCCTTTTTTCTCGTTCCAGTATGTGTTCCAATATGTCATGCAATAATGTTTTCATTTCTTTCTTGTAAAATTGCAGCTCTTTTACTCCATTTTATAATTTCCAAATTCCTTCTAGTAATTATGACTATTCCCACAATATTTTCACCTCATTCCCATACTATTATATTTTTTACCCAACCTAATCTTTTTCTTTTATTGTTTTTTTGTCTTTTTTCTCTAATATTTGGATTTTGTTCTCCAAAAATAGCTTCACATTTCCATACAGAAACTCTTCTTCGTCCTTGGACTGGCTGTGGTAGCAGGAAACTCCACTGCCCCCTAGGGTCCGAGTCCTGTATGACCGCTCACATGTAATGTTTAGTTAGCATTTGGACCAGCGCTGATGTCCACACCCGTTCATCAACAGGTTCCATGCTGACTTTGCTGCGTATGTTCTTGTCCTGGCTGTAACTGTGTGTGTGTGCACGTGTGTGTGCGTGCAGGTCATGGGGCATCACAATGCCCACTTGGACCCTCTGGGAATCAGCTGTGTGAATTTTGATGATGCTCCAGTCAGTAGCGGCTCCCAGAATGTTGGTGAGAAAAACAAAATTGTTCCTGCCTGTTGTGCTAACATTGCTTTTCCCCCCACCCTCCTCCCACCCTGCTGCTCTTCTTCTGCTCGTCATCTCCAACACGTCCTGCTTCCTGTGTTTGCTGGTGTCTTCATCTTCTTTCACATGCACTCTGCTGTCCACATGCTTTCTGGTGTTCTCATCCGCCCCGTCCCCTTCCTCCCCCTGTCCCGGGTGGGCTCTGTCCTCGTTCCCTGTAGATCCGCGGGCACCAGGTGGCCCAGTTGGACCCCCTCGGCATCATGGACGCTGATCTGGACTCGTGTGTCCCTACTGACATTATCACGTCCTCCGACAAGCTGGGTGAGGAGCAAACGTCTGAGACACCTCCTCCTCCTCCTGCTCTGCCTCGCTTGGCGTGCCCCGCCTCCTGCTCCACTGCTTTCGAAAGTTTCGCCTATGCCAGGAGGTCTCCTGGCGTAGGAGAAGCAATGTTCTGGTGACGTCGCTTGTGTGCTTTGAGGAAGGTGGCATCGTCTTTGTGGGCACTAAAAAAGTCCCGAGAAGAAGTTTAGAAGCCAGGACCTCAAGTAGCTCCCGGCTTGCGTGGAAAATCACCTGAGCTTCCAACTGTCCCAATAGACTGATGAAGGAGACTTGTCTGCTGTTTACTAGCATTCATCTTTTATTATGAAGGTGCTTGTGGTACACTTGGGCAGAGAAGTTGAAGACATGAAGGACATCCTCGTACCTCATTACTAACCACTAATTAGCTTTAGCCCAGCTTAGCTGCTGCGTGGCAAGGAGCAGGAAGTAGACTCATCCCTGCTGACCTCAGCATGGCGTCTATCCTCCCTCAGAGGAAGCAGGTGACTAACTGTCTGGATGTTTCCTCCCCTTTTGCCGACCGTCCAGACGGCGTCAAGGAGCGGCTGCAAGTCTTCACGGTGGGAGGTACGGCAAGCAGTAGCCTAGCCGCCTCGCCTTGGTGTTGCTCGCTTGTGTGCGGTGGGCTTCCTGCAGAGGGCGCTGCAGCACAGCAAGCCTTCTTCTTTGCTTCCTGCACCACAGGGCCGTCCAAACTTTTCCCAGCCATTAACTTGTACCTTGAATGTAGAAAACAATCCCCAACCAGCGCTGGCAGCAGCGACGTAGCAGAAGTGCGGCGGCGAGGACGCCTTTACAAGGTGTGCTGTGTTGGACTGTGGACGGTCTGAACGTGCTACGCTAACTTCTGGGGTTGGAAGCACAAATCAGTGTTAAGAACGTAAAATGAAACAGTCCCGCCCGCCATGCGCCGCCAGGTTGATAGATGCTGTGTGTGCGTGTGCCATTAATGCGGCCTCGCCAACAAATTTCCATACCCCTAAAATGACGACGGTCTTCACTCTAAGTCATAAAAGTGGGAGGCCTTTCCCCTTGTCTCGGTACGGCCCATCTCCTTTCTCCTTTGTGCACTCCAAAGCATGCTAACCGGGCCGGACGTTGTGAGGTACCACTGTAACGTTAGGACTGTATTGTCATGCTATTTGAATAGCATGACAGATAGCATGGTTGGCTAGCTTCTAGCTGCTCCTGCTGAGTGAGTCACATGA
Organism: Oostethus manadensis; assembly: GCA_024372805.1. Lineage (NCBI taxonomy): Eukaryota > Metazoa > Chordata > Actinopteri > Syngnathiformes > Syngnathidae > Oostethus > Oostethus manadensis. The sequence goes on along the minus strand of QODF01000080.1, from coordinate 1,308,164 downwards.
GTGTGCAGGTGTTGAACGTGCGCAGAGATCCTAGGTGTAAATGTTGTAAAAAGACGGTAAATGTTACCCTTCTAAAAGTTTGATTCGGCGTAAGTCGATTAGTCATGCCTGTCGACCGGGGTGCACGGATGAGCGTGTGCGCTCTGTCAGAAGAGTCCGTATGGACGTTCTTAATTATGCAAATGTTCCTAGGATATGGGGTATCTTTTATGATCGCGTATTAGGTCCACATTAAAAAAAAAAAAAAGGTTTTGAGATAAAAAGTTAGATTTTATGTGAATATTACGAGTCGTAATATTAGGAGATTGAAAATTGTTGTTTCACCTTTGACCTGGGGCAAAGGTCACACAAGTCCCCTGTGTTAATAGCGGCCTCTGGCAATGCCTGTTAAAGTGCAGTATTAAAATCATTAGATTTCGAGAACAAAGGCGTACATTCACGACAATACCATCGTACATTTTCGAGAGTACAGTCGTACCTTGTTGAGAGTAAAAGTCGTAACATGACTTTATAGGCATTGCCTGAGACCGCCATGAATTGGGGAGCCATACGTGGAGGGGGCAGGGTACTAGAGAGTAGCGGTGAGATGATGCTAACCCATGCTAACCTGTTTGTGCCCAGCTGCTCTGTTTGGTGTCCCGTTACACATAAAAGCTCCTCTGAACCCAGAGAAAAGGGCCGCTCCCCCCGAAGAACTATGCTATATTTTTTCCTCTGACACAATGACCAGTGAAATGACCACTTTGAAAATGAATTTCTCCAAGTTTATATCCATCGTTAATGTGTGCCTGACCTTACCAAAAGCAACTGAAATCTAGGAAGCTTATCTGCACTGGTCAGTATCCAGCTATTTCCACTTGTTGCATTTTTGGTTAAAAAGGTACTGAATCGATTTAAAGTTACGGAACCACTTCGGATCGGATCGTTGTAAATGAACCAATATCGTCCTTGATCGAATCAGCATCCATGAGTCGTGGTACTAATTGGATCGCCAAAACGATTCGTTACACCACTAATGCTCAGACTATACATACTGTATAGATTTCAAGAAACTTCACAATTGTTTTCCCACATAATTCTCAAATATTTCTCATTTCTTCTTAAATCTTATATAAAATATTTAATTTTTATTCCCTTAATATGTCATAAATGTATGTTTCACTTGGTGGAAGTTAGAATGGAAGCAGAGAGTTAAGTGAATGAAGAAGTTGGTGAACATGAACATATGAACGCATGTGTCATCATCTTAACTGAAAGTGAGGAAACGCCACCCACCCCCACCCACTGGGACCCACCACCACCAGTAGTGTGTCTTGTGTGGTGTGCTGGATGTCTCCTCCTCCTTTCATCACTAATTGATGTTTCTCCTTGCCCCCTCTACTCTGTCCTTACCGCCTTTCCTACCTCCCTTCCTCTGCTGCTGCATTCTGGGACGTGCAGGCTTCTACGGACTGCATGAGTCTGACCTGGAGAAAGTCTTTCGGCTTCCCACCACCACTTTCATCGGAGGTTCAGAAAGCGCTCTGCCCTTGAAGGAGATCATACGCCGACTGGAGGTGAGCGCTGTTGGCATTAGCATTGTTGCAATTGGCGCCGTTAGCGTTAATGTTGTTAGGCACGCTGTTAGCATTACGACTTACATTAACGCTGTTAGCGTCAGTCGTTGCATTGGTTAGCATTAGCACTGTTAGTGTCAGAGTTGTTAGTTGCACTGTTAGCATGAGCATGAGAACATGCTTGCAGCATCTGTATAAAAGAGTGACGTGGCTAACAAGCGCTTGTGCTGGTGCAGATGGCGTACTGCCAACACATCGGAGTAGAGTTCATGTTCATCAACGACCTGGAGCAGTGCCAGTGGATCCGCCAGAAGTTTGAGACGCCAGGCGTGATGCAATTCACCCTGGAGGAGAAGAGGACCCTACTAGCCCGCATGGTCCGCTCCACCAGGTAATGTTTGGGGCCCCGCCTGCAGCTGCGCCGCTATGGACCGGTCAAAGTAAAGGCGGTCCTTGCGTGCGCAGGTTCGAGGAGTTCCTGCAGAAGAAATGGTCGGCCGAGAAGCGCTTCGGGCTGGAAGGGTGCGAGTCTCTCATCCCGTCTCTGAAAACCATCATTGACGTGTCCTCTGCCAGTGGCGTGGAGTACGTCATCATGGGCATGCCACACAGGTAACACACAAACACACACACACACACGTGCACATGCTGACCCCTCCCTCCCTCCTTAGGGGTCGCTTGAACGTGTTGGCCAATGTGATCCGGAAGGAGTTGGAGCAGATTTTCTGTCAATTTGACTCCAAACTGGAGGCAGCTGATGAGGTAGTAGTGGGCGGGTTCTTGGCTCCATGGTAACGACAGCACGTGTCACAAATCTTTGATTTCCTTCCCCAGGGCTCCGGCGATGTCAAATACCACCTGGGAATGTACCACCGGAGGATCAACCGTGTGACGGACCGGAACATCACCTTGTCCCTGGTGGCCAACCCCTCCCACCTGGAGGCAGCAGACCCAGTGGTTCAGGGCAAGACCAAGGCTGAGCAGTTCTACTGCGGGGACATCGACGGGAACCGGGTGAGTTGTGCCATCGCTCTTGCCGCAAACAGAACCCAACACCTCACACTCCTATTCGTGCGCAGGTGATGTCCATCCTGCTCCACGGGGATGCGGCTTTTGCGGGCCAGGGCATTGTCTACGAGACCTTCCATCTGTCTGACCTGCCTTCCTACACCACGCACGGCACCGTGCACGTCGTGGTCAACAACCAGGTGACCATTCGGCCTGTGGGGTGGGAGGAGCAGTCTGCTGATTGTCCACTTACTATTTGTAGATCGGGTTCACCACTGACCCGCGCATGGCGCGCTCGTCTCCGTACCCGACCGATGTGGCCCGGGTGGTGAACGCGCCCATCTTTCATGTCAACGCCGACGACCCAGAGGCTGTCATGTACGTGTGCAAGGTGGCGGCCGAGTGGCGTGCCACCTTCCACAAGGACGTGGTGGTGGACCTGGTCAGTACTCATCTAGTCCTTGCTGGCTTGACACCGCTCTGATGCCAGCACTGACTGCTACCGTGTGCCCAGGTGTGCTACAGGCGAATGGGCCACAACGAGATGGACGAGCCCATGTTCACGCAGCCGCTCATGTACAAGCAGATCAAGAAGCAGAAGCCCGTCCTGCAGAAGTATGCAGAGAAACTCATCGCAGACGGAACCGTGAGCCGCCAGGAGTATGAGGTAGTGCCAGAACCCGACAGATCCCTGTCACCATGATATCATGATGCTCAACGTCTGTCTGTAGGAGGAAATTGCTAAGTATGACAAGATCTGCGAGGAGGCGTATGCTCGCTCCAAGGATGAGAAGATCCTACACATCAAACACTGGCTGGACTCGCCATGGCCTGGTGAGGAGCATCGCTAACAGAACCACATCACCCCACTGGACCAAGAAGTTTTCTGTTTTCCATCTGCAGGTTTTTTCACTCTGGATGGACAGCCCAAATCCATGAGCTGCCCCTCCACCGGCCTGACCGAGGAAAACCTGAACCACATCGGAGAAGTGGCCTCATCCGTCCCTGTGGAGGACTTTACTATCCACGGAGGTCGGCACGTCCCACATGTTTGACTCCATTACACATCCAAACGCTCAAACCGGGCTCACCTGGTCTTGCGACTTGCGCTCTTTCAGGACTGAGTCGTATCCTGAAAAGTCGTGCAGAGATGGTGAGGAACCGGACCGTGGACTGGGCTTTGGGAGAGTACATGGCCTTTGGGTCTCTGCTGAAGGAGGGGATCCACGTGCGGCTGTCGGGACAGGACGTAGAGCGTGGGACGTTCAGGTACGAGATGTATGTATGATAGAAGGTTTTCGTGTGTGACGTGCCGTCTGCTTGCAGCCACCGCCACCACGTCCTCCACGACCAGAATGTGGACAAGAGGATCTGTATTCCCATGAACCACATGGCTCCCGACCAGGCGCCTTACACCGTTTGCAACAGCTCCCTGTCAGAGTACGGCGTCCTGGGTCAGTCCCCGTTGCACTTCCTGTGTGCTGCGGCCAGACTTCCTCTCCATGTAACGTGTGTTTGTGCGGTCAGGCTTTGAGCTGGGCTTTGCCATGGCGAGCCCCAATGCGCTCATCCTGTGGGAAGCACAGTTTGGGGACTTCCACAACACGGCCCAGTGCATCATCGACCAGTTCATCTGCCCCGGCCAGGCCAAGTGGGTTCGGCAAAATGGCATTGTGCTGCTGCTGCCACACGGCATGGAGGGAATGGTGAGTGATCCACGCACCCTCTAAGAGTTGCCAGCGTGGCGCCCGCTCTGACTCCTCGTTTTGCCCATAGGGTCCGGAACATTCTTCCGCTCGTCCAGAGAGGTTCCTCCAGATGTGCAACGACGACCCTGACGTGATGCCGGTAAAAGACGAGATGCCAGCAACTTTCTGTCCTTGCAGTAGTGACACCATCCCCCCGTCTGCTCCTGTCTCAGAACATCACTGATGACTTCGCCGTGCAGCAGCTGTACGACTGCAACTGGATCGTGGTCAACTGCTCTACTCCGGGAAACTACTTCCACGTCGTGCGCCGTCAGATCCTCCTCCCCTTCAGGAAGCCGGTAATATGCTCCATTCCATTTTCCTCCGCTGATCCGGATCCGGGTCAAAGGGGCAGTAGTCCCACTAGGGAAGTCCAGACTTCCCGGTCTCCAGCCGCCTCTTCTAGCTCCACTGGAAGGACACCAAGGTGTTCCCAGGGCAGCTGTGAGACATAATCCCTCCAGTGTGTCCTAGGTCTTCTACAGGGCCTTCTCCTGGGTGGGCTTGCCCGAAACATCTCACCAGGGAGGCGTCTGAGAGACATCCGGAATAAATGCCTTAACTCAACCTCAACTGGCTCCTCTCGATGTGAAGGAACAGCGGCTCTACTCTGAGCTCCTCCCGAATGGCCGAGCTCCTCACCCTATCTCTTGGGCTGAGTCCAGCCACCCTACGGAGGAAACTCATTTCCGCTGCTTCTATTTGGGATCTCGTTCTTTTGGTCATGACCCATAACTCATGACCATAGGTGAGAGTGGGAACGTAGATCGATCGGTAAACAGAGAGCTTTGCCTTCCAGTTCATCTCTCTCTTCACCATGACGATCCGGTACAGCAACCACATTACTGCTGCCGCTGCACCGTCTGTCGACCTCCTGCTCCAACCGTCCCTCACTCGTGAACAAGACCCCGAGATACTTGAACTCCTCCACCTGAAGCAAGACCTCACTCCCAACCCAGAGGGTACAGTCCACCCGTTTCCGACGGAGAAGCATGGCTTCGGATTTGGAGGTGCTGAGTCTCATCCCAGAAGCTTCACACTCAGCTGCAAACCGCTCCAGTAAACGCTGAAGGTCACAACCTGATGAGGCCATAAGAACCACATCGTCTGCAAATAGCAGAGACAAGATCCCCAAAGGCCAAGGCCACCAAACAGGACTCCCTTGACGACTTGACTGCACCTAGAAATTCTATCCATTAAGGTTATAAACAGAATCGGTGACAAAGGGTAGCCTTTGCGGAGGCCAGCGTTCACCTGAAACAGGCTCAACTTATTTTGATTCTACAAGGACCGAATGGCACGTAGTAGCGGACCACGAATCCCGTACTCCCAGAGCACCCCCCACAGGATACCACGAGGGACGGTTGAATGCCTTTTCCAAGTCTGCAAAGCACATGCGGTTTCCCAGGTCTGTCCAGCATCGTCCCCTGCCATCTAATCCAACTCATCACCAGCTCGTGATCAGTTAACAGCTCAGCCTGTCTCTTCAGCCCGCAATGTCAGAACATGCAGACGCAGGTCTGATGATACGACCACAAAGTCGATCATAGACCTCTGACCTAGGGTGTCCTGGTGCCAAGTGCACTTATAGACATCCTTATGTTCGAACATGGCCATTCCATTCCATTTTCCTCCGCTTATCCGGGTCCAGTTTGCGGGGGCAGCAATTTCAGTAGGGAAGTCCAGACTTCCCGGTCCCCGGCGACCTCTTCCAGCTCCACCGGGAGGACACCAAGGCGTTCCCAGGTCAGCTGTGAGGCATAGTCCCTCCAGCGTGTCCAAGGTCTTTCCCGGGGCCTTTTCCCGACTGGGCATGCCCGAAACACCTCACCAGAGAGGCGCCCGGGAGGCATCCGGACTAGATGCCCGAGCCACCTCAAATGGCTCCTCTCGATGTGTAGGAGCAGCGGCTCTACTCTGGGCTCCTCCCGGATGGCCAAGCTCCTCACCCTATCTCTTAGGGTGAGTCCAGCCACCCTACGGAGGAAATTCATTGTATCCGCGATCTCGTTCTTTCGGTCATGACCCATAACTTATGACCATAGGTAAGGGTGGAAACGTTGATCAATCGGTAAACAGCGAGCTTTGCCTTCCGGCTCGGCTCCATCTTCACCACGACGGTCCGGTACAGCGGCCGCATTACTGCGGAGGCTGCACCGATCCTCCTGTCGATCTCACGCTCCAACCGTCCCTCACTCGTGAACAAGAACCCGAGATATTTGAACTCCTCCACCTGGGGCAAAACCTCACTCCCAACCCGAAGGGTACAGTCCACCCGTTTCCGACTGAGAACCATGGCCTCGGATGTGGAGGTGCTGAGTCTCATCCGAGAAGCTTCACACTCAGCTGCAAACCGCTCCAGTAAACGCTGAAGCCTGATGAGCCCATAAGGACCACAACCTCTGCAAATAGCAGAGATGAGATCCTAAGGTCACCAAGCTGGACTCCCTCAACACCTTGACTGCGCCTAGAAATTCTGTCCATGAAGATTATGAACAGAATCGGTGACAAAGGGCAGCCTTGGCGGAGGCCAACGTTCACCGGAAACAAGCTAGACTTACTGCTGGCAATGCGAACCAGGCTCCTGCTTCAATTGTACAAGGACCGAATTGCTTGTAGTAGCGGGCCACCAATCCCGTACTCCCGGAGCACCCCCCATTGGACACCATGAGGGACATGGTCGAATGCCTACAAAGCACATGTAGACTGGTTGGGAAAACTCCCACATACCCTCCAGTACCCTTGCAAGGGTGTAGAGCTGGTCCAGTGTTCCGCGACCGGGACGAAAACCACATTGCTCCTCCTGTAACCGAGGTTCGACTAACGGTCGTGCCCTTCTCTCCAGCACCCTGGAGTAGACTTTCCCAGGGAGGCTGAGGAGTGTGATCCTCCTATAGTTGGAACACACCCTCCGATCACCCTTTTTAAAAATGGGGACCACCACCCCGGTCTGCCAGTCCAGAGGTACTGTTCCCAACTTCCATGCAATGTTGTACAGGCGTGTCAACCAACACAGTCCCCCAACATCCAGAGCTTGAGAAATTCTGGGCAGAACTCGTCTACCCCGGAGCATTGCCACTGGGGAGTGATAGAACTGTCCACGTACGTATCCTCAGACTTTGCTTCCTCTACGGAAGGTATGTCAGTCGGATTGAGAAGGGCCTCAAAGTATTCCTTCCAGCGACCAACTATATCCACAGTCGAGGTCAGCAAGCCCCCGTCCGCACTGTATACAGTGTGAACTGGGGGCTGCTTCCCCTTTCCGAGGTGTCGGACGGTTTGCCAGAACCTCTTTGAGGCCGACCGAAAGTCGTGCTCCATGGCCTCACTGAACTCCTCCCACACCCGAGTTTTTGCCTCGACCACCGCCGAAGCCGCATGCTGTTTGGCCTGCCGGTACCTGTCAGCTGCTTTGGGAGTCTCCCAAGCCATCCATGCTTGATGGGACTCCTTCTTCAGCTTGACAGCCGCCCTAACCCTCGGTGTCCACCATCGGGTTCGGGGCTTGCCACCACGACTGGCACCAACCACCTTGCGGGCGCAACTACAACTGGCTGCCTCAGCAATGGAGGCACGGAATACGGCCCATTCGGACTCAATATATCGGTCCTCCCTCGAGATGCAGGCCAAGCTCTGCCGGAGATGAGAGTTGAAGACTCGACGAACGGGAGACTCTGAAAGACGTTCCCAGCACACCCTCACTACGCATTTGGGTCTAGCAGGTCTGTTCGGCATCTTTCCTCGCCATCTAATTCAACTCATCACCAGGTGGTGGTCAGTTGACAGCTCAGCCCCTCTCTTCACCTGCGTGTCCAGAACATGCGGACGCAGGTCTGATGATACGACCACAAAGTCGATCATAGACCTGTGACCTAGGGTGTCCTGGTGCCAAGTGCACTTATAGACATCCTTATGTTCGAACATGGTGTTTGTTATGGACAAACTGTGATTTGCACAGAAGTCCAGCAACAACACACCACGCGGGTTAAGGTCAGGTTCCTCCTAACCACGCCCCTCCAAGTCACACTGTCATTGCCCACATGGGCGTTGAAGTCTCCCAGTAGAACTATGGAGTCACCACCTGGGGTGCCCTCCAGAACCCCTCTGATAGACTCCAAGAAGGCTGGGTACTCTGGACTGCCGTTCGTCGTGTACGCACAATCCACAGTCAGGACCCTTTCCTGACTGTGAAATAACCCTCTCGTTTACTGGGGATGACTCCAGCACAGAGGCACAAGCGTGGGGGGCTAATAATAAGCCCACACCAGCTCGCCGCCTCTCCCCTGCAGCAACTCCAGAGAAGAACAAGGTCCAGCCTCTCTCAAGGAATTTGGTTTGCCTTCCCCACTAGAGAAGTGACATTCCATGTCCCAAGAACCAGATTTGGCCGCCGAAGACCAGGTCGCCCGGACACCCGCCCTTGGCCACAACCCAAATCACAATGCACCGGACCCTTATGCTTGCCCCTGCGGGGGTGAGTTCCCGTGTGGCTTCTTCGGGCTAGGCCCGGCCACCAGGCGCTCGCTTGCGAGCCCTTCCCCCAGGCCTGGCTCCAGGGTGAGGCCCTGGTTTTCTACGTCCGGGCGAGGTGCGGTCACTCTTCTTGTTTTTCTTCATTCGGGTCTTCTGAATCACTCTTAGTCTGGCTTGTCACCTAGAACTTGTTTGCCTTGGGAGACAGTACCAGGGGCATAAAGCCCCCGACAACATAGCTCCCAGGATCACTCGGCCACTCAAACCCCTCCCCCGCGATAAGGTAGTGATTCACGGAGGAGGTGGCACCAAGCCGGCGGATATTAATAAGCCTACACCATCTCTCTGCTTTTCCGCTGCAGCAATTCCAGAGTAGAAAAAGGTCCACCCCCTCTGTGGGTCGAGGTGAGTCCGACGATATCTAGGCATGTTTCACCTCTCGCATGAGCTTGAGCTCCTTTCCCACCAGAGGAGTAACATTCCATGTCCTAAAAAACAGATTTGGCTGCCGAAAACCAAGTTGGCCGGATGGCCGCCCTTGACCGCTGTCCAAATCGCATAGCACCAGACCCTTATGCTTGCCCCTGCAGGTGGTGGCTCTGCGGGGGGGAGATCCCACACTGCAATCATTCAGTCTGTTCTGTGCATTTCCATCACTGTCTGGTTTGTGTCTGCAACCGAACAGGACAGGAAGAGACTATAAAGGACCATCAAATCTGCTGAAAAAAACCTAACCTTTTGTGACCTGTATCAGTCCAGGACACAAACTGTTCCAACTACTCCTTTCATAGAGGCGTTTTGTATACCAAAACAAGCAGGCACAGAGACAGTTTTCTCTTCGATCGACATTCCGTGTTGACTTTGAATGTGAATCCTAATAAATGTAAATACTGGTTTGTTCCAAATGTAGATCATTTATTCATTTCCTATACCGCTTATCCTCACTAGGGTCGCGGGTATGCTGGAGAGCATGGCCCAGCTGACTGGACTGGTCGCCAGCCAATCGCGGGGCACATATAGACAAACAAACATTCACATTCTAATGGACAATTTAGAGTGGCCAATGAAGCTAACATGCATGTTTTTGGACTGTGGGAGGAAACCGGAGTACCCGGAGAAAACCCACACACACACGGGGAGAACATGCAAACTCCACACAGATGCCCAACGGAGATTCCAAAACCTCAACCTCCTGACTGTGAGGCCAACGTGCTCCCCACTCATGCACCGTGCGGCCCCAAATGCAGATCATGTCCTGGTTATTACTTATTTACTATGAATTGCGCTGTCACAATTATCACTTTGCACATTTAACTATATGTTAGTGTCTGTGTGTATGCACAGTGAGAGCTATTCTAACCAAGCCAAATTCCTGGTTTGCCCAAGCATACTTGGCCAAGAAAGCTGATTCTGATCCAGTGGCTGATCCAGTGGCCGACCCCACAGCCTGTGAAGATGTAATTTCCTGTTTTTCTACAGCTTATTGTCTTCACTCCCAAGTCTCTACTGCGCCACCCAGAGGCCAGATCCAGTTTTGACGAGATGCTACCAGGTGGGGGAGGGTGTTCACTCTACCAGTCCCAGCCATAGCTCCGCCCACCTCTAAACCTTCCTCACTGCCCTCCATTTTGTGCAGGAACCCAATTCCAGAGGCTGATCCCGGAAGGTGGTGCCGCCTCGGAGCGTCCGGACGAGGTGAAGAGGTTGATCTTCTGCACGGGGAAGGTCTACTACGAGCTGACCAAAGAGAGGAAGAGCCGCGGGATGGAGGGTACCGTCGCCATCGCACGCATGGAGCAGGTACCCACACGCCTAATGTTAGACGTGTTGTGCCGCACGAAGAAACACTCACAGCTTCTCTCTCCGCCTCCAGTTGTCACCCTTCCCGTTCGACCAGGTGAAGGCAGAGTCTGAGCGCTTCGCCAACGCAGACCTGGTGTGGTGTCAAGAGGAGCAGAAGAACCAGGGTTACTACGACTACGTCAAGCCTCGCATCCGGACCACCATCCAGAGAGCCAAACCCGTCTGGTAATCACTCTTCATTTTTTACTTATCTCCTCATTACTACCGCCTTGCATCTCCTCATTACTACCACTTTTTACTTTTTCAATTGTTATGTAAGTAATTTAGACTTGTCTCATAATGTAGAGTATCTCATAATTATGAGTCTGTATGACTATCTCAGATGCTTATGTTATGACTTCTCATCTCGTAATTAGGACTTTTTACTTCATTATGACTCTCATAATTTCAACTTTTGTAACATCTTACAATTATGACTTATGTTATGATTGACTGATGTTATCTCAATTTCAACTTTTTGTCAGTTTTTATCTCATAATTTTTAATCCTATCATTTTAGTTTTTTATTCATTCATCCATGTTCTGTACCGCTTATCCTCATTAGGATCGCGGGTATGCTGGAGCCTATCCCAGTTGGCTTTGGGCGGGAGGCGGGTACACCCTGGACTGGTCGCCAGCCAATCACAGGGCACATATAGACAAACATTCACACTCTAAAGGACAATTTAGAGTGGCCAAATGAAGCTAACATGCATGTTTTTGGAATGTGGAAGGAAAGCGGAGTACCCGGAGAAATTGTTATGATCATGACCCACTGAGGCTCTGGCAGGAGTGTGTGTGTGACCTTTGGCCTGTGTGTGCGTGACAGGTACGCAGGTCGTGGTCCGGCGGCGGCTCCGGCCACGGGAAACAAGAACACTCACCTGATGGAGCTGCGGCGCTTCCTGGACACGGCTTTTGACCTGGAAGCTTTCAAGGATCAGCAGTAGCCCTTTGACCTGTGACCCTGCTGCAGACCTTTGACCCCCTCAGCCTTGCACATGCACACATGCTTTTTTTCTGCCACCCTAATTGGCATTGACAGCATTTTTACTCCTTTTCAAATATGGCGCCTTTTAACGATCATGCTTTTTATTGGCTGCCATCAGCGACGAAGGAACTCTCCCTTTTCATCATCACACGCAGGGTCAAAGGTCCTCCTTTTACTCCACATGCTGGTTAGCATCGTTAGCACTGTTTGCCTATCAGCAGGTCGCCATGACAACGCTTTTCACCCTCCAGATTTGTCTGTGTATAAAGGAAGCTCTCATTGGACGTCCTGGAGCTTGTCCCGTGCCAAATGAGCGCAAAGAAAGTTAACGCTGGAAAAGAGATGACCACAGAAGACGAGGCCACGGTGGAGCTTCTGTGAGACAAACAAAAAGTCACTTATTTATTTTGATAGCAGGGATGTTTTGCTTCATTCAATAAAGATTTCTTTATGTACGCCAAACGTCTTTGTATCTTTATCTGCTGCTGCTCGCCAGGCGTGTTCCTGGGTGACTATGGAGATGGGCAACGATGTTGCCATAGCAACGGGGAGACGGCATCATCTCCTTGGGAAAGTGTTTGTGTGTGTGTGTGACAGCATTATACATTTCAACTAAAAACAAAACCAACACTATTACTCTGGAATGTTCCCAGCACGAGTTAAGAATATTGGACATATTGTTTTCAATATTCCCAGCGCGGATGGTGGTGAAGATGACTCGTGTCTAACACCCCCGCCCCCTCCCTCCTGTGTCAGACGGATCTTCCTGCTCCAATCGGCCGTCCTCTTTTCTCTGGGTCGGCGACGGCGGCGATGCGGAGCGAGGCCGCCGACAAGCCGCCAGTGCCTGTCCGTGCTGCGTGTCGTGGTGGTGGAGCCGCGGGGCTGCGGGTGATGGTGTCGTCTACTGACGCCGGAGAGTCGACGCAGAGGCCGGCGGCGCGCTCGACTAAGCTGGCTGGGGCCTGGAGGTGAACCCGGAGCTACGAGGCGAATCCGGGTCCTGCGGAGGATTGTTTGGGGGAATTTAGGGACGTGTTTAACAGGTAGCCCCGCCTGGAGGGGCTAATTACCGGCTTTGGGTTCTTGATGCCCCGGAGGCCCGACGCAGGGCTTGTTCAGCGGGGAGGTGGAGGAGGTAAGTCGGCCGCTTGGTAGCGTTTTAGGAGCGTGAAGACAAGTCGAGCAACGCGGTGTGTTGGTGGAAAACATTAGCTGCTGGCTAACTGTTAGCATCCATTGTCACCAGCCGGGTTTAGCAGCTGCGAATCGGAGAGCCGGAGCTTAAGGGAATGTGTGTCCTTCCACTGGAACGTCGCCGTCGTGGACCAGATGCCGTTTTTCAACACCATCTCCGGCACTTTAGTGTGTTCGTCTCGGTAGCTAATGCTAATGCTAACGCGGCGCAGGCAGATGCTGTTAGCATTAGCGTTAGCTTGTGGCCACATCATAAATTTTCTTGTAACGCGTACATTAGCCTCTCCAAACGACCCTGATAAATGTACGCGCGTGGCGCTCTTTGACCCGTGACGTCATCGCACATCGGTCATGTGACTCGCTACCTTGTCAAACAAGTAGAAAGTGAACATGATTGCGTTGACAGAAAGGAATCACTTGTATGTGGCATCACCTGGCGCCCATCAGGGACACGCCCCTCAGCGATGATATACACGTGCCTTTCCCAAACCAAGGTGACTGCTCATTGGCTGCATTGTCAGCCTGGTCACCATTATGCTAGAACTGCCATGTTGACTGTCATCTTTTGTTGCGTGTGTCCTGCACAGAGGCTCCGCCCACATGAATCCTCTCAATCAGATGAAGGCTGGACTGGCCAGCAACCCACACAGGTACACACACGCACACACAGGTGGCGCTCCCTCCGTCCACACTAAGCACACACCCTCCTCCATGTGTTCTCAGCGAGGGTTCGTTCCCCTACGACCCCTCCAGCTGGCAGCAGCCCACCAATCAGCCTACAGGGTCTCTCTCTGTGGTGACCACTGTGTGGGGGGTGACTAACCCCTCAGCCAGTCAGGTATGACATCACCCACACACACACACACACACGCACACACATAACATGACATTTCTGTGTGTCAGGGTCTGGGGGGAGGAGTGATGGGCCCTGGGGCCAACACAGCTGGGGGACCCATGATGCAGGGCCCTGGGGGACCTGGCATGGCGGGTGTTCCTGGGGGCTACATGGGCCAACAGAGCTACGGCGAACCCACCAAGGCCTACCTGAACCAGGGCGTGTACGGCCGGCCCACCGGGGGGTATGGTGGTGGGCCTGGAGGTTACGGGGGGAGGTGAGTGTCTTGTGTTGTCCTGCTGACATTTGACAATGGCACCTGACCTTTGACTCTGTGCCCCCAGTTACCCATCCAACCCCAGTGGCTCCAGAGGCACGGCCGAATTCACACAGGCTGCTGCCGCTGCTGTGGCTGCGGCCGCCGCTACAGCGACTGCCACCGCCACGGCAACCGTGGCCGCCATCCAGGAGAAACAAAACCAGGAAATGAACTATGGTCAGGTGAGCGTCTGCTTCTTGTGATGTCATCATTGTTGTTGTCACGTGATGGGCGTCACCTGACCTTTCCTCTTGTGTGTCAGATGGGCGGTCCCTCTTACAATAACCAGTTCATGGCCCACTCCGTTCCCCGTGGACCTCCCGCTTTGGCTCCTGGAGGCATGGGACATGGACCCGCCAGGGGTCCGTCCTCTATGAGCCCCATGTATGGGCCCGGGGGAGGCCCCCAGAGGGTCACGCAGCATCCAAACTATGCTCCTGTGTCGCAGCAGGGTCACTTGAGACCCCCGCAGGGCCTGAAGCGAGCTTACAACTCTGAGGTGAGTCATGGGTGGCATCCATCATGGATGCCTGAAGATCATCTATGTCGTTCCTCCTTAGGCTTTCCCTGGAATGTCTCAGCAGTACGGAAGTCCTGTTGGTTCAGGTCTTGGTGGTGGTTCCAGTTCGTTGACAATTTCAGGTGTGGGTGGTCCATCCGGGACTGGCCCGTACTCGCAGTACCACCCAGGTCAGCATGGTGACTAGCTTAGCTTAGCTTAACTTAGCAACATTTTCTCTTTTTTTGATATGCAGGTCCTGCCTCACAAAGGACAGGCTCCGCCCCCTCATACCAGAGTCATAAGATGCCCCTTCCTCAGTACCCCCCCTCTGGACCCCCCAGCTCTCAGTACTACAAGGTGAGTGATGAGTGTGCAGTTGTGAGTCAGTATGTGCACATGTTTGTGTTTGCACAGCAGGAGCAATTCAACTGTCAGACAGCAGGGGGCTCTGCCGGCATCTACCACTCCTTTAACCCACCTTCTGGGGTAAGAACCACTCATGTTCCACCTCCGCAGCACATCTGAGGCAGTAGAAAGTAACCTGTGACTGTGGTGCTGCTCAGCCGGGGCGAGGCTTGCCCTCTTATCCCAGCTCTCCGCTTCCCGGAAACCCGACTCCACCCATCACGCCTGGCAGCTCCATGGTGCCACCCTACATGTCACCCGGCACCGGAGACGTCAAGCCCTCTTCCTTCCTGCCTGACGTCAAACCCAACATGGCTGGCTTAGCTCCTCCCCCTCCCACAGGTACGCCTTCTATGCGCTGTGTAACCCACCAGAGAAACCTGTGATAACTTGGTGGACTTCCTGTCGGCCAGGTAACCCAAGCGACGACCTGCGGCTTACTTTCCCCGTGCGTGATGGCGTGGTTCTAGAGCCCTTCAGGTTAGAACACAACCTCGCGGTCAGCAACCACGTCTTCCAGCTCAAGGACTCCGTCTACAAAACACTCGTCATGAGGTGAACACGCACCACCACTTCTCGCACTTCCCGTCGTCCTTCAAAATAAAGGACCATGTGAAGGATTCCATGTATGTGTGTAGGCCAGACCTGGAGCTCCAGTTCAAGTGTTACCACCATGAGGATCGCCAGATGAACACAAACTGGCCCGCCTCCGTGCAGGTCTCGTCCTTATGCTCAGTCCTCGCTGCTGCTGCCAGAAAGTCTAAACCTCGCCCTCCTTCTTCCTTAGGTGAGCGTCAACGCCACCCCGCTCACCATTGAGCGTGGGGACAACAAAACGTCCCATAAGCCCCTGTACCTGAAGCAGGTGTGCCAGCCTGGCAGGAACACAATCCAGATCACTGTCACCGCCTGCTGCTGCGTAAGAATACGCCCACTCACGCACTGTTGTTTGGGGCGGCATCGCTCACACCCGTATTTCCCCCCCCAGTCGCACCTGTTTGTGCTCCAGCTGGTCCATCGGCCGTCGGTGCGCTCGGTGCTGCAGGGCCTGATGAAGAAGAGACTTCCTGCTGAGCACTGCGTGGCCAAGAGTGAGACTCCTTTTAAGCCTCGCCTTTTTGCGGCTTCAGTAGCAAGACGTGCTTGTGTTGCTTTTCAGTAAAAAGGAACTTCAGCAGCGGGTCTATTCCCGGGACGCCCGGGCTGAACGGGGAAGACGGCGTGGAGCAGACGGCCATCAGAGTCTTGCTCAAATGTCCCATCACCTTCCGACGCATTCAGCTGCCCGCAAGAGGCCAGGACTGCAGACACGTACAGGTCAGAGCCAGTGGGTCACGTGGTCAAATGTCACTTCCTGTCTGTGTGACATCACTTCCTGTCTGCAGTGTTTTGACTTGGAGTCGTACCTGCAGCTCAACTGTGAGAGAGGAACATGGAGGTGTCCTGTGTGCAAGTATGTACATGCTTACGCACGTGCACACACCTGTGCACGCTACCTCACATTGGCTTTAACCTGTGCACGTGTGTGTGTGTGTGCAGTAAAATGGCGCTGTTGGACGGTCTAGAAGTGGACCAGTACATGCTGGGAATCCTCATCTATGTTCAGAAGTGAGTCACGTCACACTGGTCACGTGTCCAAAACCACGTCTCTCACGTGCACTGTCATGTGCGCCCTCGCCAGCTCCGACTACGAGGAGATCACCATCGACCCGGCGTGCAGCTGGAAACCTGTTCCTGTCAAACCGGACCTTCACATCAAGGAGGAGTCGGACGGCCCGGCGCTGAAACGCTGCCGAACGCTGAGTCCCAGTCACATGGTGCTGCCCAGCGTCATGGAGATGATAGCATCGCTAGGCCCCGCCCCTTCCTCCATCTCCTCAGCGGCTGCTTCCGCCTCCCCGATGCAGTACCCTTCCCTACCGACGGGGGGCGGCAGAAACACACCAGACTTCTCTGGACCAGGTCTGTTCCTCTTTACACCTGTTATCTGTCTGTGTATCAATATCATTTCTTATCTATATGTCATTATCAATATCATTATATATTATAAATATCTTTTATCTATATGCCATTATTATCAATATCATTATCTTATCAATATCCTTATCTGTCATTATCAATATTATTATAATCAATATCCTTTATCTATATGCCATCATCAATATCATTATTTACATATTATCAATATTATATGTATATATATATATATATATATATATATATATATATATATATATATATATATATATATATATATATATATATATATATGTATATATAGATGTGTTATCAATATCATTCATTATCTGTATGCCATAATCAATATCATTATATCTTATCATTATCCTTCAGTATCTATATGTCATTATCAATATAATTATATATTATCAATATCCTTGATGCTCTACATGTCATTATCAATAACATTGATTATTGATGATGATGATCATAAACACATCTTTGATATTTTGTAAACATAAGAGTTACAGTATATGGAAATATGTTTTCAGAGAAAAGTCAGCTACTGAATGTGGTACAAATGAAAAAGCATATTAATAATAGCAAAATCACTTGTTGCCAATTGATGTTTTTTTCTCAAATAATCTTGATAATGTTTCTTCTTGTCTTTATTCCTGGAATATTTTGACTTAAATATTCTAATTTTTTCCCCGGCCTAACTTTACAAACATAAGTTATGTCTTCTTTCATATTTACATGAACCTTTTTGTTCTCCTGACATTGCAACTTTTGTGCTTGTTAAAATGTGACTTTTTCATATTGTCAAAATGACAATCTTCTTGTTCAGTGATGTCATGTCTTTTATAGAAATATTCTGCTTATGAATATGAGCATAGGTCATATTAGCCAACGATCAACATGTATGATGGCCTTGTTGAAAAGTGGGCGTGTCTCCCTCAGCGCCATCATATCCCGGGCAGCGTGCTGCGTTCTCCGACTTCAGCAGTGGTGCCGGGACTCCGGGGATCGGGGGTGACTTCTCCTCCCCCGGACCGCCTCCCCTCTCCTACCAGTCGGAATTGTCCAGTGTCCTCCTCACCCCCGACAAGCCCTCCCACTCACTGGCCGGACAGGTACGCACACCTTCATCACCCCTCCTCCTGGCGTCCTCCTTCACGTCTGTCTTGGCGTCCTCAGGTGTCGTTTGGCTCCGCTCGTCTGGACCCTACGTCTCACGGTGCTCCTCCTCTGCCTCAGCAGCAGCCGCCGCAGGGTCTCCATGGCAACCAGATGATGCAGCGTAGCAACCAGAACTCCCGTCTCCATGCCGACACCCCCTTCGGGTTGGGGACGGGTGCAGAGGTTCCAGAACCTTCTCTTGATGTGAGTACAGGATGTCGCCGTGTTGTCATGGTAACGGAATGCTGAATGCGTGCGTGTGTGTGTGTGTGCGCGTGCGCAGCTGCTTCCAGAGTTGACCAACCCGGACGAGCTGCTGTCCTACCTCGGACCCCCGGACCTCCCCAACAACAACAACGACGACCTGCTGTCCCTCTTTGAAAACAACTGAGCTTGTCGTCTTTCTTTTTGTCTATGTGATGTTTTTGCGCTCGTCATGTTTTCTTGTGTGAAAGCTCCTCTTGGATTTTGACCCGTCCCCAAACATGCCAAACTCCACGTGTCCATGAAGGCATCACCAGGAGGTTGTGGATTTCCTGTGGGGGAGTTGAAAAGTCTGCGTTCCACTTTGGTGGAATGCCGTTAGCATCTGTTAGCATACAGCCCCCACCTCCTCCGAAAGAACACAGCCACGCAACGACAGGAAGTAGGTCTTCCCGCCTTTCAAAATAGAATTATTTTGGGGTAGCATTTGGATGTGGACTTTATCCAAGAAGTGCTCACTTCTTGTCACATCCATACCTGTGTGACCAATCAGAGGACAGGATTTTGTCACCTGATTCCTTTTCTAAGAACATCACTGTGTTGCTGTGGGGGGTGGAGGGGGGGCGTGTTGTATGCGGAGTCATTTGTGCTAGCTAAAAAAGGGAACCATGAAGGTTTCGGGAGAATGTTCTTTCTGATGTCACATTTCCGGGTTAGATCCAACAATTCCAAACTTGATGTTTGTTTCAAAGCCACGTTTGAACATAAAAACTCTATAAAGTGATGAAAAATAAAAGTAAAACAATCACGATTTAGCATTTGGCTGTCAAACCATTCACTTCCTGTCTTAAACTTCCTGCAGATGACCGCGCCCTACCCGCCTGACCGCGCATTCTTCCCCTAGTCTAAGCGGGAGCGCGCTCACTGCGGGTTATGACGTTCGTACGATTGGCCACGCGGCCTGTCATTCAAGTTTGGCGCGCTTTGCCGCGCTAAGGGAAACTGCTGATTTTAGAAGAAGGACATAAAAGAGTGGCGGTGTCGCGTCAGGCGGGAAGACGCAAAGAATGAAAATATCGAAGCTCCGCTCAAGCGGCCCACTCAAATAGTAAAGCAAGCACACTGCAGACATGGGCCGGGACACTCTCAATACGTCACATCACACGCTTTGCTTTCAGCCTGCTGATTGGCCAAGGTCTGCGCCAATAACATCGTTTGGCGCTCCCAATTGGCCGAGTCTAAATAATCACCGCCCAGATGCCTTTAATATAAAGTTAATCGAGTGTCGGCCATCTTTCTCGGTTCGTTGTCATCCACCGTGCCGCTCGACGGAGCTCTTCTCGCCTTCCTCTAGAAGCCCAAGCAGCCGACATGGCCAAGCCACGAGTCTTTTTCGACATCACCGCCGACGGCAAGTCTTTGGGCCGCATCGTGATGGAGGTAAAGTATTGCTGCGGGGCGGCGCTAACGTTAGCATGCGCTCCCTTTGTGTCGTGACTGGCGGCCGAGGCTGAGCTAGCCTGCGGGCAACATGCGCTCTTTGCCGGCTCGTCGCTGCCCCGCCATGGCGGTCCTAACCGCCTCGGCTCGGTTAGCCCTCGGCGGCACAAGGACGACTCATTGGTGCGGTGTCGTGGTTGCTCCTTTTGGACAACAGACGAGCTAGACGCTTGCTTTGATCCCGCCTTCTTTGCAGGCTAATGCTAACTTAGCATAGCATTACGCGCTATGTTAATGCTAACCTGCAGTTAGCATGGCCCCGCCTTTGTTCCAAAGAGTTACTGTTTGCGTAAAGACGCCATTAAAGAGACTGCGGAAAGTTGGACCCCAGGCCAGTAATTGGTCGGTGACGTACACTCGCGCGTCATGGTTGCCGCAAAGCTGTGCTGCCGCAGCGTCCAGTGAGCTGCGAATCTGGAAACTTCCATGGCTGCGGTGGGGAGGGAGGGAGGGAGTTCGCGGATCCGCCTATCAAGTTGCGTAATGTGGTGGCATTTCCGCTCCGGGTTAACACTCCGCCATTTTGTCTTATGGGCGTGGCCTTTTCCTTCGAACGCTTACTGCAAAGCTGCACGAGCAAGCTAAGGTCACATGACTGCACTTTGTGCACTTTTATTCATGTTTTTTTCATTGTTCTAAACTTGTGCTCAGCTGCGCAATGACGTGGTTCCAAAGACGGCCGAGAACTTTCGTGCCCTGTGCACGGGTGAAAAAGGTTTTGGCTACAAGGGCAGCACCTTCCACCGCATCATCCCTCAGTTCATGTGCCAGGTGAGTCGCCGTGGAAACAGGAAGTGGCAACCGCTGGCTAACAGGCAATTATGCGTGCGCCCGCCAGGGCGGAGACTTCACCAACCACAACGGAACCGGAGGCAAGTCCATCTACGGCAACAAGTTTGCAGATGAGAACTTCAGCCTCACTCACACGGGAGCCGGCATTCTGTCCATGGCCAACGCCGGCCCCAACACCAACGGCTCGCAGTTCTTCATCTGCACCGCCAAGACGCAATGGTGAGGGTGCGCACGCCACGGTCTCGTGATCGCGCTGGGCAGTGCGTGATGCTGTCGACTCTTCCCGCAGGCTGGACGGGAAGCACGTGGTGTTCGGCAGCGTGGTGGAGGGCATGGATGTGGTCCAAGCCATGGAGAAGCTCGGCGCCCATAGCGGCAAAACCTCTGCCAAGGTCGCCATCGCTGACTGCGGGCAGCTCTGAGCGGCCCCTGGTAGCACCGCCCCCTGTCATTCAACATTCCTACTGATGGAACTCCCCGTTTTTGTTTTTTTTTAGCTTTTTTTTTTTTTAAACTTTTCCAAACTTGTTGCTGCATTTGTGACTTTGCTGTGAAAGTTTCTTTTGCATTAACTTGGAAGTCTGACGGTTTTCTTTACACCTGAAAGAATAAAAGATCCAAACATTGCCATGGCCGCATCTAGCTTTTACTGGACTACATTTCATTTGACGCACAGAAGGTAAAGTTCTTTTTGTGTTACACAGATGGTACGATTGTGTCTTTTTAAATGTTTTGTTTGGTGCTACACAGTGGTCACCGTGCAGAATGATCGCTTTTATTGTGAAATATCCACAGAATCAGTGCGCACCAGGGGGTGCTGTCCAAGAGGAAACTGGTCACCTGACTTCCTGGTTTGTCGGCACTGGCCATGATGACTCATCATGGCCGCCACGCGAGGTCAGCAGCTTGTCTCGACCATCCTGCTCTTATTTTGACCCAATTTGCGGCAAGGAACATAAAGGCCCTGACCCTGACCCCCTCCACGTGGGAGGGGGTGGAGCAGGCCAGACCGGCGCCACAGTTGCAGGGTCCCAACTTCCTCCTGAGCTTGGAGCCTCGCTGCAGGCAGGCATCGCCCTCGGCCGGGACGCGCTGGCACCGCTTTCCCATCAGGTAGCGAGTGCAGCACAAGCCCACATGGCAGTCTGAAGAGTGGACGCGGGTGGACATCTCTGGAATTGTGGGTGGTCATCAGCCTATCAGAACATTTTAACTCACCTTTGGTTTTGTTGGCCATGATGGCGTCCTCATGGTTTGGCTCACCGTCTACGTGAGAGGACCTCCTTTGAGCGTGATGGCTACAGCCCCCCCCTCTGACACACACACACACACACACAGCAATCACGTCCTGTCCAAGCAGTGGAAAATTGTGTGGTGTCTCACCGACAACGCAGGACTGTGTGGCTCTCCTTTGGACCATCTGATGGTGTTGGAGCTCAGCATCAGGACACGACTAAGACGTGCAGAGCAGTTCACGCCACGTGCACGTGAAGGTCATCTTCTTCCGATGTGGACAAATTTTCCCTAAAATCCCAAACGGACCGAAGACACGAAAAAGATCTGCTGGAGATACTGTGGAGCGCTAGTTTTATACACCTTGGAAGCCTTCTGATCTACCCTCTGCGCCTCACATCTTGGTTGCTGCTTTTGAAGTGTGACCACATCACACACACAAACATGTGCACACTCCCTTCATGTGCTTGAAGAAGAAACACAACAGTCAAGAAAACCTCGGTGTGTGGATTAGCTGCCATTGTATCTTATCACACACACACGTATCTCCATTGTTTCAACATTGCTGTACTCGACGGAGTTTTTGGAGTTCCAGGCCTGCCTGGCATTAGTACTCACTCACTCCAGCCAGAGTGAACCCATCCTGGGCATGGCATCTACAAAAACACCTCTTTCTCAGGTGCTCCATGACATGACCTTTAACCCAAGGTTGGGCCCTGATGTTGAGTCTCACTCCACACATACCACCCAAAACCTGTATGACCTTCACACACACACACCTTTATGACCTTTACTGCATGTCTTGTTCCCCTTAATTCCTTGTCTACTTACCTCCTCTCTATGGTTCCTTACAGCTTCTCTTTGTCTCCTTGACCTCCTCACTTTATATGAGGTACTTGTCTCCCGACCTTGCATTCTCAGTTTGTCTACTTACACCTTCTTCTCTCCTCGTCTCCTCTCCTTGTCTCAGGGCGGGGTGGTTGTGGGCATGGGTAAGGCATCCATTGTGGTTAGCACGTGTTGGTGTGATCATGTGACAGCTTGCTATCTTCAGCTTTGATTTTGAGACTGAAAAGAGCCCACGAACGTGCTTTTACATGCACTGTTTGTGTGTGTGTGTATAATTCCATCCTCGGGTAGCAGCTTCAAAACATTCCTTTGAAATATCAAAACATACACATATGTGCAGTTCTGTGTGTAAATATTAATGAAAATGAAATGTAATAAAAATTGCATTTGATGTGACAGCAGAGGCGTATCAAATCTTTGGATTTGGTTGGTAGGCAGAACAACAAGGTGGTCTGGGGCTCTGGAGGGTTCACATGAGAAGATGTTTGCTGGTCTGTGATCAAGTTGGAACAAGTTGAGCTCCAAGTCATCATAAACTTTGTTTTTAATTCCAGGAGCAAGATTTTGTCTTGGAGAATAAACTCACTTTTCTTAGTAAAAATACATCCATTTCATTTTTGAAACAAATGCTATATATTAATATATGTCAGTCACAATTTAGATATTACACGGAGCGTGTAGGAACTGTTGTGACGGCAACCTGTTTCCGGCCGGGCATATTAAACAGACGTACGCCGCTGAAGGTTCCGCTGCTTAGCTCCTTTTCTCAGGTGAACTTCTTCGTCCCCTTTCTTGTCTAAACGTGTCCATGAAATATTTATTGCTGACCAATCTTACCGAGGAATACAATAATGATCATAATTATTGATGTCTTTTACTGCCGGGGTGGTAGGAACTATTCCTTTGCGGGAAATGAGACGTTCGAGTCCGGAAGCTATGACGGTTAAGAATAAAACGTCATGGACTACCATCATCATCACTTTCGGGGCAGATTTTTACCTAGTTACGTGTTACGCATTCATCCTTCTATTCTGTTTGCCATCCTTGAGTGATGAAGTTTATAAGCTGGCATTGTTGGAGAGTTGCTGGAAACCTGAAGAGGAAGAAGCGAGGTCTGCTTTTTGGAGGTTCATCTTGCTGTTGACCACCAGAGGGCGTGCTTGTTGAAGTAGAAGGCAACCATTGATTGGCAGTTGATTGTGTTTCCTGTCTTTCAGTTACTCATGGATCTTTCGTCCTTACTTGACGACCTTCATCGTTGCACCCCGTCTTTGGGAGAGAACCCCCGCCCTTCTTCCCCTCCCCCGCCAATCACGTCACTGTTGCTGCGCCTGCAGCAGCACCTGATTGGTGGAGCCTCCGACACAAGCTCCCTTATTGGCCACATTACCCGGCTCTTCCAAACGGCAGAAGCTCATTGGCTGTTCAGCCCAGCCTCAGCGGAAGAACGGTGGGCGGAGCTTGATGCAGCGTACGCATATGTGGTCTGCGCTCTGATTGGCTGTGCTGCTCTGCCACCGCGTGATGATGACTGCGGTCCGCTGCCGCCTAATGAGTATCGACACATTCCCGCCCTCGCCACCCAGGTGTGCTCCGCCCTCCGAGCACTGCTTGAAAGACTGGACAAGGTGGTTGAGGGCGGAGCCAAAGGTCTACTACTTACCATGGCGCCACATGTGTGTGTCTTCGCTGTCACACACTTCCAGGTGAGATGTGGGAAGAGTACAGCTACCATCTTAAGAGGAGGCCGCCATCCTCTGTGTGTGTGCGTGTGTAGGAGCAGGCGTGGAGCAACTCCTCCTCCAGACGGGCAGCACAAAGCCTGCAGGGGGCGTTGCTGAGGGCAGGAAGTTGGACAAACTCCGCCCACCTCCTGATGGGTGATGTGGCACTTGGGATGAAAGGGGAGGGGCGGACAGGTGGAATCCTGGGAGGAGTTCTGGACGTCCTGCAACCTCAACTGACCAAGTAAGTCAGGGTGTCAAACTGGTGCCATGGGGGGCCGAGACCCTGCAGGTTCTCCTTCCAGCCGGTCACTGCAGCAGGTGCTTTTAATGACCAACACCTCCTTCAGTTTGGGAAGGAGCTCAGCAATCACATCACCTGCTGGAGGAACTGGTTGGGGAGAAAATCTGCACACGTGAAGTACGAGGTGGCTAGTTGAGTACATTTCATCACGTACACTTCACTAAGTACACTTCTCAGTGTTAAAGTATGTGCACCTGTTGTGTGTGTGTGTGTGGTTCAGGGAGTCATGGCAGCGTGGCGAAGCGGCCAAGTTGGTGTTCGCCTGGACGCTCTTTCAGGTGACCTTGATTTTTAACCCCAGGGACTTCCTGGTAGTGTGACATCACCAGTCACCTGACCTGTTTTGGCAGGTGACACGCCCCGCCCTCGCCCCTTACTTGCCCCGCCTCCTCCCCCCCGCCCTCCTCCTTAGTGACCACCATGCCTTGGAGAACTGCACGCTTGGAGTCAGCTGTCTGCACCACATCCTGTTACACACGGTGAGACACACACACACACACACGTAGCTGAGGTTGCTGACAGGGGGTGTGTGCGTGTGCAGCCAGCGTGTGAGCTGCGTCAATACAACAGAGGTCAGGTGGTCTACCAGGCTTTGTCCAAACATCTCTACTCCTCTGAGGCTGCTGTCATTCAGGTAACACACGCACACACACACCAGGGTGTCCATGGTAACAAACTGTGTGCGTGTGTGTGTGTAGCGGGTTCTGTCTTGTCTGTTGGACCTGCTGTTGGTTTTAGAGAAGCCCCCCTCTTCCACCTGCACCTCCCCCAGGAAGCCCTGTCGCCATGACGACGTGCTGCGGCTGCTCCTCACCCACATGGAGGCGGAGCATAAAGTGTCATTGCGGCGTGTCTACGCCTCAGCGCTTCCTGCTTACCTGGACAGGTGTGTGTTTCTGTGTGTGACTGTCGGTGCCCTCTCAGGCTCCAGCACGTGTGTTTGTGTAGGATGGGCGTGGCCGCTTGTCGACACCTGCAGCGGCTGGAGCGTGTTCTCATTGGATACTTGGAAGTTAGTGACCCACCTGATGAGACCAGTCGCCTGAAGGTTCTGGATGCGCTGCAGACCGCCTTGACGGCAGCGTGGCCACGGTAACACACACACACACACACCATGAAGAACGGTTTATTCTAGCAACATGATGCTCAAACAGGAAGTGCTGATGTTGTAGGTTTGCGTGTCGCGTGGGCGTGTTGTTGCCGTGTTTGCTGCGCCTGCTGGTGGATGTGTCATGTGACCCACACGTCCGAGAGGAAGTGAGACATCAGCTGACCGCTCGGGCATCTCGCTGCGTTGTGTTGCTCCATGCCGCCGCACGGCGTGACCTGCAGGTGCGTTCTGGTGTGTGCATGTGCGCATGTCACTCCAACACTAATGTGTGCGTGTGTGTGTCACCTGCAGCTGGTTGACAGCAGCTGGGAGGAGCTTGGCAGCCTAACAACAGTAACCATGGCAACGGAGAGCTAATTTGATTGGACGGAGGCGTCCTGCACCCACAACGGGACGCCAGGCGTGTTTTTAATTTTCGTCGGCAACTCCTCGGTGACGCTCGGTAGTCCTTTGCAGCACACGTAGCTCCTCCCTCTTCCTGGCCAGCTCGCCATCCATCTTTTAAAGCTTGCGTAGGATTTGTCTTTGTTTGGCGCCGAGCTCCTGGAGGGCGTGGCTCTCTGCAAGGACCTGCTGAAGGACACCCTGCAGCTCGACACACACACACGTTAGTCATTCCCACACACTTTGGCCCCGCCCACTCACCTTGACAGAATCGGAGTCACTGCTGCTCCTGAAGGACCGCCTCCAACTGCACAAGGACCGCCTGATGCTCCGCCCTCTTCTGCTCCACCTGCAGGAACGCCCTCACATGGAGAGTGTGCGTGTGTGTGTGTGTGTGTGTGCACAAGGTGTAATGATATCTGACTGTGGGTCCAGTCCAAATGTCCCTCCTGACAGAAGCTCAGCTAGTCTGCGTGCGCACACACACACGTGTTTATTATTTTCTGATCAAAGTGAAAGTGATGTGTGTGTGTGTACCTTACATAGGTGTGTGTGAGCTTCCAGCAAACGTCTGTCAACCTCATGAAGTTCAGCTCGTCTTTTGTTTAGCGTCTTCTCCACACACTCCACCTCCTCTCACACACACTCCACCTTCTCACACACTCCACCTCACACACACACACACTCCACCTCATCACTCACACTCCACCTTCTCACACACACACACACTTCACCTCCTCACACACACACACACACACAGTATGGTAGACTGGGCCATGTGCTCCTGGTGTGGGTTCTGGGTCTGGTCTTCTGTGGGACCTGCTGGTTTAGCCTCCCTCACAGCTGCTGTAGCTCCGCCTTCTGCTCTCTGAGAACCCGAGCCTTTGGTCTCAGCGGCGCCAGCTCCTCCTTTCGGACCGTCATGTTCTGGAGATGCACACATCGGACGTGAGACTGGCAGAAGAGGGCAAAGGTCAGCTCACTCAACGTCCTCCAACGGCCGGCAGTTCTCTCCGTGTCCTCCCGGCGGTGCCTGCAAGAGCAGCAGCAGGAACCTGAGTGAAGTTGGCCCCTCATCCTGCTCAAAACTCGGCTCAAATAGTCTCATTTGTTTGTGCTGCGTTTGTGCTGTTTTGTGCAATTAAAACAAAATTTACATTATCAGGTGACGTCATCGTTCCAGACATGCTCAGAATGAAACCCAAATAGTCTCATTCTTTTATTCTTCATCTGTGCTTTGTTGTGAAAACAACATTTCCCTTAATTTGTGGTTGAAAATATTTCTCCGACGATGACGTCACACCCTACTGTAGGACCCGGAAGTGATCCGGATGTTTTGCCGGGGCTTGTCTGTGAGTAGCTTGGTTGTCGTACACTTTCTAAATGTTTAAACTCGTCTTATTGTAGTGTGGCTGGCACAAAAACAATGTCAGGTGAAATAGTTAGCGTGTAAAAGCATGAATATGGCATGACAGTTTTGGTAACAGCAGTGTTAAAGTGCGAATACTGATCAAAGTGTCATTTACATACAAGCTACTGGCAAATCCTTCTTACACGTGACACTAAAATGACGTATGTTTCCTAATCATTGACACAAGTATGACATCTTTGTTATGTATAACATGAAAAAGCAAGCAGTATCATAACAGAATAATCATAATAAACAATTGTGTTTATGTTCCAAAAGACTGAAATCACTGAAGAACAGAGAAACTAGAAAAAATTGTAGATGACGTTGGTAAATACATTAGTAACCTTTTTGACTCATTGTTTGTGGAGATATCTTTTAAGCAATATTACATTTTCTATGCCGCTTATCCTCATTTGGGTCACACGGGTATGCTGGAGCCTATCCCAGCTGACGTTGGGCGAGACACACCCTGGACTGGTTGGTTTTAAGCTATATTGTTCATCATAAATGCACGTTATTAGTCATGTAACATTCAACAATCTCTAGTTGTGCTTTAAGTTGCTCCACCTCATCTGACAAAAAACTACAAATATTTGATATGGTAAATGACTTTTTTTCGCCCCAAAGATGAATCTGCATGGAGCCATTCAGGACAAGGAGAGAGGTAGGAACTCATCTTCCTTTTTTGGGTGGAACCACTTGTTCTCTCCAGTTCTCAACAGCATCCTCATCTGTTGGATGAAGGCTTGTGAGGGCGATGGACTCTTCACAGGGGTTGGCATCCTTTTCTCTGCTGTCTTTTACAGCGGACACGGGGCTAACAGCAACAGCATCACTTTTTGTTTTTGCAGAACAAATCCGCATGGTTCCTTCAATGAAGGAAAGATGGCGAGCAATAAATCGATCCACCCGTATAGGTAAGTTTTCATGTTTGAAAAGACCACTTTTTATGTTTTTGAAATGTGCTTCAACTGCAGCTGAACTTGCTGTAACGCTGGTGCTGTGGAATCGAGGGAGCATTATTCCTGTCCAGAGTGGTAAGTAACTTACAAGTCTTATTATATGGGGAATAATCTCAGGGAGGAAGTGGATGTTATCTCCATCCCCATTAGCCGTGGCAAGTGACCTGCTCTCCTCACTTATTTCAGTTACCCACTGTCGGACGTCAGTCTGGATCAGAGTACATGCATCCTCTTGTTCCTGTCCCTCAATCTTGTCATCTGGAATGGTGACAAAGTCTTCTGCGATTTGTGCTTTCAGGTATTTTTTGCACCTTTCTGATGTTTAAGGAGCTCCTGAACTGTCATTACCGTCTGCTTCACTTAATGCCACAATAGTGATAGCGTGTATAAGTTCTTTTGCATGCTCCAAGGAGCTGTGCCACTGACCTAACGAAGAAATCTTTACTCCGATGTGTTTTATTCTTCAGGCAGTCCCAGTTGTAGATCATCTTGATGCAGTGTGCGACATCAACCCTTCCAAAACAAGGTGGTAGTTCGGCAGCTTGGTTCCCAAGTAAGATTTGAAAGCATTCATTGATGTAGGTCTTCAGGTCAGGGTGAGGGGTAAAAGCCTTCACCATAGCTCCAAGAATGGCCAGAGAAAAATCACTAACAACTTCTTTTGGAATAGGTGCACCTGCACGAATCCATTCTATGAGCTAATGTGTGATGGCATTAATATCGTGTTTCTCTGACATCATTTGCACCACGGGGACACTCACATGTCCTATCAGAACACCCTGATATAAGAAGATATGGCCGGATGAGCCATTTGGCCTTCTCAGTTTTCTAACAACTGATCCAGTTGCATCAAAGCATACTGACTGGTGGCTTTTCTTTATTAGGGTCTTGTAGACATGCATTTGTGTCTGACTCCAATAATGGCAGAAAAACGTGTCTACTCCAATGTCTTTGATGTTACCACTGTGAGGTGCACTCTATTTTAAGAGCTGCAGTGAATAAATGGGATCTTTGTCACCAAATTGCAATTCATTTTTCTCTTGTTTTGCTTTGCGAAGGGTGGCCAAATTGGGTAAATGAGGTGGCTCAGGATCTCCATAGGACATCAGCTTCTGTGCCTGTGTCGCCCTCCATACATGTGGTTCCATCCTGCCTTCGCACAGTTTCTTCGCTATCTGCACACGCATGTTTCCAGACATGTGGCGCTTTGAACAGCCAGTATGCAGGGAGTCATCTGCGTTTGTGATGCAACATTTGAGCACCATTGGGCTGTTGAATGCAGGCTCTCTGTCACATGTTATGTGGAGATGACTATGACAGTCTTTGCAGTAGCCTTTTATGTCAACATAATTGCTCCTGATTGACGGATAGACTTTGGCTCTTTTGAAAATAAATGTGCAACGACATTTCTCTGCCTCCCAAATGTGCTCCTTGATAACATGAGTCCAGGTGCCAGGCTTCAAGATGGTATATTGCCTTTTGTTAGTGTCTGATTTGTCGGAGCACACAACAGTTTCCCGAATGAATTCCATCCATTTTCCAAAAGGAACTTTGAACTGGAAAGCCAGACCATTTGCTCCATCAGAAAGGGAACCTGTTGAATCTGTGTCACTTGTAATTTCAGGATCAGTCGTCTGCTGACTAAACCCGATTGTTGACCAGATGTTGTGTCTGTTTAATTTAACAAAGGAGTATAGGGCCTTTGCAGTGATCCTGTTTGCCAGTTGGTCACTCAGCACCGTCCATATACTGGCATTTGGAGTGGCAATGTTTCCATTTTGCAGTATGGCCTCTTTAGCATTGCAGAGAACTGCAATAATGGAATCCCTGTTTACTGCCGACTGTTTAGGCATCTAGTTTAAGAACAAATACATGTAATTAGCATTGATAACTTACATTCTGACTTGTATATGATGTACAGATATATTTGGTAATACAAATCATATTGTGTGCTCCACTTTTTATGTGGCTTTAAATCAAATACTAAGGAAATTTGGCTAGCTTATAATTTTCAGATATTTTTAGACAGAAAAAATGTATAAGAGCACTTAATGTGCACATATGACATGATGCATTAGATGGAATACTCATGTTCTTTACTAATGCATGCATGTTTTGCATTAGCAAATAAGTTTGAGCAAGTTTCAGAATTGCATTTTTGCATTAGCATCAATGCTGGGAGCTTTTGTATTAACTTTAAATGTACTTACACTGGTCAGAGAAGGAAGATGTGACTTGGAGAAACTGTGTAACGACAATGTAACACTTCGCTGACAATTATTTGGAACTTATGATTCCACAGGTGTACATCTCTGTCTGCCCCACTTGCTTTGCATTGCCTGCTTTTTTATTGGCATTGTAAGCATGATTTTTCTTGACATGAAAACAAAAAAAGGATGCAAAAGACAGCCAAAAGTCGCGTTCGGGTAAAACCATAGTGAGAGTTACAACACCACTTTTACCCACTTTTTTAGTCTTGCGAATGGATGAAGTAATCATCCAAATTTTCAACCACAAGTTAAGGGAAATGTTGTTTTCACAACAAAGCACAGATGAAGCATAAAAGAATGAGACTATTTAAGTTTCATTCTGAGCATGTCTGGAACGATGACGTCACCTGATAATGTAATCCCTGGACTATTAAATGTTTAATAACTCAAAAAGTATGGCAGCACTAATGTTCGTTTTATTCGCACAAAACAATACAGAAAAAATGAGACTATTCTGGTTTAAATCTGAGCATGGTAATGGATTGAGTG
Organism: Oostethus manadensis; assembly: GCA_024372805.1. NCBI lineage: Eukaryota > Metazoa > Chordata > Actinopteri > Syngnathiformes > Syngnathidae > Oostethus > Oostethus manadensis. Next base: position 1,276,917 of record QODF01000080.1, on the reverse strand, counting down.
ACCTCAGTTGACCTTTATTAAATGTGTAATAACTCCAAAACGAACGCTGCACAAATCTTTATTTTAACAGCACAAAACTCCACTCAACGGGACGAAAAAAATGAGACTAATTTGGTTTCATTCGGAGAATGTCGGGGGGCTATGTGACCTTTGGGTGACCTTTAAGAAACGTGCAATATCTCCAAAACGAAAGGAGCGCAAAATTTGATTTTAACTGAACCCAACAGCACAAACAAGGACGGTCAAAATGAGACTATTTTGGTTTCTTTCAGAGCATGTTGACGGACCGATTTATGTGATAGCTCAAAACTTTAATTGTTGATATCTCCAAAACGAATGCTGCACAATTCTTCATTTTAACTGCACAAAACAGCACAAACGCAGCACAAACAAATGAGACTATTTGAGCCGAACTTTAAGTAGGTTGGGGGGGCAACTTCACTCAGGTGCAGGACCTTAGGGCGCCATCAAAGTCCACATTAGGACATTAGGGAGGGGGGAGGGTCGGCATGTTATTTAACATTACGTGGAAAAAAAGACATTTTGTGAAAATAAAAGCTAAATATTAGGAAAAATGTTAATTCTAGTGACAAAAAGTGGTCATTTTACAAGAACAGGCTGGTAACACTTGAGCTCCGAAGCAGTCCTACTGACCATGGATGACTTGTGGGAAGCTGGCGGGTACCGGCAGGCCAAGCGGCACGAGGCTTTGGCGCGATTGGTGGTGTGCTACTGCGCGCCATTGGGTCCTTGTACAACCGACGCAGGAGCCTGGCTGGCCTTGGCAGCAGTAAGCTGTTCCAGCCTTTTCCTAGTCACCGTTGCAGACGATGTGGTCCTGATGGCCTCATCAGGCTGTGACCTTCAGCGTTTACTGGAGCAGTTTGCAGCTGAGTGTGAAGCTTCTGGAATGAGACTCAGCACCTTCAAATCCGAGGCCGTGGTTCTCAGTCGGAAATGGGTGGACTGTACCGTCCGGGTTCTTTTAAATACGCTTTTTAACATCATTAGAGCCCTCTAGAGGATGAAATAACAGCCCTACAGTTGCCTTTACACTCCGATTACACCAGAAAATAATCCATCCATCCATCCATTTTCTACACCATTTGTCCTCATCAGGGTCATGGTTATGCTAGAGCCTATCCCAGCTGACTGGACTGGTCGCCAGGCAATCGCAGGGCACATATAGACAAACAAACATTCACACTCTAATTGACAATTTAGAGTGGCCAATGAAGCTAACATCCATGTTTTTGGAATGTGGGAGGAAAGCGGAGTACCTGGAGAAAACCCACACACGCACGGGGAGAACATGCAAACTCCACACAGAGATCCCCAACAGAGATTCCAACCCTCAACCTCCTGACTGTGAGGCCAAGTGGGGGAGGACCGGAAGTGACATGATCAGAGTTCCTGTCAGAAGTGGGATTCGGACCCACGCCTGTCTTGCTTGGGGGTAAATTTACCGCGCTCAAGGAGTTTCTTCTCAGGAGGTACCATCTGTCGGCCGCGGAAGAGGGCGGATAGGCTGCTCTCCTTGCCAGGATTGGGCGACTGGGCGGCCGTAAATTTGATGAACAATATGCTGTCACTGTTGGGTTCGGATGAAGGCGGATTCATTTTCCCGCACATTTTCCTGCGCCAACTCCCGCCTCCGGTGACAGCGGTGTTGGCTAACTCCACCTGTTTGGCGGCCGGCGATTATCGGGGGTTGGCTGAGGAGGTTGATCGGGTTCTCCTTGCTACAAGGCGGTTGGCGGTGCATTGTGTGACGGCGGAACCGCAGCAAACGACGACGGAGACCGCGGGCCCGACTGTGGTGGCCGGTGTTGTGGCTCAGAAACGGCGCGGGAAGGACCTTTGCTTCTTTCACCAGCGGTCTGGCACAAAAGCCCGGCGTTGTGTTCCCCCCTGCGCTTTGGCGGCCCCGGGAAACGCCAGGTTATCACCAGGTTTGCGTGCGGGCTGAGGACGTGCCCAAGACTGCGGTAATCACCCCGTTTGAGCTTTTTGAATTTTTGCGCATTCCTTTTGGACTTAAGGGGGCGGCGCAGACTTTTCGGAGGTTGATGGACTCTGTGTTGCGTGACATCACTTTTGTGTTTGTCTATCTCAACGACATATTAGTGGCCTTCAACGAAGGAACACCTGTCACACCTCACAGTGGTTTTTCGCCGTCTCAATGAACACGGCCTCATAATTAACCCGGCCAAGTGTCAGTTTGGGTTGCCGGTTTGCCGGTTGCTGGATTGAGGCGCAATCCCTTTACCTTCGAAGGTACAGGCAGTGGCAGAGTTCCCCCACCCAGCTTCAGTTAGGGCGCTGCTGGAATTTTTGGGCATGGTTAACTTTTACAATCGGTTCCTTCCTCGTGCGGCTCACCTCCTGGAGCCTCTCTACGCAGCCTTGCGGCAGAAGAAAACCAATGACTCTCTTGACTGGACCCCCGAGCAAGTCCAGGCCTTGCAGAGGCTGCGATGCTCGCTCACCCTATTGCTACCGCGCCGGTGTCTTTGATGACAGACGCATTTGACATGGCCAATGGGGGCTGTAGGCGGCGGGGGTTTGGCAGCCTCTTGCATTTTTCAGTCGTAAGATGAGGGATTATGAGCGGAAGTATAGCGTGTTTGACCGAGAGTTATTGGCGCTTTATCTGGCAAGCTGCCATTTTCGTATTTTGTTAGAGGGCCGACGTTTTACAGCTTACGTCGATTATAAGCCGCTGACGTTTGCCATGTCCAAGGTGACCGAGCCATGGTCGGCACGACAGCAGCGGCACTTGGCAGCCATCTCTGAATTCACGACGGACATTCGACATGTGGCTGGTAAGGCTAATCCAGTTGCTGACTGTCTGTCTCGTGCACTTGTGTCATCTGTGCACCTCGGGACAGATTTTTCCACGATGGCTGCGGACCAACCCGATTACCTGGATATTAACTCCCTTAAATCTGCAGGTGAAGCTCTGAAGCTCAAGGATGTGGTGATGCAAGAAGGTGGCCCCACCCTCCTCGGTGATGTTTCCACTGGCCTCCCCCGTCCTGTGGTACCGGTGGGCTGGTGCCGCCGGGTTTTTGATTCGATTCACTCCCTCTCTCACCAAAGGGTTTGGGTGTCGGTCAAGCTGGTGGGGGAGAAGTTTGTCTGGCCTGGCCTTCGGAAGAACGTCAGGGAATGGGGGGCTGCATGCGTGGCATGTCAATGCGCCAAGGTCCACCGGCACACAAAGGCTCCCCTTGAGTCATTCCTAGTTCCGGACAGGCGGTTCGACCACGTGCATGTGGACTTAGTGGGTCCTCTGTCGCGAGGGTTTACACACCTGTTCACGATGGTAGATCGGACCACCAGATGGCCTGAGGCTGTTCCTTAGTCTTCCACTACCTCGACTGACGTGGCCCGCGCATTTCTGTCGGCTCGGGTCGCACGCTTTGACGCGCCGTCCGATATCACTTCAGACAGGGGGCCCCAGTTTGTGTCGGAGCTCTGGTCAGCATTGGCTGCGTCCTTGGGTGTGCAGGTACACCGTACAACGGCTTACCACCCTCAGGCTAATGGACTGTGCGAGCGTTTTCACCGTTCGCTTAAGGCTCCGTTGCAAGGTGCGTTCTCTGACGACAACTGGGTTGATCGTTTGCCTTGGGTTATGCTGGGATTGCGGTTGGCTCCCAACGCGAAGCATTGGGAGCCAACCGCAAAATCTCCCAATGCTTCGCGAGTTTTTACCGAGAGTTCCGTTTCACAGCCACACCCTTTTGGGACGAAGGGCGCTGTGTCCCCCGGGCCAATTCATCACTGTTTTCCGCGGTCCTTTGTGCCGTTAGAACTTAAGTCGGCTTGTTTTGTTTTTGTACGCCACGACGCCCACCGTTCGCCCCTCCAGCCACCCTACGATGGCCCCTTTCGGGTGCTTGAGCGCGGCCCTAAGGGTTTTGTGCTTGATTTCAGCGGGCGTAGGGAGCTTGTTACGTTGGATAGGCTACACATGGTAGCAGGTGAAGAGTTGTTGCCGACCCAGGTTCCTCATCGTGGTCGACACCCGAGGTCGCAGACTGATCCTTCGTGGAATGAGTTTGAATGTCTTTCTTCCCCTTTGGAAGTTTTGCCCTCTCCACTGGGTGATGGTCAACGTAGTCTTTGTGGGCGGCTCGTGAGGCCCCCTATACGTTTTTCACCTTCTCCCTAGGATTTCCTTAGGGACACTAGGGGGCATGCTTCTTACACAGACGGTAGTCAGGTTGCGGGGCGTGGTTTTGATTCCAGGTTTTCCACATACACACACATATACATTTACACACATACATCCACATCCACATATACATCCACATAAACATACACATACACACACACATATACATACACATACATTTACAAACATACATACACATATTCACACACATATACACATATACAGTACATATACACATACAAATATACATAAATATACATATACATACTGTGACGGAGCAGTCGTCACTCATTTTCAGCATTACACCCCCCCCCCACACACACACACACATGTACATATACATACACATATACATAAACATACACATAAACACACATACTGTATATACATTCACATACATACCTATACATACACATATACATACATTTACACGTATAAATACACACATATACATATACATACTGTGACAGAGCAGTCGTCACTAATCCCAGCCGCTTCACACTCAGCTGCGAACCGATCCAGTGAGAGTTGAAGGTCACGGCTCGGTGAAGCCAGCAAGACCACGTCATCTGCAAAAAGCAGAGACCGAATGCTGTACCCACCAAACTGAAATCCCTCAACGCCCTGGCAGCGTCTACAAATTCTGTCCATTAAAGTAATGAACAGAATCGGTGACAAAGGGCAGCCCTGGCGGAGTCCAACCCTCACTGGAAACGGGTCTGACTTATTGCCGGCAATGCGAACCAAATTCTGACACCGGTCAGGGAATGAACCGCCTGGATTAGGTGGTCCGATACCCCATATTGCCGGAGCACTCCCCACAATATTCCCCAAGGAACACGGTCGAATACCTTCTCCAAGTCCACAAAACACATGTAGACTGGTTGGGCAAACTCCCATGCACCCTCAAGGACCCTGCAGAGAGTATAGATTTGCTCCACAGTTCTACTACCAGAATGAAAACTACACTGTTCCACCTGAATCCGAGATTGGACTATCCGGCGGATCCTCCTCTCCGGAACCTCTGAATACCGGGAAGGCTGAAGAGTGTGATCCCACGATAGTTAGAACACACCCTCTGATCCCCCTTCTTGAAAAGCGGGACCACCACCCCAGTCTGCCAGTCCAGGGGCACCAACCCCGATGTTCCCATGATGCTGCAGAGTCATGTCAACCAAGACACGCCCACAGCATCCAGTGCCTTAAGGAACTCTGGGCAGATCTCATCCACCCCCGGGGCCTTGCCACCAAGGAGCTTTTTGACCACCTTGGTAACTTCAGCCCCAGAGATAGGAGAACCCGCCTCAGAGTCCCTGGGCACTCGTTCAATGTTGGAAGACGTGTAGGTGGGATTGAGGACGTCTTCAAAATATTCCCTCCACCGGTCCACAAAATCTCGAGTCGTTTTCCATGGCCTCTCCGAACTCCTCCCATGTCCAGGTATTTGCCTCGGTGACTGCAGACCGCTTGGCTTGCCGGTACCTGTCAGCTGCCTCCAGAGTCCCATGGGCCAAAAAGGCCTGATAGAACTCTTCCTTCAGCTTGACGGCATCCTTCACCGCTGGTATCCACCAACGGGTTCTGGGATTACCGCTACGACAGGCACTGACCACCTTACGGCCACAGCTCCGATCAGCCGCATCGACACTGGAACAAAACATCGCCCACTCGGACTCAATGTCTGCTGCCTCCTTCGGAACATGGTCAAAGCTCCCCTGCAGGTGGGAGTTGAAACTCCTGACAGGGGACTCTGACAGACGTTCCCAGCAGACCCTCACAATGCGTTTGGGTCTAACAGGTCTGACCGGCGTCCTCCCCCACCATCGGAACCAACTAACCACCAGGTGGTGATCGGTTGACAGCTCCCCCCCCTCCTCAACCGAGTGTCCAAAACATGTGGTCGCAAGTCCGACGACACAACCACAAAGTCAATCATCAAACTGCGGCCCAGGGTGTCCTGGTGCCAAGTGCACATGTGGACACCCTTATGCTTGAACATGGTGTTCGTCATAGGCAATCCGTGACGAGCACAGAAGTCCAATAACAAGACTCCGCTTGGGTTAAGATCAGGGGGCCGTTCCTCCCAATCACACCTCTCCAGGTCTCACTGTCGCTGCCAACATGAGCGTTGAAGTCAACGAACAAAGGAATCTCCCGAGGGAGCACTCTCTAGTACTTCCTCTAAAGACTCCAAAAAGGGCGGGTATCCTGAACTGCTGTTTTAAGGTGGTGGCTCAGGAAGGAGTTGAGACGAAATATCTAATAGTACCCGAAACACCAGCTATATTCAAATGCATCTTTCCTCATTCATCAACCATTTCTTTCTATGTTGATTTAATACATGAATATTTGGACATTGATTGAGTTTTAGCCCCAATCTGTTCCTGTGTTTAACACACACACACTTTTCCTGCTTCTCACTGCCTGAACATAAAAGTTACCACATCCCCTCAGTTTATAACCCCCTTCTCTCTTCATGAAGAGCTTTTGAATATTATTAGGAAGGATATTTTGATTGGCTTTATATCAAATCTGTGCAGTCCATCCATCCATCCATTTTCTATACCGCTTATCCTCATTAGGGTCACGGGGATGCTGGAGCCTATCCCAGCAGACTTTGGGCGAGAGGCGGGGTACACCCTGGACTGGTCGCCAGTCAATCGCAGGGCAATCTGTGCAGTATAAAAATCAAAGAAGTTTAAATGCAAAAATCAAATATTGGTATGATGACAAAAGCAAGCCTGTGTATAATTCTTACTGCACACTTTTGGAGCACAAAGAGGGGATGTAGAAAACTTTTCTGATTATTGCCCCAAACTTATATAACTATCTACACTACATGACACGGGCGTGAAGTGTATATGAATGAGCAAAGGCTTTCAGCAGAGCACGTGCAGGACGTTGTGATCATGTTTTATTACTTTCAAACTTGCTCAATGACGTCGTACATGTGTCATGTGACCATGATTGTAGTGCATAACGTAAACATCCATCACTGTGCGGGGCAGCTAAACAACTGTAGGTCCAGCGCGTACTCGTTCAGGTGAGACATGTAGTCTGAGCAGGCGGGAGAAGCACAGTGGGTGGGCCATAGGTCCACCAGGGCGTCCGAGTCCAGTGGGAGACGGTACCTGTGGGTCAGAACGTGAACGTTTGAGCGGCATCCCTGGTCAAAGGAGGTCAGAGGAGGCGGGGTCGTCACTCACTTGGTGGCGTGGCTCAGCTTGACCTCTGAGCTGCTGGATCCCATCACCAGATACTGCTTGAGGTCCTGGACGTCCACTGAGCTGCACGTGACCTTCTTAATCAGCTCCACCTCTGTGCCCGAACTCACTGCCTCAAGGCCTGACCACACCCACAAGCACATCATTACTTGCAGCAAGGTGAGTAATATGGCCGGCACAGCAGAGTCTTTCTTTACCTTTGTCTGTGTTCTTCAGGACTTCAACTACTGTGGCTTTGAAGGTCACAAAGTCTCCTTCTGCTTCCTGAGACATGATGGCCACCTTGTAAGCTGCACACAGCACAACGTCACGCTGTTGCCGTCACATGTGGCACCACAGTGGTAATGGGACGTTGCAATGACGCTTACCGTATTTAATGTGACCCCGACAAGTTTCCTGCTGGCGTTTGGCGGCTGTCAAGGTCAGGTCAAAGCTCCCTCTGTAGGCCGCACACGCAGCTGCACAACATGTGTCATGTGACACGTTCAACAAACAAGGAATGGTCTGGTAGCCATTCAGGTGCAGAGGTGGAGTCACCTGTCATGCACTGGCACTGCTCATCCACACAGAGGCGCTGGAGCTTCTGCTCTGAAAAGTGTTTGCTGCAAAAACTTCCTGCAACACGTAAAGACACAAATTATACATGACCCCGTTCACCCGGGTCCGGGTCACGGGGTCAGCAGTCTCAGTCTAGAAGCCCAGACTTCACCTCTTCAACTTCCACTGGGCCAGCTGTGAGACATAATCCTTCTGCGTGTCCTACATCTGCCCTCTGGGCTGGGCATGTCCTGAAGACTTCAGCAGGGGCATCTGGACTACATGCACCTCAACTGGATCCTCTCCATGTGAAGGAGCAGCGGTTCTACTCTCTGCTCCTCCCGGATGACCGAGCTCCTCAACCTATCTCCTAGGGTGAGATCCTAAGGGTCCCAAACTAGACACCCTCAACCCAGTAGAACTATTGAGTTTTCTGATGGATCCCAAGAAGGCTGAATACTCTAGAACCGACAGAACCGGTGGGGATGATGTAGACTGACACGTAGGTTCCAAGCCAGGGGGATATTGCACTCTCTCCCGCAGCAACTCCAGAGTAGAACAAGGTTTGACCCCTCTCGAGGAGTCTGGTTCCAAAGGCCGAAATGTGGGTTGAGGTGAGTTAGACTATGTCTAACCAGAACTTATCAACCACTTGCATGAGCTCAGTCTCCTAGGTGCTCCCCACCCAAAACATAATAGGTCTACATGGGTAGTTCACTTGTGCCTTTGTGAGGCTACAGGATGAGACCCTGATTTTCCACGTCTTGTCTACAGGGTCCTTTGAATCACTTTGTCCGGCCTGTCACCTAGGACCTTGGGAGATCCTAGGACAACATAAATTCTAGGCTCACTAAAACCCCTCCATCACAATAAGGTGGGGGATTGTGGAGAAGAAACATGCTGGAAATACAGTAGGTCACCAAAATCCACCAAAATCCCACACATTTGTGCAAATATTTGCCTTGATCTTGCCAGTCGCACTCACCTTTGTCCTGAGGCTCATATACAGTCAGCAGGGACTTGCTGGCTCCGTGCACCTTGAACCCTGTCCGGATCCGAAAGCCAACACACAGGAAGACATCAGAAGGAACCTGGAGAGCAGACAGGAAGTGGTCAGAAGCAACACCAGGGGCAGGGTTGAAGGTGTGCAGGGTTGAGTGTGCTTACAGAGTCCATCTGAATGACCACCGTGTTGCCCTGAAGCTCGTAGTGCGAGATGACTGGCTCCATGGCGTCTCTGAACTGCACAGCTACATTGTGTCACAACACGGTGGCACTTGGCTTGGATTGAATTGGGGGGTGGGTGGTCAGATTCACTCACCTGTCGCAGGTCCTCTAGGTGCGCCTCCACACCTGTCGGGAGCTGGATCTTCATCACGGTCATTGTGGACTCTGTGGCCATCTCGTTAGGCGGAGTCTTGTACCTGCGAGATCATTGCTTGTTAGCGTGTAAGCTAGTTAGCATGTAGTCTAATAGATGTTTGTCTTACTTGGCACAAGCAGACAAGTGCGGAGCTTGACTGCTGGCCCCTGGGGAGGAGGAGACGTTACAGGAGTACATAATCAGGACAGGACACCCTGGTGTACTTACTGTCTGAGGTGTCAGCGCCAACCATCTCAATGCTGATGTCGAAGTTACAGTTCCGACTGGGCGGAGTCGTCTGGTAGAAGACCGTCTTCATCTGCACTCAAACATTTACTTCATCGACATTGTGAGAACATTTAGCATGCAACTTATCTACTCTTATAACACTAAGCCACACCCACCTTGACGTTTGACACGCCCCTGCCGTATCCCGTAGATACAGTGATGGCATCGTCCTGCAACACCTGGACGAAAGAGACAGAAGAAAAACTGAATGTCCTCAACCTCTACAAGAAAACCATGTTGTTGAGTCTCCAGGTTCTCATGATTCTTAGCCACCAGATGATGCCTCTGCCCCACCTGTATGGGTGTGGCCACAGGTCGGCTCTGGCTGAGTTGGACACGAGCGAGCTCTCCTTTGCGGTTGTGGCGGACATTGATATCCTGATTGAGGACGGCTCGAGGGATGAGCTTGCTGTACTCAATTAACGCCTCCAGAGTCAGAACAGTGTCCTGAACGACAGACAGGGACAGGAAGTGGCTATGCTGTTGTGAGACCATGTTGAGACCAGGAGGACTTTTGCAAAGGTCCAAAATCTTGAGGGATGTTTAACGGGTAGCCCGTTGTTGTTCAGACCGGGTCGGTGGGTTCTGCTTTAAAGTGAGTTTAGCAAGAGAAACTTAGTGACACATACCTGCACTGAGTAGAAACCTTGTCCATAGTGCTGATCCTGGGTCAGCCAGGACACGATGGGGTTGGCGTACTGGATTCTCCCCTTAGAACATGAAGCAGTTAGTGTGTTAATAATTGCCACCACGGAACCTCGGGGTCTAACGGTACGTGTTTTCAGGACCCCATTTTTATGACAGATTTGGTTTGGTACAGAGTATGCCTGCGCCAAAATTCAGAATTTCAGAATTTAATTAAATTCAATGGATGAATTTGAATTTGAATTGGGTCCAAATTACATGATGTAGAATTAGTTTGCAGGGAATAGAAATAGATTGTCATTACATTTTCTCTTAGAGATGAATAAAGTATCTATGGATGGAATGGAAGTAAAGACACCAGCATTAAGGGACTTCTTCCTGTTGGAAAGGTTAGCCTTTCATCTTCATTCCACAGTCAAAATAAAACAAGGTTTTGGTAAATGCAGTTATCATTTCTTCAAGGTCTTTGCCAGTTCAAATGATTTGTCAATTTCCACTGTAACTTTTTTTGGTGCTGGTTCTCAGGGCTCAGAGAGGACTACAGTACAGAGACCAAAAGAAAGACTTAGGCAGGAGTGGCAGCGGTCAGAGAAGAGCAATACCTTATTTTGAGGAGCTCAGAAAAGTTTTGGGCCACAGACGGTGGGTTAAGTACCACAATGCTGTACTTCTCCAAACTTCACCGAAACACTGGAGGCTATCCCAGAAGCAGTACCCGGGCAGAAGTCAGACCTGCCCGCACTCCACTCATTTCATGTTCACATCACATTTTAAAAACTAGCCTTAGCAAAAAGCACTAAAATTCATTTTACTAAGAATACGTCAGTATATACTTCATTATAGCAAGTATACTACATGTACTTGTACCATGTACTTTTTGTATACTAATTGTACTTAATACTTGTTCAGACTAGATAGGAACATTTTACGTTCATAAAAGTATACTTTAAAGTCCACTTATCTATACTATTGAAGTACTTGGTAAATGTAACCCACCAACACCAGAGTTGGAACCCGCGACCTTTAGAACGGGGGACGCGTAGCTTTATCTACTGCATGTACACAAGTACACTTATCTACACCCCTAATGAAAACAGAGACAACCAATGAGAGAGCAGCACCTTCAGCAGCATGGTCAGCAGCACGTATGCCGTCGTCTCCACTGTTAGTCCACTCGATTGGTCGGGTCTGAGCCAATCAGTCGCCATGCTGGACTCTTGCCAGTACCTGAGCACCGCAGGGTTTCCTGCAATCACACCCAGACATGAGCGCACGTGCACACGCACATGTCGCATGAGTGCACATGCACATGCACCTTTCTGTCGAGCCAGGGTCTCCAGACTGTTGATGAGGGTGATGCTGTCGGCTGCGTTGGGGTCATGCAGGGTGAGAGCGAAGGTGGCGAGGGCGCGCACATAGACACTCTTCAGGTTGAGGGCATGCTGGGAAATGTAGTCGGCGGCTGACCTCTTGCTGTCATCATGGAACTAAACGGTGGACGCCGTGAGAGAGAAAGTAAAATTGTTTCTAACGTGAAGAAGACAGAGAACTCACTCTAAGCTGCAGGACGCGTTCTCGGATGCTGGTCGCTCTATGAAACGCGATGAGGACAAACGACGTGAGGTACACAGAGTGTTCATGAGGATCCGCCCCATCAGCCTGCAGCCAATCACAAAGAAGCACATGTTAAGTTGTCATGAATGTTTCCACTTTGATGGGACAAAACCAGACCACCATGAATCTGTTGGGTCGGAAGGATGACTTTTCAGAGAAAGATCCGTCCTGGTTCTGAGCATTGTGGATCAGCCACGAGAGAGACTCTGATAGGGCTTGACGATCTACTTGGATGATGGGATCCACGGCGGCCAGAGTACGGACTGCTGCCGCTGTCAGCCTGACAAGTGACACAACAGCTTGATCATGTGACTAACATGCGTGTGTGTGTTTGTGCGTGCTGACCAGGTGCTAGCTTCTCTCTTGGTCCACATGCTGTAACTGGAGTCGCCACGCCTGAAAGAACTGATGCCGACCAGTCCTACGCATAAACAAAGACTGATTTAGCCCTGCCAACATTCGGGTTTGGGCTATTTTCTAACTTCACCTTCTCTGATCTTCTGTCTGAGGTAGTCTGAGTTTGTGTGGATATTTCCTCCCAGAACATCCCACTTGCTGGTGGCTTCCAGGTACTGGTACACGTGCACCAGAGGGAGTATTCTGCCAAGCTCCGCCTCTACTGATCCACCAGGCAGGTTAACGAGTTGGCGCAGGCCGTCCGGGTTGAGGACCACCGAGAGAACATCTCCCAGAATCTCACCTGGGACCAACACAAAGAGAGCGGGTCATTCTGGTCTGGTCCAATCATAGCTGATAAATAGTAAACTTCACCTCACCGTTGATGGTGACCATTCTCTCCACTGCCGTGTTGGGAACTATGTTAGCGGGTGGCTGGTTTTTTAGCACTACAGCTGTCTTCTCATAACCTACGACAATGACACCATCGGGTCATCGAACACAGAGACTCCAGCTATGCGCTTGCTGGTACCGTAAAGTCCCTGTGGGTCCAATATCCCTCCAGAATAAGTCTCCATCTTCACACCTTCAGGCTGCAAAGAAGCCAATCAGCAAACATTTGCAAACGCTCAGCTTTAACCTTGTTGTTCTCCTAAAATAGCACCTACCACCACTCGCAGCTTCTTCTCCACTATGTCTCTTGTTCCTTGGGGAGTTTCCAGGGTGAAGGTCAGCGTGTGTTCTCCTGCCTTCAGGCCCATGACTGTGAAGGCCACCTTGCCTATGGCCTTTGCTGGCAGTGGGTTCCAGATGCAGGCAGTGGAATGAAAGCCTGCTCTCGTGGCTGCCGGTTGTGACTGGAGAATGCACATCTCTGGTCCTGCCATCAGCCTGACGCAATACTGAGGAAGACAATGGAGGGCTTCAGCAGACTGAAGCAGATAGGCTGATCATACAAGCAGCCCACTACCGTGATGTCGTCCTCCTGCTGGTTGTACACGGAACCGCTCAGCTCCAGCTGCTCACCTCGCACCACCTGGTAAGGCAGCGGCACTTCCACACTGAGCGGGAGTCTGACCGACACCTTGACCGGCTTGGATACGCAAATACCTGCAGAAGTGCACCTGAAGGTCAAAGTTGGCAAAGAAGGAGAAAAAGAGGAAGAAGGACAGGACATCGGGACACTTGAAAACAAGGAGAAGGAGGAAAGACAGGAATCTCACCGTTCCTGAACATTCCGATGGCTTTGACCTCCCATGTGGTCAGAGAGTCAGGAAGTGTCCTGATGAGGGACTGCTGACCTCCTCTGAAAACATCATGTTGAAATGTTGCTTCATGGAACCTAAGCAAATAAAGAAGAATCTCACCTGGTGGGATGGACCTCCCACAGCCAGCTCTCAGGAAAGAAACTCCTGATCAGAGACGGCGCCATGTCAAAATCAGCCCCCATGTCTGCACACACACACACGCATCTCCATTGTTCACTCTAAGCGTGTCAGATGCCACCTCCAGGTTTTACTGACCGTGGCGGGCCAGGATGAGTTTCTTGTCCCGGTCCAGCTGCTGCTGGATGTATTCACAGCAGTGGGTGAAGATTGGTTGACATTGTGGATGATGCTTTGCATGTCTGAGCGTCTGCTTGGCAAAATGGTGGCAGGTGACGCTCCTGGGGATGTACTTCATGCCCTCCTCACAGCATCTCTTCAGCGGTCCGAAAGTGGCGGCTGCACACGAGCCAAATTCACACGCTGATTGTGCCTACAAACGTATGAGAATTGACAGCTGGGGTCTTACCTTTTGCTTCCTTCATCTCTTCAGTCAGTGCTCGTGTGGGACGCACCACCGCTGTACACTTTGCACCTGCGTTACACACACACATGATTCGCTCCGCCTGCTCTCATTGGCTCGTGAAGTGAGAGATGACTTACGGCTGGTTGACGGCTGGGCGTTGGCGTTGGTGATGAAGGTGAGGCCGGCCGATTGGAAAACATCAGCTGCGTCTTTGCCACCACCCCCTCCGCAGCCAAGGTCGCTTTGCTCAATGTGACGCAGCACCTGTAGGTCCGCCCACATCCTCTTAGTGTGACATCAACACGCACCCCTCTCCACTGCGCAGCGCTGTTAGGTTACCGTGGTTACAGGGTCCCTGTAGTTTGGATACAGATTGAAGAGGGCGGAGTCTAAAGCAGAGAGTGCCACCAGGCCCTCCTGATTGGTCCTGATATCCAGCTGAAGGTTGTCCTTTGGCCTGTAGTTCTGCCCTTTATATGACAGCTCAGTCTATTTGCAAACACACACACGTTAACTTGATGCTAACGACTCCTGTCGGCCTCGTGCACACTCCTTACCGTGAGTCCATTGACACACTCGTCTCGGACTTCCAGCCACACAGAATCAGCCACCAGTTCAGACGTAGCTTCACCGTATAGGATGTAGTAGACCAGCAGGCGGATTGACGGGACCATGGCGCCCGTCACTGCAAAGCTCAGCATTTGTTTGTGGTCGCTGCTAGCGACAAATTTCTGGCTGCCATAATGTACCACCTTTCCTTTGGACAGTACCTGAGCACGCACACACACACACACACGCAGTGAAAAACCAGTTGTACGGAGGCCATTGATTGACTCCTTGCCATTCTCACCAGGAAGCTAAGCTCTTTGACCGGAATGTAGGAGGGCGTGGCCGAGTACACCTTGATATTAGCGTAACGTCCCACCTGTAGGCTGTGGCCTGGCAGCGGGGGATCAATGTAAAGGTAACGGCGGTTTGGCGAGTGGTAGGCTACCGCCTCCAGACTCAGACTGGCCTGACTGGCGGCTGGGAGGGCGAGGTCTGCGGTCTCAAACTGCTCACACAGGTTGATAACAAGTTAATAACAGGCCAGTAACAACAGGCTTTGTAAATGTCACAGACAATAACATGTTAATAACATGTTAATACATGTTATTAAGATTTATAGCAGTTCATTATAATAACATTATTAAGCCAGTAATAATAAATGTTAACAGGTTAATAGATGTAATTAACAATGACTAATACAGGTTAGTAACAGGTTGATAACAGGATAATAGACTGTTATAATGGTTGTAATAGGTAGTAGCATGTCATCAACTGGTAGTTGATGAAGTTGAATTAATGTCATTACCAGGTCATTAACAATAACAGGTTAATAACACTTCAAAAACAAGATAGATAACCTGTTGATAAGAGGTTAATAACCAGTATTTGCCCACCCTCATAGAAGCCCTGACACCCTCTGTGGGCGTGTTGCAGACAAAAATGGCGATGCCATCTGATTGGCTGCGGGTGTGCTCAGGACAGGCTTTGATGTGGAGGTCTTTCTCTTGACTAAACACTCGCTGCTCTACCAGACGAACGGGCACCTGGTTCACCGGCTTGTCCAGGTGGTCCTTCACCAGCACCTGCACAACCAGGACGTGTTTCCAAAGGATCTTCAACCTGGTCTTCAACAACGTTGTTCATGAGTACCGAGGTGTCACCTGCATGTTGTAGGGGAGTCCAGGTTTGATGAATTGGGGCGTGGACACCAGACTCAGACTGTAAGGTGATTTGACGAACTTCACAGCTGAAAACTCCGCCTCCTGGCTGATGCCACCTGTGTGACAGAAGGGTGGGGGTGAGGAGGGATTGTGAATGTATGTGTGCATGTGTGGCTGCGTGCGTGGGTGTGTGTGTGTGTGTGTGTGCGTGTGTGTGTGTGTGTACCTGAGTCCTCCTGCAGAAGGACAGCAATATACAGGAACTTCCCAATAAGACTGTTCAGGTCTTTGGGTCCATCATGTTTGGACAGAACCTTCTCTATGTTGACACACACGTCCAAATCACCTGAGGACAACAACTGAACACACACACACACAAACACAAACACAGGTTAGACAGTGTTTTCAATTGTGAGGATGAAGAAGGTGATGAAGTCTCACTCTTTCTCGGGTCACTGAGTTGCGAATGATAACAGGAAGTTCTTTTTTGGTCACAATGCCAAAGCGCAGGAACATCTCACCATGAGCGACAGGTGCACCATGAAGGTACCTGAGATGACCACAAAGATTGTCAAGGCAATGAAGAGGATGCCTGCCATGTAAAGGTCCACTGTTTCTTCACCTTGCTGACACCTTGAAGCAGAACCGCTGGAAGTTTCCAAAGCTGATGAAGCTGACTTCCGGCTGGACCACAATGGTAAAACTGGGAAGAACTAAAAAAAGTCCATTGGAAGCTTCCATCATGAGTCAAGAAGGAGTTCTCAACTAGGACATTTTTCTCACCATATTCTCGAATCTCAAAGTCTGCTCTGGCTTTGGTGCTAAAGTCATCAGAATACGAGGCTTCAATGGACCACATTCCCAACCTGGAACCATGACACAACATCACAACCTGGACCCCAACCATCTTGAATCAGTCCAGCAGGTTGCTACTTTGGCCTGATGGGGATCTTGAATGGGTCCTGCATAGATGGAAGTCCATTGTTGAGGTCCAGCATCTCCACCACATCCACTGTCTGATGATCCGGGTCCTGGAAGAGTTAAAGGCTGTGAAGACTGAAAGCCTTGCATAAAGGTCCTGTGGACTGGCATACCCACCTTGAAGGTCAGGAAGACGCTGCGATTGGCTGGATGCAGTTCCTGGTTGAGGGAAAAGGCTCGCACCTTGACTGGACAGAGGACATGACCCACCATGAAGGATGTCATCGATGTACAGACCTCCACCTGCGTTGTCAGTCTGAAATGTTCTGCCATGTTTTACTCATTCTACTTCCGACTCACCGCTCTGCTGAGGAGTGTACAGAGGTTTGTCCGTCTGGACCAAGAGGAACCCATTGGAGCGGCTGACAGGAAGTGACAAGTGCTTGTTGATCTGTGCTGATTGGACGTGGAGGACCACGTGATCCACACTCTTGTCCAGTTGACCAGAGAAGATCTGGACACACAACATAATGAAGACCTGCTGGGGGACATCCGCATTCACATGTACTCCCTCACCCGGAGTGAGGCGATGGCCTGGTGGTGGTTCTGAACGTTAAGGGTCACCACATCACGGGCCAGAATCACATGGTCTGGAGCCATGGAGGTCTTCAAGAACACATAGACCCTCACCTCCTCGGAAAAGCCAAACAACTGCAGCATCACTGTCTCCAATGCGTCCACGCGCAGCTGCAGGGGTGCGCTAATCAAGTACCTGAGAGCCGATGGATACGTCTCTTTGATTTATTTGTTTGTCAGCTGACCTGATAATGTGAACTTGGAAGTCCTTGATGTTACCATTACTACTACTACTACTACCACTACTACTACTACTACTACCCCAACTGCTACCGCTATTGTCATGATTCTACTACTCTATCACTCTAATACGACTAACACTATCTCAATTACTAATACTACCATTATCACGATTACTACTAGTAACACTGCTAATATTACTACTACTGCTACTACTACTATTGCTACTACTACTAATATGACTACAAACACTACTACTTCTCTTACCACTATTACTACCACTATCACTACTGTCATTACTAGTTCTTTGATTATTATTACAATTACTACTACTTCTATGACTCTTGACAACTACTAGTTTTACTAGTACTATTGCTATCACTAGTACTACTACTATCTCTATATTCCTAATGAAAATTACCATTACTATTACTGCAACTTGTTATCACTAATAATTAAGTTAAAGGACAGAGAACCAGGAGATTGAAAGGAACCTTCAGGTATGCATGTGTCGTGATTGACAGCAGAGACACCCGGACTGTACACTCTCAATGCAGAGAATACGGCCCATTGATCATTAAAATCACCTGCTATAGTGACTGGCTGGAAAGAGAACCTACAGGATCTCGACCCTCCACGGGACGAGTTTGACACCCCTAGTGTAAAACATGTGGACGTAGGTCTGATGATACGATTATAAAGTCCATCATAGACCTGCAGCCCAGAGTGTCCTGGTTCCGGGTGCACTTATGGACATCCTTAGGTTCAAACATGGACAGACTGTGGTTAGCACAGAAGTTCAGTAACATCACACCACACATGTTCTTCCCAGTCACGGTCCTCCAGGTCACACTGTCATTATCCATATTGGCATTGAATACTCCCAGTGGGGATCTCTCAAGCACACCTCAGATGCACCCAAAAAAGGCAGAGAATTGTCAACTGCAATTTAATGCATACACACAAATGAGTAGAGACCTTTTCCTTGACCCAAAGGCCCGAGGAAGTGACCCTCTCAATCATTGTGGATGACTCCAACACAGGCATTGAGCTGGGGGACTATTACTAAGCCCACACCATCTTGCAGCCTCTTCCCTGCGAGAAGTGAGAGTAGAACAATGTCCTGCCGAGGACTATCAAGGAGTTTGGTTCCAGAATACAAACTGTGCGTTGACGTTTGTCCGAATATGTCAGGTGGAAAAATCCCAACCTCTCGCAAAAGCAAAGACACTCTCCCCACCAGAAAAGTGACGTTCCATGTCCCTCAAACCAGAAATTAGTTTATTACCATTTTATTACCAAGTTATGAATAAGTAACAATGAGATGAATAATAACAAAATATTATTAACAATAGTAATAATGATAATAACATCTAATGCTAACTAGCAATGAGATGAATAAAAACACAATCCATCCATCCATCCATCCATTTTCTTCCGCTTATCCGAGGTCGGGTCAGGGGGGCAGCAGCCTAAGCAGGGAAGCCAATACCCGAAATTCTCTCCACACAGTTTTCCACAAGGAACACGGTGGAATGCCTTTTCCATGTCCACAAAACACATGTAGACCGGTTGGGAAAACTCCCACTCACCCTAGGACACTGCCGATAGTATAGATTTTGTCCACAATTACACGACCAGGACTAAAACCGCACTTCTCCTTCTCAATCCGAGATTTGACTATCTGGCAGATTCTCCTTTCCAGAACCCCTGCATAGACCTTGCCAGAAAGGCTGAGGAGTTTGATCCCACGATAGTTGGAACACACCCTGTGGCCCCCCTTCTTAGAAAGTGGGACCACCACCCCGGTCTGACAATCGAGGGGCTCCAGCCTTGATGTCCATGCAATGCTGCAGAGTCGTGTCAACCAAGACACGTCCACAACATCCAGGGCAGCTCTCGTCCACCCCTGGGGCCCTGCCACCGAGGAGTTCTTTGACCACCTCTGTAGCCTCAGCCCCAGAGATAGAAGACGTGTCAAGGTCAGCAGCACACAATCCCCATCATGCACAGTGTTGACTGTGCACTTGACCCTCCCGAGATGTCTACCAACGGGTTCAGGGATATCCGCCACAACAGGCACCGACGCCCTTACGGTCACAGCCCAGATCAGCCGCCTCTACAATGGAGGCATAAAACATGGCCCACTCTGACTCAATGTCTGCTGCCTCCCTCGGAACATGGTTAATGCTCTCCCGGAGGTTGGAATTGAAACTCCTTCTGACAGGGGACACTGCCAGACGTTCCCAGCACCCTCACAATGCGTTTGGGTCTGCCATGTCTGACCGGCATCCTGCCCCACCATCGCAACCAACGCACCACCAGGTGATGATCGGTTGACAGCTCTGTCCCTTTTCTTCATCACGCCTCTCCAGGTCTCACTGGCTGCCAACATGAGCGTACCCCCGTAGAACAAGGGAATACCCAGAGGGAGCATAAGCACAAACAGCAGACAGGACCCGGCCTGGTTCCGGAGGGGGGCCCCGGTGACCCCCGTCTGAGCGAAGGAAAACTTGGTCCATTTTAATTATACATCATTGGGGTCTTTAGAACCATTCTTTGTCTTGTCCCTCTCCTACGACCTGTTTGTCATGGGTGACCCTACCAAGGCATGAAATCCCCGGACAACTTAGCTCCTAGGATCATTGGGACATGCAAGGAAGGAGTTTACTCAGGAAGGAGTAAAAACAAAATATTATTATTAATAGTAATAATGCTAACTGAGATGAGATGAATAATAACAATAATGTTATTATTGATCGTAATAATGATAATAACATCTAATGCTAACAGCTAGCAGGTGTGCCACTGATGACGTAAAGAAACGTTTATGAATGTTTCTGAGCGGTAAGGAAGACTCACGTTGTTTCCTGAGTGCTGGTCCCCCAAAACACACAACAAACACACAACACCAGCACACACACCCTCATTCTGCACCTACACACACACACACACACACACTTCCACACACGCTGAGCTGCAAGTCTCGTTGGGTTGCCGTCGAGTAAGAAGACAAAGTGACTTGTTGATTGACACGCTGGCACTTTTTGAGACAACTGCTGAGTCACCACAGGTCACTGGGAACTTCCTGTGTGTGTCTATGTGCCAAAGGTGAGTGTTACACAACACAACACATTACTCAAGTCTTGTTGACTTGTTGACCCAATCAATCTTTTGCTGTCCCCTGCTGGCTTGGAAGTTAGCCCAGGCGTTAGCTAGCTTGTCCGGCTGAGAGGGGTTAAAGGTCATGCTTTATTAGGATATATATGTATATTTACAAACGTTAGCATACACATCTTCATAAACGCCACCAGGCATGCAGCAACACAAAACACAAGCATGCTAGGCTAAAGGCTAACACTTAAGCATAGCCTTTCCGCTTTCCCCTAACGGATTAGCTGGATCCGTTTAAGCAGGTGACGTCACAGCACCATGGCGGGGATGTGGTGCACCAGTGAGGCCACCAGCTGCGGCGGGTGAGGAGGCGGAGGAGGGGAGTGGTCCTCGCGCACGCCGCACGCCCCTCCCACCACCACCAGAGCCCTGGCGGAGGCGGCGGCAGGCCGGTGCCTGGCGCTCTTCTGGTGCGCGCGCAGGCCCGCCAGCTGCGAGTAGGCCGACTGGCACACGTGACACTTGTACGGGCGCTCGCCTGTGTGCAGGCGCACGTGGTTGCGCAGCGTGGACGACTGGCTGAAGCGGCGGTTGCAGAAACGACACACGAACGGCTTGTCCAGCGTGTGGATGCGCATGTGCGAGCGCAGGTTGCTGCGCGAGTTGAAGCCGCGGTGGCAGATGACGCAGCGCATGCGCCCCAGGCCGGCCGCCGCGGCCGCGGAGGACACTGAGGAGGAGCCCTCGCAGGCGTGGAAGTCGTCTGAAGCAGAAGAGCACAGCGGTTAGCTTGCTAGCAGATGGCTAAGCTACCTCGGCAAAGGCGTCGTCACCGTTCTTGCTCTTCTTTCCCTGCTCGTCGTCTCCTCCCGGAATGCCAGGAATTCCCAAGAAGGTGTTGTGGGAATTTCCGTACCAGACCAGCAGCTCCTGGTCTGGCGGGATGGTCTGAGGAGGGGGGGGGGGACAACGAGAACATGTCACCCATCGGCCAGTGGGGGGGGCGGGGGGCCCAGCTTCTCCTCTCACCTCCACGGCCTTGTAGAAGATGGCGCTGCCCATCTGGACCACCTCCAGGTTCTGCTCGTGCTCGTTGCGCGCACACTTGATGTAGGTCATCCAGCTGCGGTGCTCCTCCTGGCTGGCGTCCACGAAGAACCGCACGCCGCCGTCCTCGTTGAACACCTGACACACGCGCACGGCACCTTAGCGCACGTGACACGCCCCGTGCACTTTATTTTGGGAGGGGGCGGGGGGGGGGGGTTACCTCCCACATCAGGTTGTTGTTCTTGTACACATCCACGTGGTCAGGAGAAACCAGGCGGCCCGTGAAAGGGCCCATCTCTGTTCCCGCCTTGATCCACGTCTTGGAGAAGATCCCCAAACCTTCTCCTGAAGCATCAAACATTGTATTTTGTCATTCGTAACATTTCTAGGACTAATTCTTAGGGACATTTTGATTTACTTCATTATACTAATGTTCGAATCTCCGCTGGGCATCACGTGCTCCCCGTGCGCGTGTGGGTTTTCTCCGGGTACCCCGCTTTCCTCCCACGTTCCGGAAACATGCATGTTAGCTTCATTGGCCGCTCTAAGTTGTCCATTAGAGTGTGAATGTGAGTGTGGATGGATGTTCGTCTGCCCTGCGATGGACTGGCGACCAGTCCGGGGTGTACGGAAGTTAGCTGGTGAGTGGATGGATGGATTACACCAAATGTCATTTTCCTTTGCAAAGCAGTGATTATTATCTCGATCAAATCTCTCTATTCATAATACACCATTTATTATTAAGATTATGATTTGAAATGAAAAGGGGAGTTTTACCTGGAACGGAGCTTTGAGCGATGATCACCTCGCTGGGAAGAACCAGACTGGATAGTTTGTGGACCTCTGCGCGCGCGCGCACACACACACACACACACACACACACACACACACACACAGCAAATGATTGTTCTTGTCATGTCGTGGTGAAAGGAAAAGGTTTGACGGCCACGATGCAGGGAGAAATAAAGAAATTCGTTCACACGGAAAAAAAGAAATTGGGTGAAAAGATGAAAAACATTTTGGATGTAAAACTTTTTTGAAAGGTCGACGCGAGGCGCGAAAAGGCCGTGCGGGTTTTTCCATCATCGTTGAATGAAATCATCTTGGATTGTCACAAATAGTTTGCTTTCTAACAAGTCAAATAAGAGCACTTTGCTATTTCACTTTAAATATCCTTTTTATACGCGAAGGAACACCAAACTAAACAACACTTTTTCATTTTAATAATTCCTTCTTCAAAAAATCATCTTTTACATGTGATGGCAAAGCAGATTTTGGATTATTTTTCTTTCATGGTTTTCATTTTCATACCGTTTGTAAAATAAGTTTGACATTTTCAAAAACGTTTTTCCAAAATCCAAATAGCATTTTCATTTAATGCTTAATAAAAGAAGTTTATGATAATTTAAACATGGAAATCATGTTTTACATTTAATGCTTAATAAAATAAGTTTATGATAATGTAAACATGGAAATCATGTTTTACATTTAATGCTTAATAAAAGAAGTTTATGATAATGTAAACATGGAAATCATGTTTTACATTTAATGCTTAATAAAAGAAGTTTATGATAATTTAAACATGGAAATCATGTTTTACATTTATTGTTTAATACAAATAAGTTTATGATAATGTAAACATGGAAATCATGTTTTACATTTAATGCTTAATAAAAGAAGTTTATGATAATTTAAACATGGAAATCATGTTTTACATTTATTGTTTAATAAAAATAAGTTTATGATAATGTAAACATGGAAATCATGTTTTACATTTATTGTTTAATAAAAATAAGTTTATGAAATGTAAACATGGAAATCATGTTTTACATTTAATGCTTAATAAAATAAGTTTATGATAATTTAAACATGGAAATCATGTTTTATATTTATTGTTTAATAAAATAAGTTTATGAAATGTAAACATGGAAATCATGTTTTACATTAATTGTTTAATAAAAATAAGTTTATGAAATGTAAACATGGAAATCAGGTTTTACATTAATTGTTTAATAAAAATAAGTTTATGAAATGTAAACATGGAAATCATGTTTTACATTTAATGCTTAATAAAATAAGTTTATGAAATGTAAACATGGAAATCATGTTTTATATTTATTGTTTAATAAAAGAGGTTTATAATAATTTAAACATGGAAATCATGTTTTTTATGTTATGTTGAATAAAAGAAGTTTTGGACATTAATAAATGGAAATGAAATGATTTTAAAAAATCAAAGTCACTGACCTCCAGAGAATGACTGCGCGAGTACCTCGGCGGTAAAAGCCGTTTTGGGGCTCGTGCCCGCGGCGGCTGCGGCACGGTCCTCGTGCGTGAGCTGCTGGTGCTCCCCGTGCACGCGCCTCCAGCGTCCGTACAGGAAGCTGTGCACGACGTCGGACGTAATGATGTCCGCCAGGTGAGGCCTCGCGCATGACGCCTTCGCCGGGCCCGGCCCGGGTGAACCCAGGAGAACCGAACCCATGCCGGCGCGAGGAGGAGCTGCGCGCGTGACAGGTGAAAAGTTGTTGATAGAAACCGGAAGGAAGAGAAAGAGATGAAGTTGTGTCCTTAACTTGGACCGGAAGAAAGAAGCAGCACAGCTTTATACCTCTCTCTCTCTCTCTCTCTCTCTCTTTCTCTCTCTGTGCGCGTGGCATCGGGGGGTGGAGTGCGTGTGCGTGTGCGTGTGCATGAGTGATGAAGCACTTCAGCTCTCCTTTCATCTTGGTCCACAAACGTCATCATCATGGAGGACAAAAAGTTGATTGGCAGCAACAATCACTGCCAACACAACAGGGCGGGAAAAAGACGCGCGGAGCTTCCGCGTCCACTTCCTGGCCCCGGGAAAAGACGGCACAAGGAAGAGGGTACGAGAGAAAGACAAAGAAGTCACGTGACCCGCTGATGACGGTGGGGCTGATTGACAGGAATGCAGCCTTCACCACCATCACTTTCCTAAACATCTTTAATGAGCTTTGGGCAACAAAAGCGTCTTTTCTCCCGCCAAGAACACCTCTTATCCGCACGCACGCTTGTTGCTGCTGGAGCTCATTAGCATTCACGTGGAGGCACCCAATAAAAGGCTACATATCCGACATGCAGCATACAATATGACAGTCACCTTCTCCTGGAGGTGAACAAATCATCCTTCCTGGGGTGACCGGCCAATAAAAGAGGGACAGGAAAGGGGAGACGGGGGGAGCAACAAAAAAGACAATTCCAAACAAGCTCCTTTGGGGAAGTACAGTGTGGGACTGGCAAAAAAACCTCAGCAATATTGGCACAAACAATAAATGCGATATCCAACATTGCTACATGCATGTAAATTCGACATTAGCCATAAAATGCCTGTGATATCAACTACATTGATAGAGCCATGTGATATCAACATTAGACCCTGCTCGTGATACCAAAAACATCAATACACAGTGAGGGCAAAAAGTATTTGATTTTGTAAGTTTGTCCACTAACAAAGAAATGATCAGTCTATAATTTCAATGGTAGCTTTATTTGAACACTGAAAGACAACGATGACACACAAACCCAGAAAAATGCATTTCAAAAAGAGTTATAAATGAATTTGCATTTCCATGAAGGAAATAAGTATTTGATCCCTTTGAAAAAGGTGCTTCAGTACTTGGTGGCAAAACCTTTGTTGGCAGTCACAGAGGTCAGCCAGTTCTTGTTGGCCACAAGGTTTGCACACATCTCAGGGGGAATTTTGGTCCCCTCCTCTTTGCAGATCCTCTCCAAGTCATTCATGTTTCGTGGCTAATGTTTGGCAACTCCAACCTTCAACTTCCTCCACAGATTTTCTATGGGATTAAGGTCTGGAGACTGACTAGGCCACTGCATGACCATAATATGCTTCTTCTTGAGCCAATCTTTTGTTGCCTTGGCCGTGTGTTTTGGATCATTGTCATGCTGGAATACCCAACCACCACCCATTTCACCCAACACTTGACGGTACATGGCCCCATCCATCCTCACTTTGATGCGCTGCAATTGTCCTGTCCCCTTGGCAGAAAAACACCCCCAAAGCATAATGTTTCCACCTCCATATTTGACGGTGGGGACGGTGTTTTTGGAGTCGTAGGCAGCATTCCTCCTCCTCCTCCAAACACGGCCAGTTGAGTTGATGCCAAAGAGCTCAATTTTGGTCTCATCTGAGCACAACACTTTCACCCAGTCTTCCTCTGAATAAGTCAGATGTTCTGTAGATGGGCTTTCTTAAGCAGGGGGACCTTGCAAGCACAGCAGGATTTCAGTCCTTCATGGCGTTGTGTGTTACCAACTGTTTTGTGGTGACTATGGTCCCAAGTGCCTTGAGACCATTGACAAGTTCCTCCCGAGTGGTTCTGGGCTGATTCCTCACCGTTCTCATTATCATTGAAACTCCACAAGGTGAGATCTTGCATGGAGCTCCAGATCGAGGGAGATTGGCAGTTAATTTATGTTTCTTCCATTTGTGAATAATTGCACCAACTGTTGTCACCTTCTCACCCAGCTGCTTGGCGATGGTCTTGTTGCCCATTCCAGCTTTGTGTAGGTCCACAATCTTGTCCCTGACATCCTTGGAAAGTTTTTTTGTCTTGGCCATGGTGCAGAGTTTGGCATCTAGATTGATTGATTGCTTCTGTGGACAGGTCTCTTTTATACAGGTAACGAGCTGAGAGGGCTGCCAAGGCCAGCTCGTTACCTGTAGAAGATCCACCTGGGAGCTAGAGATCTTGCTGACGGATAGGGGATCAAATACTTATTTCCTTTTTCATGTGATATCAACTACATCGATACAGACAGATGTAATATCAACATCAATACTGACTTGTGATACCCAAAACATCAATAAATGCTTGTGATACCAAAAGCATCGGCATCAACAGCATTGATACATGCCTGTGATGTCAACACCGATATTGGTTTGCAATATCAAAACCATCAAAACCAGTACATGATTGTGATCTCAATGATGTCGATTACATGGATGTGATATCAACCAAACTCAGTACATCCTTGGGATATCAACTACATTGATACATGCAGTAGTTGTGAAAATAATAGCAGTGACTAAGCAGATGAAGTACTTTTCTTAGTATATTTGTATTGCTGCATGGCAAACACGTTCCCAGCAGATTGTCAGAGAAGAAACAACGCGGCATTGGTGACATGCATGCGCTTAAGGCGTGTCAAGGGGTGTGTTGAGAAATAGCAGTGTGGCATTCAATCAGTGATCAATTAGTGAAAAAACAGGCGGTCCCTATTTAACGATGAAAGCAGCACTTGTTCTACATCATTTCTCTTTGAAGGCCTGAGGAAAACGGCTCCTTCAAGACCTTGTTCACAAGAACAGCGTACTTTGATTTAAAAGTTGACTGGAGAGGTGCAAAAATGTTTGGCTGTTCAGCTAAAATGATGTCCCACGTCTTAAAATGGAGAGCAAGACCAGAAACACGTGGCAGAAGATGGAAGACCGCTATCAAAATGGATGCAAGGATAACCAGAACGGCAAAGGCTCAGCCAATGATCAGCTCCAGGATGACCAAAGGCAGTTTGGAGTTACCTGTAAGTACTGTGACAGTTAGACGACGTCTGTGTGGACTGATGAGAGTCAAATTGTTCTTTTAGGGTGCAAGGGCTGCAGACAAACAGAATTGAAGCCCCAGTACACAGTGAAGACAGTGAAGCATCATGATGTGGGCATGTTCTCCTACTACTTATCCCATAGCAGGCATCACCGATCAGTTTGCATTTGTCAGAATATTTGGAGAGGACATGCCATTGAAATCAACAAGACCATCACCCCAAACACACTAGGAAACCAGCAACATATTTTTCTTAAACTAAATATTAGTTTAGTCATTTACAGGATTGCCAAATTTTACAAACAAAAATTAGTGTTGACAGCAGACGCTGCTATTTTTTGAACACGCCCCTTTCAACTAATTGCACAGTCTTAAGATTTTATCTTGTTTTCTGAGAACGTACTGCACCTACTGGTAACGTGTTTGCTATGTAGCAATACAAATATACTAATAAGAGTACTTCATCTGGTTAGTCTTTGCTATTATTATAACACTACTGTACATACAGTATATCTTGTACCTACCATGTGACATCCGGCATATGTCTTCAAAATATTCAACCCCCGGAATTCACAGGGACACGTTTTCATTGCAAGGTGTGAGGATTGGAACATGAATTAATTTAGATAAATGAAATCTTGAACACACGTACTCTTTGGTCATTGATGCATTTTTAACAAGCACATTCGCACAAAAAGCATACATCAAAGATTTCAACGCTACTTTCTATTATGTACAGTATATTGTTTTATTTTTAACATTTGTTCAGTCATTACTTTGTGTGACACGTGATTAAGCTCACCACCGCCATGACAACACACACTTCCTGTTTTTGCCTGTCGACACGCCCACATGTGGTCAAAGACTTCAAGTGTACTTAACGACCACTTTACTGTACTTACTGACCGCACACACACACACACACACACACACACACACATATGCAGCCGTATTAACCACTTCCTGTGCACACGCACGCCTTGTTTTAATGACTGATGACATCATCAATCAGAGCATCTGTTGCGGCAGCGGGAAGATGAATAATTTAATGATTGCTAATAATAATTAATAATAAATGATCCTCTACACGCACACAGCAGCAACCAGGAGACCAGCTCAGCCAAGATGGCGACCTGTCGAGGGGGCGTGGATTCCCACAGTGGAAAGAAATACGCAGAAAGTCAGGAGGAAGGCGCTGCTTTATTAGCCCTCATCATCATCATCATCCTCTTCCTCATCTTCATCAGTCAAAAGAATCTTCTACAAACATCTGCAGGTTACATCTGGACCAGGGTCCGTTACAAAAACAGCAAAACACCCTCCGGCCGAGGGGGTGGAAGAACCAAGACGGCGTGGACGGCTCTCCTGTACAGTCCTGGTTCGTGGGGGCGGGGGGGCTGAACCACACCTGGACACCAGGAAGGCGGGGGCTGGAGATTGCCACCCACTCCGATCAATTGTCTCCTGACCTCATAGTCGCCGTGCCAACCAGCTTTAAGGCCAGCAGGCAGGCATTAGCATTAGCATAGCAGTCTTGAGAACAGAGGAGCTTCAGGAAGTCAACATGTATGCTCATCGTTAGCATATTATCTCATGAAAAAGAAATACTTATGAAATATTTAAATAGCCCCCTTAACCCAAACACATCATCATCAATATCATCATGGTCACACACACTTTTCTCTGTGGTCCGACACACACACACGATGCTATGCTAGCAGCGTGTAGCTCAACTAGTGGGACAACACAGCCTTTTGCTAAAGCTAGCTACAAAACAAAATGGTGAATAAAGCAAAAGAACAAAGGTGGGAGAAAACAACCGATGTTAGCTACAAACGGGTTAGCTAGCACAAAGACAAATGCTAACTGCTACGCAGCTTTAAAGTGGGAAAGACCAAAATCGTTCTTCCAAGATGCCATCCCAGCTTTTGCTGCTAATGAATTGATCCAATGAGCGTTGATTAGTTATGGATGTTCAAAATAAAACAGGATACTTTGGTCACATGACCGCAAGCACGTGCTAAAGTTCTGGCACGTAAGTGGATTTCCTTCGC
Organism: Oostethus manadensis; assembly: GCA_024372805.1. NCBI lineage: Eukaryota > Metazoa > Chordata > Actinopteri > Syngnathiformes > Syngnathidae > Oostethus > Oostethus manadensis. The sequence continues at coordinate 1,247,630 of QODF01000080.1, read as the reverse complement.
GCTGATCCAGACTCAAGCAAAGACAGGTAGTGTGATGCTACGCTAATGTGCTACATTGTGTTGGACCACAGAGAGGAAGCAAAGAGAGCACGTCCAAGACGGCGAGTCAACAAGTATAATGAGGACATTTAGTAGAAAAAGACGTCTTCGTCTTGCAAGGTGAAACATTAAAATATCCAAACTGCCAAAATAAAAAAATGACACATGCAAAAATAAATGCTAATTCGTTCATCAAGACTGCTAGCGTGACATCCAAAAAGATTTGTTCAAACGTGTCCACGCTCGGGTTGGATAAAAAAACCAAAAACAAAACAAAAGGCCAAACAGGAAGTGGGACACACCGTCGACTTTGGAGGTAGAAAGCAGAAGACCACTTCCTGTTTTCTTTTAATCTTGCTCTACAAAAGAAAGGAGGCGGAGCGTCGCTGGGACAGTGGCAGGTTGCCGTGACGACTGTGCCGTGTGGGAGGGGCCTCTAGTGATCCTAAAGAAGAAATGACATGTCACATCAGCTATGCTGAAGACATCAATTCCTGTCTTTACCATCGCTTACTTTGTCTTCATCATCACTTCCTGTGCCTATCATTGCTTCCTTTGTCTTTACCATCACTTCCTGTGTCTTTCATTCCCGTGCCTATCCTCACTTCCTGAGTCTTTGCTATCCCTTCTTGTGCCTATCCTCACTTCCTACTTTGTCTTTACCATCACTTCCTTTGTCTTTACCATCACTTCCTTTGTCTTTATCATCACTTCCTGTGCCTATCATCACTTCCTAATTTGTCTTTATCATCGCGTACTTTGCCTTTGTCATCGCGACTCTTTACCATCACTTCCTTTGTCTTCATCATCACTTCCTTTGTCTTTATTATCACTTCCTTTGTCTTTATCATCACATCCTGTGCCTATCATCATTTACTTTGTCTTTATCATCACATCCTGTGCCTATCATCATTTACTTTGTCTTTACTATCACTTCCTGTGTCTTTCATTCCTGTGCCTATCCTCACTTCCTGAGTCTTTGCTATCCCTTCTTGTGCCTATCCTCACTTCCTACTTTGTCCTTACCATCACTTCCCTTGTCTTTATCATCACTTTCTGTTCCTATCCTCACTTCCTACTTTGTCTTTATCATCACTTCCTTTGTCTTCATCATTGCTTCCTGTGCCTATCATCACTTCCTTTGTCTTTATCATCACTTCCTGTGCCTATTCTCACTTCCTACTTTGTCTTTACCATCGCTTACTTTGTCTTCATTATCACTTGCTGTGCCTTAACTATCCTTTCTTGTGCCTATCCTCTCTTCCTACTTTGTCTTTACCATCGCTTCTTTTGTCTTTATCATCACTTCCTTTGTCTTTAACATCACTTCCTGTGCCTATCGTCACTTCCTGAGTCTTTACTATCCTTTCTTGTGCCTATCCTCACTTTCTACTTTGTCTTTTCCATCACTTTCTTTGTCTTCATCATCACTTCCTTTGTCTTCATCATCACTTCCTGTCTTCATCATCGCTTCCTGTCTTCATCATCGCTTCCTTTGTCTTTACCATCACTTCCTGTGCCTATCCTCACTTCCTGAGTCTTTGCTATCCCTTCTTGTGCCTATCTTCACTTCCTACTTTGTCTTTACCATCACTTCCTTTGTCTTTATCATCACTTCCTGTGCCTATCATCACTTCCTGTGCCTATCATCACTTCCTTTGTCTTTATCATCACTTCCTTTGTCTTTATTATCACTTTCTGTGCCTATCCTCACTTCCTACTTAGTCTTTATGATCGCTTCCTTTGTCTTTACCATCACTTGCTGTGCCTTTCATTCCTGTGCCTATCCTCACTTTCTGAGTCTTTACTTTCCTTTCCTGTGCCTATCCTCTCTTTATCATCACTTCCTACTTTGTCTTTATCATCACTTCCTTTGTCTTTATCACTTCCTGTGCCTATCATCACTTCCTGTGCCTATCATCACTTCCTTTGTCTTTACCATCGCTTACTCTGTCTTTACCATCGCTTACTCTGTCTTCATCATCGCTTACTCTGTCTTCATCGTGACTTCCTGTGCCTATCGTCACTTCCTGAGTCTTTACTATCCTTTCTTGTGCCTATCCTCACTTTCTACTTTGTCTATTCCATCACTTTCTTTGTCTTTATCTTCACTTCCTGTGCCTTTCCTCACTTCCTACTTTGTCTTTATCATCGCTTCCTTTGTCTTTATCATCGCTTCCTTTGTCTTTATCATCGCTTCCTTTGTCTTTA
>QODF01000080.1:1208755-1241943 GCA_024372805.1 Oostethus manadensis | reverse complement strand
ATCACTTCCTGTGCCTATCCTCACTTCCTGAGTCTTTGCTATCACTTCCTGTGCCTATCCTCACTTCCTGAGTCTTTGCTATCACTTCCTGTGCCTATCCTCACTTCCTGAGTCTTTGCTATCACTTCCTGTGCCTATTTTCATTTCCTACTTTTTCTTTATCATCACTTCCTATGCCTATTATCACTCACTTTGTCTTTAGCATCACTTACTTTGTCTTATCACTTCCTGTGCCTATCTACACTTCCTTTGTTTTTACCATCACTTACTTTGTCTTCATCATCACTTCCTGTGCCTATCATCATTCCTTTGTCTTCACCATCACTTCCTGTGCCAATCATTACTTCCTTTGTCTTTACCATCACTTACTTTGTCTTTACCATCACTTCCTGTGCCTTTCATCACTTCCTTTGTCTTTACCATCACTTCCTGTGCCTTTCATCACTTCCTTTGTCTTTATCATCACTTCCTGTGCCTTTCATCACTATTTGTGACTATTCTCACTTCCTGAGTCTTTGCTATCACTTCCAGTGTCTATCACTGACTGATTCTTTATTTGGACTCAGACAAAAATAGCACACGCTGTACATTACTGTACTTATTTTACCAACATTGAGTACAGTCAACATAGGAAAACAACAAGAAAAAAATATATATGTGAATGCATATATAAATACTTATATGGCAGATACACAGAACATAACAAATATAAACAGAAAACAATTTAGCTGGAATAGGAGTGGGAAGAAAACAAGCTTATTTACACCCACCCCCTATTCATAACTCTAAAGCAGTTATATTTACATACTATGCAACATGTTATACATTGATACATAAGCAAGATATCACCCCTAAACACACGCACACACACACGCACACACACACACGTGCAATATGCATTATTATTAATCTTAGACTGTACTTAATATTAATTATATATCAACATATCAGTCATGTATTATTACTGATTCTTGGATTTATATATAATTTTATGCATACAAGAGCATTCAGATGAATGAATAAATAGAATAGTTATTGGTGTTGATAGTAAAAATGATTACTTTGGATAGACCGTGTCGCATTAAGAGAGGCAAAGAGCATTGTGGACCTGCGCTCTAGCAACACCACCACTCTTGGCCAAGTGTCCTGTGCTGTGCATTAAAAGAGACAAGATTTTGCAAGTCTGCTGCAAGAAGGTGGATGATCTCACTCAACCTCTGCCTGTCTGCCCTAATCTGATGATTTTATTGCAAGCGAAAACAATCCAAAAGACGACAAAAACATAGTTATGTCACTATGCATATCTTTCCATGTATCTTGTCCGTATGCATTTAGTAGGGGTGTAACGATTCGTTTTAACAACGATTCAATTCATATCACGATTTGTGGTTGCTAATTCGATACATGGACGATACTGGTTAATTTAGAACGATACGATTTGAAACTATTCCTTAACTTTAAAACAATTCAGTAACTTCATGCAAAATTCATCCAGTCTGACTGTGAAATAAATAGCTGGATAATTGATTGTGCAGATAAGTTTCCTAGATTTGAGCTACTTTATGTAAGGGAATCATACATTTTATTTCTCTGCTGTAAGAAGTTATTTGGCACCACCTTCAGATTAGAATGAAATGTCATGTGCGGATAGATATTAACGTGAATGAATATGCAACATACGGTAATGTCTGCACAGGCTCCATTAAGCCATGAGGAGGTGTTTGATCTACAAGCTTTTTCTTTAAAACGATGAGAAAACAAGTGGTAATTTTATGCGTCATTCTGTCATAGGAAACATATAGCATAGTTCTTCAGGAGGAGGGAAATTTTCCTCTAGCTTCAGACAAGCTTTTATTTATAACAGGACAGCAAAACAGGTTAGCATGGGTTTGCACCTTTGCCTGGGGTCAAAGGTGAAACAACAATCTCATAATATTTCGACTCATACTCATAAACATAAAATTATGACTTTTTAATCTTGAAATCTTAAGTTTTTATGTGGCCCTAATACGCCGCCGTAAAATACACCCGGTATCCTAGGAACAACTGAATATTTTTAGACATCCACACAGACTTGTCTGCCAGAGCGCGCATGCTCAGCGTCACAGATGTTACAGATGCGTCACATGACATCATCTGTGCACCCCAGTCAACAGGCATGACTAACTTACACCAAATCAATCTGTTACAAGGGTAACATTTAACATCTTTATCATTAAAACAACAAAAAACATCCATATAAAAGCTGCAGTGCTTAAATCCAATGCTTTATTTCCTATTATCCATTCAATCGATTGACTACCTTGCAAGCTATCGTTAGATCGATATATGTTGTCTGGAATGACAATTTGGCAAACACAGACGGATGTAGTTGGACTTTAGGAAGATAAATTGATTGTATTTATCATCACTTCCTGTTTCTTCGTCGTCAGTTTTTTTGTTTTTATCATCACTTCCTGTTTCTTTATCGTCACTTCTACTGTCTTTATAATCACTTCCCGTTTCTTTGTCGTCACTTTCAGTTTTTATCATCACTTCCTGTTTCTTTATCATCACTTCCTGTTTTTTTGTCGTCACTTTTTCTGTTTTTATCATCACTTCTACTGTCTTTATAATCACTTCCTGTTTCTTTATCATCACTAATTCTGTCTATATCATCACTTCCTGTGTCTTTATCATCATTTCTTCTGTCTTCATCATCACTTCCTGTTTCTTTATCGTCACTTCCTGTTTCTTTATCGTCACTTCTTCTGTCTTTATCATCACTTCCTGTTTTTTTATCATCACTTCTGGTGTCTACCTGGATCTGGGCAGGGTTCCACAGGTACGGCTGTTGGCGGTAGTACTCTGCTAGCGCCGCCGTGTAGTCAGGCAGCGAGCTCTGCTGGGATGACTGAGCTGCGCACACACACGCGCACACACACAATGTGAAGAAATGCGATGCATTCATTTGGGATGTTAGCAGTTAGATTAAGCCACTCGTACTTTGTTTCTTGTAGTATTCCTCCCATGCTTTACTGTAGTCGCTCATCACGTTCCCAGGTTGACTCTGCTGTCCTACACAAACAGGATTTGAAGATGGGTCCAATGATGTTGGCATGGACAGTGTGCATGTGTGTGGTACCAGGGTCTTGCTGTCCTGGGTTCTGCCAACCAGTTTGGTACGTGCTGCCCCAGACACCCGTCAAGAATGTCTGAGCGCTCCCGCAGCTGCACAAACAAACAAACACACACAATCAAGTCACATGATGCCCACTACTTTGTCACACACGTTGTTGCCACCATGACGTACTTCTGGTGGGCGGGGCCCTGAGTGAAGGGACTGAAGCCGAAACCTCCATTACTCATGATGCCGGAACCCTGAGGACACATCATCATCATCACACTCATCCGGGTCGTGCGTGCGTGTGTGTGTGTCCGCAGCATACGCCAATCTTGTCATCAATGAGCTGGCGAGCGTGCTCCATCTGCTGAGCAGGGCCTCTGATGGTGAAGACGCGTGTGTTGGGGTCGGTGGAAGGGGGCGGGTTCCTCTGCAGCTCCACATGCGCGCCAGACTGCTGGTTGATGCTTTTGATGGTTTCTCCACCTGCGTGCAAGAGCGCCGTCAGGATGTCCACCACACATGGCATGGTTTCAAGACGGCCACCTCCCACCTTTGCCAATGACGAGGCCACACTTGTCGGCAGGAATGGTGTAGGTCACTTCCTGCAGTGGCCCGGGGGAGCCCACAGCCCATTCCCCCCGACCTCTGACCCTGCTACTCCTCAGCGCAGAGCCGAATCCGTCGCGCTCCTAAAGTGTGTGCACGCACAGGAAGACGGTGCACAGATACCGTGTGGAGGTGTGTGTGTGTGGTACCTGTGCAGTGTGGATGAGCTCGTTGATGAGGTGTACCGCATGTTGACATCGCTCTGGCTGACCCATTACCATGGCGACACGCTCCGGACTAATGCCATCATCTGCGGGTGAAGAGGACAGTGGAAGGGTCTAGAACAGGGGTGGGCAACCTTTACCATCAAAAGAGCCCTTTGGCTCCTCTTCCAGTAAAAAAAATGTTCGGGAGCCGCAAAACATTACAGACCTTACAAACTTTTAAAAATTTTAGTCTTTTGTAATGTTACCACAAAAACAAACAAACGAGTGGCTACACTTGTAGACCTACCCTGAGCTAAAAACACTGAACTGATTTGTGTAAAATAAAAAAATAGTCAACTTTAAGATAAAAAGAGTTCATATATCTGCACATCAGTGTTGGTGAATCAATACCGCTAATGTCTGCACTGAATTGTCATCAATAACCATTCTATTGATCCTGTTTTGCAAAGAGAGACATTTTTATTTTCTGAATAATTTCTTGTTTACTTTTTAATTAGTAGAATATATCCTCTGATATTTTTATGAAGGATTATTTCATGTAGTCTCTAACTGTGAATGGATTCCCATCTCAGTGTCATCCAGTGTTGCCAACTTGCCCATTCTCTCGCTAAATCTGGAAACTTTCCAAACCTTATTTTCTTAAAACGACTAGAGAAAAATGAAAAAAGACTTTTCCTGACGTTGTTGGGAGATTTTGTGGTATTTACAGACATAAAAGTGAAACCACATATTGTTCTAAGCTGTGACTGCACAGTCAGTCTACTGCCGCTGCACATAACCTGCCTCTCCTGGAGTCACCATCTCGGCAATTAGCGTGGCTGGGGGCACACTTCTCGTTATAAAACATATTGCTATGCTCCCGTTAATGACGTTCTTTTATTTTACTGCGCAGTAACTTGTTTCAAACTCAAAACTCCTTCACCTTTTTTTTTCCGACACAGTGAGACTCACTGATACACTAGCCTACCCCCCCCTGCTCATCCAATCAGCAGTCAGAAGACAGTTTACATGCATTCACGGACTTGGCGCCGAATCTGATATTTCACATTCTTTTCTAAAATGCACATTTCCCCTACTTCTGTGCTAAAAAAAAATAGCACAGCGAAGGGAGCACAAGGAGGTTGAAGAGCCGTGGGTTGCCAAGCACTGGTCTAAAATTACCCCGCAGTCCAAAGACAGACCTGCTTTAAACTGAATACGGACTCCGGCATCATTTTGGATCTTCTTAATCATTTCTCCGTTGCGACCAATGACGATGCCGACCGCAAACCTGGGAACGGGAACCTAAAGGAACAGAACCACAGTCAATTCACCTTCTAGACCATGGAAGCAAAAGCTGCGTTTGTTTCAGCAGGCCGTACGTCCAAGTTAGTTCCTCCCAGCCGGGCAGAGAAGTCGCTGCGTCCCGATCGGAAGTCTGTATCCCTGTCGCGAATCAACTCCAACACCAGCTCCTTGGCCGCCTGGAGCAGAGCACGTTAAGCTTCTATAACACACGCATGGACGCCACAGCGTCCCACCTGAACTTTGTACGGATCCCCGGAGATGCGGAGAGGTTTGTCAGCTCCTGTTGGCATTGGACCGTCCTGGATCATCATCATCTTGACTCCTGCACGCTCCTGACCCAAACAACACATACAGCATCAGTGGTCTGTGTAGTGACTACCTAGCCCTGTGGGGGTTTTTTTTTTTTTTGCTTGTGGGGCAGGGTAAGCAGATATATAGCACCCCAGACAGGTATTACACATGGGTATGTTTTGGGAATGTTCCCTTTTATTGGACAAATACAAGAATGAATGGCGGCCTACGGTCTTAGGATGGATTGATAGTCACACACAACCCATGTCCTGTCACGTCCGTTCACATAGCTCAAATACCACCACCATTGGTCAAAAATTCTCCAGAATGGTCTTGAGTGTGTCGGCGAAGCACATGTCCAAATTTGCGATGGACTTTCCACTAATGATGCAGTCTTCTGAAGCTTCTGTTTCATGTCTCTGATCTCATTCTTCTGATGACTGACAGGTTGACATCTCGCTCCTCCAGTTACTTGCCAAGGCTCTCCAGGTTCACACTCACACTCACTTGTTCTGAGAGGTTCTTCCTTTTCCCACTCCACCAACTTCTTGGACGAATTTCACCGTTCCTTTCTTTTGATAGCTTCAGGTTGCATGCGGAGTCATCAGCATTCTTTGCCAGCTCCAACATGACAATGGAAATGTTGTTAGTGTAAACAGTTGGGTAGCTTCTCTGATCACCAGTTCCACTTCTAAAAGGTCCAGTTATGACCAGTGGTGTGAGCAATGGTGTCCTGTGTGTAGACCTCTAAAACCTCTTACCTCAGAGATCTCCAGCCCCACAACACAATGAATGCCAACCAGCCTCCCCTGATCCATAGTCTGCGATATGATGTTGGCCCGTGTGCCTTGCAGGTACAGCTCCTTTACTAGTGATGAAGGTAACTGTGCTCCCAGGGTCTACGAAGGCATAAGTCGTCTTTAGGACTTTATCTCCATTGTTAGCCTTGATGTCAACAGGTAGATGGGGAGTGTACAGTCCTTGTCAGCGGCCCCAGTGCAAGCACTGGTCTGGTGAGAGATGACTCCACTGCTCACCGGTTTAGCATGCTACTCAGTCTTTGAATGCAGAATAGTAGGATGTTTTAGGTTGCACGTGTCACAAGTGAAAGGCCTTCTACATTCCCTGCTGATGTGATCCATTCCATTCCATTTTTCTCCGCTTATCCGGGTCCGGGTCGCTGGGGCAGCAGTTTCAGTAGGGAAGTCCAGACTTCCCGGTCCCCGGCGACCTCTTCCAGCTCCACCTCGAGGACACCAAGGCGTTCCCAGGCCAGCTGTGGACATAGTCCCTCCAGCGTGTCCTAGGTCTTCCCCGGGGCCTTCTACCGACTGGGCATGCCCAAAACACCTCACCAGGGAGGCGCCCGGGAGGCATCCGGACAAGATGCCCGAGCCACCTCAACTGGCTCCTCTCAATGTGAAGGAGCAGCGGCTCTACTCTCTGCTCCTCCCGGATGGCCGAGCTCCTCACCCTCTCTCTTAGGGTGAGTCTAGCCACCCTACGGAGGAAACTCATTTCTGCCGCTTGTATCGGCGATCTCGTTCTTTCGGTCATGACCCATAACTCATGACCATAGGTGAGGGTGGGAACGTAGATTGATCGGTAAACAAAGAGCTTTTCCTTCCGGCTCAGCTCTCTCTTCACCACGGCTTCACACTAAGCTGTAAACCACTCCAGTAAACGCTGAAGGTCACAGCCTGATGAGGTCATAAGGACCTCATCGACTGCAAATAGCAGAGACGAGATCCTAAGGTCACCAAGCTGGACTCCCTCAACACCTTGACTGCGCCTAGAAATTCTGTCCATGAAGATTATGAACTAAATCGGTGACAAAGGGCAGCCTTGGCGGAGGCCAACACTCGCCGGAAACAAGCTCGACTTACTGCTGGCAATGCGAACCATGCTCCTGCTTCGATTGTACAAGGACCGAAAGGCACGTAAGCGGGCCACCAATCCGGTACTCTCGGAGCACCCCCCCCACAGGACACCATGAGGGACATGGTCAAATGCCTTTTCCAAGTCTACAAAGCACAAGTAGACCGGTTGGGTAAACTCCCACATACCCTCCAGTACCCTTGCAAGGGTGTAGAGCTGGTCCAGTGTTCCCCGACCAGGACGAAAACCACATTGCAGCTCCTGTAACCGAGGTTCGACTAACGGTCGTACCCTTCTCTCCAGCACCCTGGAGTAGACTTTCCCAGGGAGGGTGAGGAGTGTGATCCCCCTATAGTTGGAACACACCCTCCGGTCACCCTTTTTAAAAATGGGGACCACCACCCCGGGCTGCCAGTCCAGAGGTACTGTTACCGACTTCCATGCAATGTTGTAGAGGTGTGTCAACCAACACAGTCCCCCAACATCCAGAGCCTTGAGGAATTCCGGCCGGAACTCGTCTACCACTGGAGCCTTGCCACTGGGGAGTGATTTAACTACCCCAATTACCTCATCCACGGTGATAGAACTGTCCACGTACGTATCCTCAGACTCTGCTTCCTCTACGGAAGGTATGTCAGTGGGATTGAGAAGGGCCTTGAAGTATTCCTTCCACCTACCAACTATATCCACAGTCGAGGTCAGCAAGCCCCCGTTAGCACTGTAAACAGTGTGAACTGGGGCCTGCTTCCCCTTTCTAAGGTGTTGGACGGTTTGCCAGAACTTCTTCGAGGCCGACCGAAAGTCGTGCTCCATTGCCTCATCGAACTCCTCCCACACCTGAGTTTTTGGCTCGACCACCGCCGAAGCCGCGTGCCACTTGGCGTGCCGGTACCTGTCAGCTGCTTCGGGAGTCCCGCAAGCCATCCATGCTTGATAGGACTCCTTCTTCAGCTTGACAGCAGCCCTAACCCCCGGTGTCCACCATCGGGTTCGGGGCTTGCCACCACGACTGGTACCGACCACCTTATGGCCGCAACTACGACTGGCTGCCTCAGCAAAGGAGGCATGGAATACGGCCCATTCGGACTCATTATCCCGGTCCTCCCTCGAGATGCAGGCGAAGCTCTTCCGGAGATGAGAGTTGAAGACTCGACAAACGGGAGACTGCCAGACAATCACAGCACACCCTCACTACGCGTTTGGGTCTACCAGCTCTGTCCGGCATCTTTCATCGCCATCTGATCCGAGTCATCACCAGGTGATGCTCAGTTGACAGCTCAGCTCGTCCGTTCACCCGCGTAACCAGAACATGCGGACGCAGGTCTGATGATACGACCACAAAATCGATCATCGACCTGCGACCTAGGGTGTCCTGGTGCCAAATGCACTTATGGACATCCTTTTGTTCGAACATGGTGTTTGTTATGGACAAACTGTGATTCGCACAGAAGTTGTGCACGGGTTCAGGTCAGGGAGGCCGTTCCTCCCAACCACGCCCCTCCAAGTCACACTGTCATTTCCCACATGGGCGTTGATGTCTCCCAGTAAAACTATGAAGTCACCAGCTGGGGTGTTCTCTAGAACCCCTGTGATAGACTCCAAGAAGGCTGGGTACTCTGGTACTCTACGTTCGGCGCGTATGCACAAACCACAGTCAGGACCCTTTGCCCAGCCCTAAGGCGTAGGGAAATAACTCTCTCGTTTACTGGGGATGACTCCAGCACAGAGGGACCAAGCCGGGGGGCTAATAATAAGCCCACACTATCTCGCCGCCTCTACCCTGCAGCAACTCCAGAGAATAACAAGGTCCAGCCCCTTTCAAGGAATCTGGTTCCAGAGCCCAAACTGTGGGTTGAGGTGAGTCCGACTATATCTAGTCGGAATGTCTCCGCCTCTTCCACAAGCTCGGGCTCCTTTCCCACCAGAGAAGTGACATACCATGTCCCAAGAACAAGATTTGGCCGCTGAAGACCAGGTCGCCCGGACACCCGCCCTCGACCACTGCCCAAATCACAATGCACCGGACCCTTATGCTTGCCCCTGCAGGTGATGGGTCTGCGGGGGGGGAGTTCCCGTGTGGCTTCTTTGGGCTAGGCCCGGCCAGGCCCCACGAGTGAAGGCCTGGCCACCAGGTGCTCGCCTGCGAACCCCTCCATCATGATAAGGTGCTGATTCACTGAGGTGGTGATGTGATCGAGCTTTAAAACACAGCAATTCTCTCCTTCGCTCTGGACAGGTTTCTGAGGGAATGCTTCTATGGTCGGGTGGGTGCCTTTGTTGCTCAGACACTGCAGGGTGAAGAGGCCGTGGCAAAGCTCCTGCACGAGCACGGCTGTCACTTCATTCCGCTTGTGCACAATGGCACAGATTGTGTTATCAGCTACAGCTGGGGTTTCTGGCATGGGGGATCGTTGTTGTAGCTCTACATCAGGGGTCTCAAACATGCGGCCCGCGGGACAATGTTTTGTGGCCCCCATCTTTATATGAAAAAATATTGTTAATCTGGCCCTCACAAGGAAGTGAAGAAAAGGAAAGTATTTATTTATGATATAAGATTGAAGCTCACAACAGCGGGATGTCAAAACTGAACATGAACGTCTCACTCAGGGTGTCAACAGACCTTTGTAAGACAATCCCAGAAAGGACACTAGGAAGCAGGAAGTAATCCGCGCAACGCTACAATATGAATGGCACACTGGTGTGAGCGGGGCTGACAAACCAACCAATCACAGTGGGGTATAACACTCTCAGGGGCGTGACATCGACAGACAAATGTGACAGGAAGCACTGCCAGGTCCCTAGGAGTTAAACGTAGGCAAGAGAAGCCATTTTCAGAAAAAAACAATTGAACTGAAAACTGAAATGTATTACTGATTTAAATAGTTATTAGGTCTTAATTTGTTGATGTATTTTTGGATTGTTTTATTAGTATTTTATTAGTAGTTTGTACAGAAGTAGTTAACAGTACCGACCAGTCCAGGGTGTACCCCGCCTCCCCCTCAAAGTCAGCTGGGGTAGGCTCTAGCATACCCGCAACTCTAATGAGGATAAGCAGTATAGACAATGGATAGATGGATAGTTAACAGTACATTATGTTCGATACAAATGGAATACTAAAGAAGGGATGTACCCGAGGAAAGTTATAAGTTATAGTTATACTTTAACTTGGTTACACTAGTGTCCTTGTCTATCTTATTTTGTGTTAAAAAATAAACGTTTGAGTAGACTGGATTTTAAAAATAATAATAATAAATTTAATTGTGTGCGAGTGCATGTGCACTGCGGCCCAGCCTCAGCCAGACTCCGCTTTATGTGGCCTCAAGCTAAAACTGAGTTTGAGACCCCTGCTCTACATTATATAGCACTTGCGGTTGTGGAGCTGCAGGATGAACAAAGAAGCCCTTTGGCAGTGGCATATTGTCTACAAACTATCCCTGTAGCTCTCGTCACTCAAAACCATGTCCTGTCTGTTAAAAGTCTAGTTACCCTGAAGGTGCAAGTTTGTTTCAAGTGTGTGCACCTCCCCCCTGACTACTCCGTTTCAAGGGCTAAGTCCTCTTGGTCCAAATACAGACATCTAAGTTAGGGGAGATGGGAAATTAACAGCCTGATGTGTGCAGGTGGGTGCACTTCATCCAGACCACGAACAACAGACTAACTGTTATATAATGTCCACAGTAGGTGGCCCTACACTTTATAGCTGCTTCCCTTCATTTGATTTGTAGCTCTTGATAAGGACCTGCGGTAACTGACTTACCCAAACATAATCAGAAGAACCTGTACATTTCAATTACAAGCTGCAACAACCTATCACCTGAATAATTCCATCCAATGTATTTGTATAGCACCAAATCACAACCGCAGTATCTCAAGGCACTTCACACATGATGGTCCTTTGTATGGCATGAAGCCCAGCACACAGGGCTCCTCCAATCAGGACTCATCATTACTCATCAATTATTAATCAGTTGTTACCTGCAGCTGTTTGATGGTTTCTCCACCTCGACCAATCACCAGTCCGACCTTGCTGGCTGGGATCAACATCTCTTGCACCAATGTCCCGCCCTCACCGTCGCCATGAAAACCTGGACCGTTTCTACACCGTTCCACAATTTGGACCAGCAGCCGCTTTGCCTGGCTGTGCGCACACACATGCACACCCACACACGCACGCACGAACACTGAGCTGGTGTAGGTGATGACGTCATCACGTGAAGTGGGTGGTGTTTCGGACTCACTCGATGCTCTCTGGAGTCCCAGTCAGGGAACACGGACGCTCAATCAGACCTCCGCTGTCTATACACACACACACACACGCACACACACACACACACACACACAACGGGTGAAGGTGTCATACAATTCCTTAAACAGGTTCTGGCCCTCTCTGACTCACCTGCTGCGATCTGGATCTTACATCCTGATTCTAACTGGATCCTGGTGATTTGTTCTCCGCCTCTGCCAATAACTGTCTCACACACACACACAGGAAGAGGAGTGTCATCACTCATTCCCACGGGTGAACCAGTCAAAGTGAAAGGTGATAGGTCAAACTTACTGAAGCCCACCATCCTGTCAGGAACTTTGTAATCTTCTGTCATCACCCTAAAAAAAAAAAAATCACAAACACATGTAACTCACCTGCACCCCTGACACTTGTGTGCGTGTGTGTGTGTGTGTGTGTACCATACCGTTGGTGCCCCACAGCTGCCAGCTGATTACCTACACACACACACACAAATGTCAAACAGAAAAAATATAAAAAGCTCCCAGCAGGGGAATAACATACAGAACAACTAATACAACCACTACCAGTAGTTAAAAAATAATATAAAAATCATAAAAATTATGATACAATACAACTACTACTACTACTAATAATAAAAACAATAACACTAATAATGCAAAATTATGTTACTACTACTACTAATAATAATTTTACTGCTAATACTACTAAAATGAATAATACTACCACTACTAATGCTAATACAAAAAATATTACTACTAACAGTACAACAGTAGCTAGCAAACATACAGACATAGCTTAATGACTTATCAAGGTAGCTAGCGGACATAGATCTATAGACATAGATAGGTAATAAGGGAGGTTGTAACAAGTCCATGTCAAAGGAGGTTATGATGTGGGCGTGACCACAGCCCTAATGGTCCAATGACCACTATGAGAGCCTGCATTGACAGTGGTCATGCCAACCAGCAAGAGAGTGGGCACCAATGCTCACCCGTGTCCTCTCCGGCTCGCTTCTGTCCGGCATAGTAGAGCGAGGAGGGCTCGCCACTTCCTGCCGAGCTGTTGATGTGCGTCACGCCGTCACCGCCCATCTTGCCCACCATCTGAACACATGTTAGCACAGCACCTTAGCATTGTGGCTAACAGGAAGTTAGCGCTTTCTGTGCCAGCAGCTGTGTTGGAGTATGACGTCACGGATGAGCCCTTGTCAGTGCTGGGGGCTGGGGTGGGGGGGTCATGACCCGTGACGTTGTTCAAGTTACGTAAGTTAGCTAAAAGGAGGGCAGCTGGTTAGACAAGTTGGCAACTAGAAGCGTCCCTCCTGCTAGTTGGTTCCGAGGAGTCCAACAGGTTGTCACCCTGTCTGACACGTCTGCCCAACCCCAACCTACCCCCCTTCCCTCGTCGGCGTGACAGGTCCTCAAAGTCCCCCAAACTAACTCCCCAACTCACTAACTCCGTCCCTGCCGTGTCAGCACAAACTTGTGGAAAGTGTGCTCGTCCAGTTAGCATGCTAATTAGTGTGTTTCCAATGTGTGCGCGCAAGCGCGCGTGAGTGTGTGTATGTGAGAGTGTGTGCGTGTGTGTTGACGGAGCGCATAAGTTGCGAGCAGCAGCACAACACACACGAACGCCAATAAAAGTGCTTGGACTCGACAGAAACGACCCGGCTCGACTCGGAACAGGTGTGCGCGGAGCCCCGGTGCGGCTATTACCTGCCGGGCCCTCTGTAAGACATCGGCCAAGCCGTCTGACTTGAGCCCCGGCTGGCTGATCGAGGCCTGTCCCTGCACCAGCTCCGCCATCATAGCGCCTAGCTAGCCGCTAGCCGCTAGCATTAGCCGCCAATGCTAGCTGGGCTCTGGCAGTCGTCGTGGATGCTCTCCAGCAAGAGGGCTCACTCTTGCTGGAGAGCATCTCTTCAAGAGCGTCTTAGGCTGTACACAACAACCATGTCAGGACGGGGTTTTTACCCCGTGTTCATTTTTCTCTGGAGCAGAAGTTGTGTTCTTAATAAATTAAACGAGCACTGCCAAGAAAAATATAATACACAAGCTAGCAGACTAGCGTCAAGCAAGGAAACATTCATGACGAGGCCTGAATGGAAAAATAATACTTACTGACTTTCTGACGGTGTGGAATTTGTACTCCTCGATAGACATGATCAAGTCTCATTCTAGTATTTTGTATTAACACCCCTCTTCAGCAGTTGTCCCAAACGGCCGTGTCTCATTTTTTTTTCATGTACCGAGTGGCTCATCGCACGCTCGGGAAGATCTCTGTTGACAACCGATCTCAGCTGTTGGAGCCCGTTTCCGCTTCCGCGTCGAGTCACGTGGTGAGCTCCACAGGTGTAAGAGAAGTTTCAGGGAGACGATTGAAATTATTTTTTTAAACAAAAAAGACTCCTGACAGCACGCGCACGCACACACGCGCACTACCTAGGTGGCGTCCAAAGAAGATGACGTGTGCTGTCAATCACAAGTAGATAAGCTAATAAAACACAAATGACTTTTTTTCTCCTTTTTATTTGTTTTGTACTCTTTACACACACACACACACACACACACTTAGAGCCACTTTAGGCTCTTAGTGTTTCCTGCTGATGTACAAAAAGCTCTTCAGACACAATCATGGTCCACTCTGCACACCACTTTACACACACACACACACACACGCGCGCGCACATCAACGTTGATGTTTCTTGCTATCAAGGCATCTTCTCTGTCGGAGGTGTGTGTGTGCGTGTGTGTGTGTGTGACATGTACACACACACATCCAAAGAGTGGTTGCATTCTAAAAATAAAATTAAACAAGAGAAGTAAAAAAATACAAATAAAAAACACAAAAATCAACACTAAAGTTCAAATGAGAATCTAATCAGATAAAATTGTAGCTTAGTTATTTTTTAAAGTGGTTGTTTAGTGGTTATTAGGCTGTACTATTATGGGAATAACTGCGATTGGCTGGCGACCATCCCAGGGTTTCCCCTGCCTCCCGCCTGAAGCCAGCTGGGATAGGCTCCAGCACACCCATGACCCTATTGAGGATAAGCAGTATAGAAAATGAATGAATGAATCTTATGGGAATATAGTCACAATTACAAGAAGAAAATGTACAAAGATTGTATAAAAAGAAAGATGAAATGTCTCTAAAGAAACAACAACAGAAATAGAAAATTTGTTGTCATTCCATAACATCCATCCATCCATTTTCTTTACCGCTTATCCTCATTAGGGTTGCAGGTATGCTGGAGCCTATCCCAGCTGACTTTGGACGGGAGGCGGGGTACACCCTGGACTTGCAAATATCCATATATCCATTTTCTTCCACTTATCCGAGGTCGGGTCGCGGGGGCAGCAACCCAAGCAGGGAAGCCCAGACGTCCCTCTCACCGGCCATTTCGTCTAGCTCTTCCCAGCGGATGCCGAGGCTTTCCCAGGCCAGCTGAGAGACATAGTCTCTCCAGCGTGTCCTGGGTCTTCCCCGAGGCCTCCTACCGGTTGGACGGGCCCTGAACACCTCCCCAGGAAGGCGTTCGGGAGGCATCCTAACCAGATGCCCGAGCCACCTCATCTGACTCCTCTCAATGCGGAGGAGCAGCGGTTCTACTCCGAGTCTCTCCCGGATGACAGTGCTTCTCACCCTATCTCTAAGGGAGAGCCCAGCCACCCTGCGGAGAAAACTCATTTCGGCCGCTTGTACCCGCGATCTTGTCCTTTCGGTCACTACCCAAAGCTCATGACCATAGGTGAGGGTAGGAACGTAGATCGACCGGTAAATCGAGAGCTTTGCCTTTTGGCTCAGCTCTCTTTTCACCACGACAGACCGGTGCAGAGTCCGCATCACTGCAGACGCTGCACCAATCCGCCTGTCCATCTCGCGTTCCATCCTTCCATCACTCGCGAACAAGACCCCGAGGTACTTAAACTCCTCCACTTGAGGCAGGACCTCATCCCCGACCCGGAGATGGCACTCCACCCTTTCCCGGGCGAGAACCATGGACTCGGACTTGGAGGTGCTGATTCTCATTCCAGCCGCTTCACACTCAGCTGCGAACCGATCCAGTGAGAGTTGAAGGTCACTGCTCGATGAAGCCAACAGGACCACATCATCTGCAAAAAGCAGAGATCGAATCCTGCGGCCACCAAACTGAAACCCCTCAACGCCCTGGCTGCGCCTAGAAATTCTGTCCATGAAAGTAGTGAACAGAATCGGTGACAAAGGGCAGCCCTGGCGGAGTCCAACCCTCACTGGAAACGGGTCCGACTTATTGCCGGCAATGCGAACCAAACTCTGACACCGGTCATACAGGGAACGAACCGCCTGGATTAGGTGGTCCGATACCCCATATTCCCGGAGCACTCCCCACAGTATTCCCCGAGGAACACGGTCGAATGCCTTCTCCAAGTCCACAAAACACATGTAGACTGGTTGGGCAAACTCCCATGCACCCTCAAGGACCCTGCCGAGAGTATAGAGTTGGTCCACAGTTCCACGACCAGGACGAAAACCACACTGCTCCTCCTGAATCCGAGATTCGACTATCCGGCGGATCCTCCTCTCCAGAACCCCTGAATAGACCTTACCGGGAAGGCTGAGGAGTGTGATCCCACGATAGTTAGAACACACCCTCCGGTCCCCCTTCTTGAAAAGCGGGACCACCACCCCGGTCTGCCAGTCCAGGGGCACCGACCCCGACGTCCACGCAATGCTGCAGAGTCGTGTCAACCAAGACACGCCCACAGCATCCAGGGCCTTAAGGAACTCCGGGCGGATCTCATCCACCCCCGGGGCCTTGCCACCAAGGAGCTTTTTGACCACCTCGGTGACCTCAGCCCCAGAGATAGGCAAACCCGACTCAGAGTCCCCAGGCACTGCTTCCATGTTGGAAGGCGTGTCGGTGGGATTGAGGAGGTCTTCAAAGTATTTCCTCCACCGGTCCACAACATCTCGAGTCGAGTTCAGCAGCACACCGTCCCCACCATACACGGTGTTGACTGTGCACTGCTTCCCCCGCCGGAGACGGCGGATGGTGGTCCAGAATCTCTTTGAAGCCATCCGGAAGTCGTTTTCCATGGCCTCTCCGAACTCCTCCCATGTCCGGGTTTTTGCCTCAGCGACTGCCAGAGCTGCAGACCGCTTGGCCTTCCGGTACCTGTCAGCTGCCTCCAGAGTGCCATGGGCCAAGACGGCCTGATAGGACTCTTTCTTCAGCTTGACGGCATCCCTCACCACTGGTGTCCACCAACGGGTTCTGGGATTACCGCCACGACAGGCACCGACCACATTACGGCCACAGCTCCGATCGGCCGCATCGACAATGGAGGCACAAAACATCGCCCACTCGGATTCAATGTCCGCTGCCTCCCTCGGAACATGGTCAAAGCTCTCCCGCAGGTGGGAGTTGAAACTCCTTCTGACAAGGGAATCTGCGAGACGTTCCCAGCAGACCCTCACAATGCGTTTGGGTCTGCCAGGTCTGACCGGCATCCTCCCCCACCATCGGAACCAACTCACCACCAGGTGGTGATCAGTTGACAGCTCCGCCCCTCTCCTCACCCGAGTGTCCAAAACATGTGGTCGCAAGTCCGACGACACAACCACAAAGTCAATCATCGAACTGCGGCCCAGGGTGTCCTGGTGCCAAGTGCACATGTGGACACCCTTATGCTTGAACATGGTGTTCATTATAGACAATCCGTGACGAGCACAGAAGTCCGATAACAAGACACCGCTCGGGTTAAGATCAGGGGGACCGTTCCCCCCATCACACCTCTCCAGGTCTCACTGTCGCTGCCAACTTGAGCGTTAAAGTCACCCAGCAGAACAAGGGAATCCCCCGAGGGACCACTCTCTAGTAATTCCTCTAAGGACTCCACAAAGGGTGGGTATTCTGAACTGCTGTTTGGCGCATAAGCGCAAACAACAGTCAGGACCCGTTCCCCCTCTCGAAGGCGTAGGAACACTACCCTCTCGTTTACTGGGTTAAACTCCAACGTGCAGGCTTGGAGCCGGGGGGCAACAAGAATTGCCACCCCTGCTCGTCGCCTCTCATTGTCGGCAACACCAGAGTGGAATGAAGTCCAGCCCCTCTCGAGAGAACTGGTTCCAGAGCCCTTGCCGTGCGTTGAGGTGAGTCCGACTATATCTAGCCGGAATTTCTCCACCTCATGCACCAGCTCAGGCTCCTTCCCCCCCAGAGAGGTAACATTCCACGTACGGACAACTAGCTTCTGTAGCCGAGGATCGGGCCGCCAAGGCCACCCAGCTCTCTTTGCACCCGACCCTTTTGGCCCCTCCCACGAGTGGTGAGCTCATGGGAGGGGGGACCCACGTTACCTTTTCGGGCTGTGCCTGACCGGGCCCCATGTGTGCAGGCCCGGCCACAAGACGCTCGCCATCGTGCCCCGCCTCCGGGCCTGGCTCCAGAGGGGGGCCCCGGTGACCCACGTCCGGGCGAGGAAAAACAACATCCAATTGTATTATTCATCATTTGGTCTTTTGTACTTGCAAATAGCAAAATAAAATGGTCATTTTTGGAAAATTAGATTGGGTGAAACATGGAAATAAAATTGTGATATTACAGGAATCAAATCTAAATATTGTGGGAATAAAGTCATGATTTTACACCAAAAAAAAAACATGAAAATACTGTAGTTTAGGAAGAAAGTTGAAAAATGTGGAAAATTAATAAAAGAAAACCACAAATATGGTAAAAAAGAGAATTATTTCTTACATGTGTTGCTTTACAAAATGTCAAATGTTTTTCACTACTGTACGTGGTGTATTCGTACAGCACGCATGTAACCCGCCCTGCTTCACACCGCCCACACCGGGACAACACAGGACGTTCGGAATGGGAGACGAGAGCTCTGACTGTTCGGCCAAAAGCCCGGACCGTTGGCCGAGCGGTCAGCGCTGTGATTGACTGGCGACCAGTCCAGGGTGTACCCCGCCTCTCGCCCAAAGTCTGCTGGGATAGGCTCCGGCATCCCCGCGACGCTAATGAGGATAAGCAGCATAGAAAATGAATGAATGAATGAATGAGTTTACCAACGTACACCTGCTGGTATTCGATACACAACATCCCTATTTCTTAGATGGAGGAATTTTCTATTAACTAAACATTACACTTAGTACACCAACTACGTGTAAGTGTTACATTTAGTACACCGAATACCTGTACACCGACTACCTGTAAGTATTACACTTAGTACACCGACCCCCTGTACACTGACTACCTATAAGTTTTACACTTAGTACACTGAGTACCTATAAGTATTACACTTAGTACACTGAGTACCTATAAGTACTACACTAAGTACACCGACTACCTGTAAGTTTTACACTTATTACACTGAGTATGTATAAGTATTACACTAAGTACAATGACAGCGTATAGGTATTACACTTAGATGTGGTAGAATGAGTACATGTACAGTATGCGATGTATTACAAAGTGTAGTGTAAAGACACACAGGTGATGATGGAGGATGTAAGGAGCATGTACTGCATGTTCCATCATTCACACATACACCGGGTAAGTATGAGATGTAGTAGAATGAGTACATGTAGCTATACAGTGTGTATGAGATGTATTACTATGTTCCATCATTCACACACACACGTACTGTACAGCATGGAGTAAAGAAGTCAACAATGAAGGAGCAATTAGCGTCCATTAGTATCATGATGGAATCTTCCTTTCCGCTGCCACACACACACACGCACACACACACACACACACCCATACCACCCCCCCCACAAACCCACACACACCCTCAAATTCACGCGCCATTTGACATTATGTTGTCAGTGAGGGGTGGGGGTGTGTGCTAGGATGGATGATACATGATAAATACTGTATATGGATGGATACTGACATATGCATACTTCTCATATCAGCGATCATGCTCTAATATCATAACCAAAATAAATGATTAATATTTGAATATGGGAAAATACCAGCCCCGTATTGCACCAAACTTGGGGTTCTCCTGGAATATATTGGCCTTGCCTTGCCCAATGGCAAGCATTTCTGCCACTTTGCTAATGCTGAATCCATCAGCTTCACCACAGCTACAGTATATGTACTGTACTTCATATTTGTCACACCTATCCAAGGATCAAGTACTTGCAAGTACATGCGACTACATGCCACTGCATGCAAGTACATGCAAGTAGTGTGTGTGTGTATGTATTTTAGACAGTAATAAATAACATTAGTATTGTAGATAGTAATAAATAACAGTAGTATTTTTGACAGTAATAAATAATAGTAACCCTGTAGACAGTAATATATAACAGTAGTATTTTAGACAGTAATAAATAACAGTAATATTGTAGACAGTAATAAATAGCAGTGACATTGTAGACAGTAGTATTAAATAACAGTAGTATTTTTGTCAGTAATAAATAGCAGTGACATTGTAGACAGTAGTATTAAATAACAGTAGTATTTTTGACAGCAATAAATAACAGTAGTACTGCTGACAGTAGTAAATAACAGTGACATTGTGAACAGTAGTAATAACAGTAATAGTTTAGACATTAATAAATAACAGTAGTATTTTAGACAATAGTAATAAATAACAGTAACATTGAGGACAGTAATAAATAACAGTAGTATTTTAGACAATAGTAATATATAACAATAGTATTTTAGACAGTAATAAATAACAGTAGTATTTTAGACAATAGTAATAAATAACAATAGTATTGTAGACAGTAATAAATAACAGCAGTATTTTAGACAATAGTAATAAATAACAGTAACATTGTAGACAGTAATAAATAAAAGTAGTATTGTAGACAGTAATAAATAACAGTAGTATTTTAAACAATAGTTTAAAATACTACTACTACAGTAGTATTGTAGACAATAGTTAAAATAACAGTAACATTGTAAACAGTAATAAATAATTGTAGTATTGTAGGCAGTAATAAAAAACAGAAGTATTTTAGACAATAATAATAAATAACAGTAACATTGTAGACAGTAACAAATAACATTAGTATTGATGACAGTAATAAAAAACAGTAGTATTTTTGACAGTGAGAAATAACAGTGACATTGTGAAGAGTAGTAATAAACAGTAATAGTGTAGACATTAATAAATAACAGTAGTATTTTTGATAGTAATAACTAACAGTAGTATTTTTAACAGTAAGAAATAGCAGTGACATTGTGAACAGTAGTAATAAACAGTAATAGTGTAGACATTAATAAATAACAGTAGTATTTTAAACAATAGTAATAAATTACAGTAGTATTGTAGACAGTAATAAATAACATTAGTATTGTAGACAGTAATAAATAACAGTAGTATTTTTGACAGCAATAAATAACAGTAGTACTGCTGACATTAAAATATAACAGTAACATTGTAGACAGTAATAAATAATTGTAGTATTGTAGGCAGTAATAAAAAACAGAAGTATTTTAGACAATAGTAATAAATAACAACAGTATTGTAGACAGTAATAAACAACAGTAGTATTGTGGACGACAGTAATAAATAACAGTAGTATTTTAGACAATAGTAATAAACAACAGTAGTATTGTGGACGACAGTAATAAATAAGAGTAGTATTTTAGACAATAGTAATAAATAACAGTAGTATTGTAGACAATAGTAATAAATAACAGTAGTACTTTAGACAGTAAGTTTGTAGAGAGTAAAGTTTGCTCCTTCCTTGGCCCCCAATAATCTTTCATTGCTGCTCATTTGAGTTCAGTTAATTCATACATGCAGGACCTTCATCCTCTATGTCAGTGTGTGTGTTTGTGTGTGTGTTTGTGTTTGTGGGTATGGTCACACCCCGCAGCAACACGCCAACAACACGCATGTTTGCAATACACACGCACACACACATCTGCAGAGTGAAGGAAGTGACAAAGACACGTAATTAAATTCCATTCTGTGTGTGTGTGTGCGTGGGTGTGTGTGTGTGTGTTGACCTTGTACGGCGCTGAAAAGAAAGTTCCTGAATAGGAGCAAGAGTGTGCACGTTAGTGCACGTCAATTGCATCACTTTTGCGTCTTTTTTTTTTCTTTCAGCATTTGGACCTTTTCATCATCTCATGGACTTCACACACTTCACCTCTCACCTTTCACCTCTTACACACACACACACACACACACACACAAAGCAGGAGAATGCAAGAAAGTGAAACCTAAAGTTGCAATTTAAGTGCAGAATATTAAAGGAAAAAGTATAAGTACTGGCAGGTGTGGTACTGTGGTACTGCAGTCAGGCAGTAGTGCTTGTGCTAGTTAGTAATATGTACCGAAAGCCAATCCAAAAAAAAAAAAAAAACATTTGTATTTCTTCTTTTTACTTCAACATGCAAACAAACTAAGAAATAAATCCTTACAACTGTGATTGACTCATCACAAAGTGCCCTTATTTTTCAGCAAGTACCTGCCCCCCAAAAACGCCACTGACTATACTATATACTATACTATACTACACCACACTGCACTATACTATAATATGCTATACCATACTGCAATATACCATACTATGCTGCACTACTCCATGGTATTCTATACTATACTACACTATACTGTACCATAACAATATTAAGTACAGGATGCATGATAAACAATACCATGCCTCCATTCAATACTCTGGCAAATAAATAATAAGTATAGGATATATGATAAATGTTACCACCATTTAATACTAAAAAAAACCCATAAATAACTATTAATGAAATAAAAAAGAAGTAGTACAGGATAAACAAGTGATGAACAATACCTTCATTCATTGTGATAAATAATATATAATAAGTACATAACATATGGCAAAGCATACCTACACCAAATACTGTAGATAATGAATACTACGAACAATATACAATTGTAAGATTATTAAGAAGTACAGCCCCACGATCCTATGAGAATAAGCGGCATAGAAAATGGATGGATGGGTAGAAGAAGTACAGCATGTGGTTAGTTCAGTTCCAAATATAACAAAAACATAATATGTAATCCCGCCATTAAATCAATAAATAAAAAGAAAGGTTTCATTAAATATTGTGCCTAAGAATAATAAGTATGTGCTATGTGATAAAGAAGAATGAATAGTAAGTAGAGGATATACAGTAGTACAGTACATGGAAAAAGTGCTACTGTAAGTAATAAGTATTA
The DNA here is from genome assembly GCA_024372805.1 of Oostethus manadensis. NCBI lineage: Eukaryota > Metazoa > Chordata > Actinopteri > Syngnathiformes > Syngnathidae > Oostethus > Oostethus manadensis. Next base: position 1,219,200 of record QODF01000080.1, on the reverse strand, counting down.
TTGCTTTTGCTGCAACACAATAAATGACAAAAGAACCAACATATTGTCAAGTGCGTGCGAGTTTCCCTCCAAACTCTGCTTTGCTTTTACCACTCTGCTCCTTTTGTCCAACCACTCACTTGGATCATCTACACCATACAGTACCGTACAGTCCAGTACATTGTACTGTATGCGTGAATAGTGTGCTCCTATTTGGATGTATATACAGTATATGTACAGTACAGTATGCACGTGGTAGCAGTGATTTGTTTGGATGTAATAAAAGTTACACAAAGAAAAAGTTTACTTTCAATACACTGTGTGTGTGTGTGTGTGTCACGTGATGAGAGCAGCAGGTAGCAAGCGACCACCAGCAGCTGCTCTTTGTGCATAAGTGCACGCCCGTGTGTGTGTGTGTGTGCTGGGGTTGAAAGTGTCCATCTGCCAGTCAGACGTACGTCAGTGTCCTTGTGTGCTCGGCTAATGACTGTCTATTGTGTTCATTATGACTCCGTGTGTGTGTGACACACAATTAATTATAAGCGTGTGTGCGCGTGCGTGAGATTTAATGAAGTCAATTATCGGGTGAGTGATGAGAGAGTGTTTCACGGCCAAAAGAAGAAGAAGATGGGAATGAATGAAGCAGATATTAGCATTAACCATGAATGCAAATCATAATCATAATGAATGTGACTTTTCAGTTGCAGCGCGAGTTTGAATAAAATGACTGGATGAGAGGTGAAGGTGAAAAATGAGATATTGCTTCATATCTGTATGTGGGGTTTTTGCCAATGACGATATCGGTGTGCAATGGATGATATCGTGCGCCACACATCTAGGTATGAATCGTTTCCAAGTTTGTGGCAGTTTATAATAAAATGCTGCTTTTGTCATATCTTCCATACATATAAATCATAAACAATATCATATTTCCTTCAATTTCTTGCTTTCTGTATCTATGTACTGTATGTCTATGTATCATGTCACATAACATGAGAGAAGAGCTGCTGCCTGTATCGGTATGACTTGATATCAGTATGTGGCATGGGCAATATCACGTACTGTATCAATAACTATGAGATCCCAACCTATGAAAGAGACATATTTACATGTACATACAAGTACAAGTACATGCTCATTCATACATGATGTTAAAACTACACAAACAAACACCGGATGTGCTCATCATAAAGGTACACATAACAGTAGATGCTTTATAAAAGTATATGTCAAATACAGTATATTATATAAAGCCATCCATTTTCTATGCCACTTATCCTCCTAAGAGTCACGGGGTAGGCTGGCGCCTACTCCAGCTGACTTCAGGCGAGAGGCAGAGCACGCCCTAGACTGGTCACATAAATGTACACTACATGTTAACTATAAAAGTACAGATACTAATATACACTGCTCAAAAAAAATGAGAGGAACGCTTATTAATCAGAGTATAGTAACCTATCATTCAAACGTCTGGAATATTGATGCGGTCAGCTAAGTAGCAGAGGGGGTTGTTAATCAGTTTCAGCTGCTTTGTTGTTCATGAAATCAACAACAGGAGCATCAGAGTGGCAACAATGAGACAGGCCCCAAAACAGGAATGGTTTTCCAGGTTGAGGCCACTGACTCATCATCTCTTTTGACTGATTGACTTTCTAGTGCTGTAGTTTTTTATTTGGCAACATCTCTGTTGATAGCATGGTGAGGTACCTGGACGCTACAGAGATTGCACAAGTAGTCCAACTCCTCCAGGATGGCACATCAATACATACTGTTGCAAGAAGGTTTGCTGTGTCTCCCAGCACAGTCTGAAGAGCATGGAGGAGATTACAGGAGACAGGTAGTCCAGGAGAGCTGGACAGGGCCGTAGAAGGTCCTTAAACCCTCAGCAGCATCGGTATCTTCTCCCTTGTGCAAGGAGGAACAGGATAAGCACTGCCAGAGCCCTACAAAATGACCTCCAGTAGGCCACTGGCGTGAATATTTCTGACCAAACAATCAGAAACAGGCTCCATGAGGGTGGCCTGAGGGTACAACGTCCTGTAGTGGGCCCTGTGCTTACTGGCCAGCACCGTAGAGCTCGATTGGCATTTTCCATAGACCACCAGAATTGCCAACTACGCCACTGGTACCCTGTGCTCTTCACCTATGAGAGCAAGTTTAACCTGAGCACATGTGGCAGACGTGAAAGTGTCTGGAGATGCCGTGGAGAAAGCTTTGCTACCTGCAACATCATTCAGCGGGACCGGTTTGGTGGTGGGTTAGTGATGGTCTGGGGAGGCATATCCCTGAAAGGACGCACAGACCTCTACAGGTTAGATAATGGAACCCTGACTGCTATTAGGTATCGAGATGAAATCCTTGGACTCATTGTCAGAACCTACGCTGGTGCAGTGGGCCCTGGGTTCCTCCTGGTCCACAACAATACCCGACCTCATGTGGCTAGAGTATGCAGGCAGTTTCTGGAGGATGAAGGAATTGATACCATTGACTGGCCCCCACGTTCACCTTACCTAAACCCAATAGAACACCATTGGGACATTATGTTAAGGTCCATCCGGCGCCGCCAGGTTGCTCCTCGAACTGTCCAAGAGCTCGGTGATGCCCTGGTCCAGATCTGGGAGGAGATCCCCCAGGATACCATCCGTGGTCTCATTAGGTGCATGCCCCGACGTTGTCAGGCATGCGTACAAGCACGTGGGGGCACACAAACTACTGGGAATCATTTGGAGTTGCTACAATGACATTTTGGCAAAATGGACCAGTCCGCTGCATCATTTTTTCACTTTCATTTTTGGGGTGTCTTTGATTTCCCCCCTCTATACGGTGATCATTTTCATTTCCATGAAATTATGTGGCATCATTTTGTTACTAATATATCACCTACTTATTATCAGGAAAGATATTCAAGATAATTTTCCCCCCCCGTTTAGATCTGATGTATTTTCAAAGTGTTGCTCTAATTTTGTTGAGCAGTGTATATTCAAAGTACACAGTGTTAATTACAAAAGTAGACATTCAAGTAGATGTCATAGGTACACATTAAAGTACAAGTTAAATGTAAGAGTTAAATGTAAATAAACGTATATGTTCATTCTACAAGTAGATATCATATGTACAGAGAAAAGTATATATGTAAATAGTATATGTTAAAAGCGCACAAAAGTATTTAAGTAAAGGTACATATAAACGCATAGTACTTAAACTCCTCCACTTGAGGCAGGACCTCATCCCCGAACCGGAGATGGCACTCCACCCTTTCCCGGGCAAGAACCATGGACTCAAGATTTGGAGGTGCTGATTCTCATCCCAGCCGCTTCACACCCAGCTGCGAACCGATCCAGTGAGAGTTGAAGGTCACTGCTCGATGAAGCCAGCAGGACCACATCATCTGCAAAAAGCAGAGACCGAATCCTGTGGCCACCAAACTGAAACCCCTCAACGCCCTGGCTGGGCCTAGAAATTCTGTCCATGAAAGTAATGAACAGCGAGCACATCCTGGCGGAGTCCAACCCTCAGGGGAAACGGCTTATTGCCGGCAATGCAAACCAAACTCTGACACCGGTCATACAGGGAACGAACTGCCTGGATTAGGTGGTCCGATACCCCATATTCCTGGTGCACTCCCCACAGTATTCCCCAAGGAACACAGTCGACTGCCTTCTCCAAGTCCACAAAACACATGTAGACTGGTTGGGATAACTCCCATGCACCCGCAAAGACCCTGCCGAGAGTATAGATTTGCTCCACAGTTCCACGACCAGGACGAAAACCACACTGCTCCTCCTGAATCTGAGATTCGACTATCCGGCGGATCCTCCTTTCCAGAACCCCTGAATAGACCTTACCGGGAAGGATGAGGAGTGTGATCCCACAATAGTTAGAACACACCCTCCTGTCCCCTTTCTTGAAAAGCAGCACCACCACCCCAGTCTGCCAGTCCAGGGGAACCGACCCCGATGTTCACGCGATGTTGCAGAGTTGTGTCAACCAAGACACGCCCACAGCATCCAGGGCCTTAAGGAACTCCGGGCAGATCTCATCCACCCCCGGGGCCTTGCTACCAAGGAGCTTTTTGACCACCTCGGTAACCTCAGCCCCAGAGATAGGATAACCCGCCTCAGAGTCCCCAGGCACTGCTTCCTTGTTGGAAGACGTGTTGGTGGGGTTGAGGAGGTCTTAAAAGTATTCACTCCACCGGTCCACAACATCTCTAGGGGAGGTCAGCAGCACACCGTTCCCACAATACACGGTGTTGACTCTGCATTGCTTCCCACTCCTGAGACGACGGACGGTGGACCAGAATATCTTTGAAGCCGTCCGGAAGTCATTTTCCATGGCCTCTCCGAACTCCTCCCATGTCCGAGTTTTTGCCTCAGTGACTGCCAGAGCCGCAGACCGCTTGGCCTGCCGGAACCTGTCAGCTTCCTCCAGAGTCCCATGGGCCAAAACGGCCTGATAGGACTCTTTCTTCAGCTTGACGGCATCCTTCACCGCTGGTGTCCACCAACGGGTTCTGGGATTACTGCCACGACAGGCATTGACCACCTTACGGCCACAGCTCCAATCAGCCGCATCGAAAATAGAGGCACAAAACATCGCCCACTCAGACTCAATGTCCGCTGCCTCCCTCCACAGGTGGGAGTTGAAACTCCTTCTGACAGGCAACTCTGCCAGACGTTCCCAGCAGACCCTCACAATGCATTTGGGTCTGCCAGGTCTGACGGCATCCTCCCCACCATTGGAACCAACTCACCACCAGGTGGTGATCGGTTGACAGCTTCACCCCTCTCTTTACCCGAGTGTCCAAAACAAGTGGCCGCAAGTCCGACGACACAACTTCAAAGTCAATCATTGAACTGCGGCCCAGGGTGTCCTGGTGCTAAGTGCACATGTGGACACCCTCATGCTTGAACATGGTGTTCGTTATAGACAATCCGTGACGAGCACAGAACACTGCTCGGGTTAAGGTGAGGTGGGCCTTTCCTCTCAATCACACCTCTCCAGGTCTCACTGTCCCCGCCAACTTGAGCTTTGGATAGAGACCGATAGGACGAGATTGCGGGTACAAGCGACCGAAATGAGTTTTTTCTGCAGAGTGGCTGGGCTCTCTCTTAGAGATAGGGTGAGAAGCACTGTCATCCAGGAGAGCCTCGGAGTAGAACCGCTGCTCCTGCACATTGAGAGGAGCCAGATGAGGTGGCTCAGGCATCTGTTTAGGATGCCTTCCAGACGTCTCCCTGGGGAGGTGTTCAGGGCACGTCCAACCGGTAGGAGGCCTCGGGGAAGACCCAGGACACGCTGGAGAGACTATGTCTTTCAGCTGGCCTGGGAAGGCCTCGGCATCCGCCAGTAAGAGGTGGACAAAGTGGCCGGCGACAGGGACGTCTGGGCTTCCCTGCTTAGGCTGCTGCACCCGCGACCCGACCTCAGATGGAAAGAAAGAAAATGGAAGGATGGATAAAACCATAGTTTGAAAGTACACACAAAAATATGCATTCATTATAAAAGGTCCACGTAAAAGTATGTATGCTCTATAAAATGATATGGATATCTATACATGGATCAAGTGTATACTGTGTACTTAATAGTATATTGTCTAGAGTCAATAAAAGACTAAATCCTAAATCTATCTGTCTATCCATCCATCTGTCTATCTATCTATCTCTCTATCATTTGGCAAAGGTGGTGTGAATGTGTCTAGTGTGTTAGCTGTAGAGTAGCGCTTGGCACGTTTTGCTTTTAGCTAACACCGCTGGCTAGCATTTATTTAGGAAGCTCGGGAGAGAAGAACGCTAAGGGAGTACACCCCGACAGAAAATCTGGAACCAAAGTCCCTAAGGCGGCTAACAACTAACAAGCGGATCGTTAACTGTACACCAGGCAACTAGAGCAAAAATATCAAGAGAAAGAGAAAGGAAAATAAGTTTGCTGCCCTGAAGCTGGGGACATTGAAAGTTTTAACAATGACACCAGGTTTCTCCGACAAACTTGAGGACATTAGTGAAACCCACAAAACAGCCGTCATCGATTGGGAGCTAAGCAGGCTGCAGATGTACATTGTTGCCCACCAAGAAACCAGACTCCCTGGCTCAGGCTCCGTGAGAGAGAAGGACTTCACTTTCTTCTGGCAAGGGAAGTCACCAAATAAGGCTAGGGAACATGGTGTTGGCTTTGCAGTCACAAACAGCCTGCTGGGATCTATCATCCCACCAATAGAGGGAACACAGAGAATCCTGTCCCTATAGCTTTGCACTGCAGCTGGACCAGTCACTATAATAAGTGCTTACGCCCCAACCCTCACCTCCTCCACAGACGCCAAAGACAAAATCTATGACGACCTCAGCTCTGCCATCAGAAACTTTCCTGACACACACTCTTTATTCGTCCTTTTAATTTCACCCCAAGAGTGGGTGCTGACCACACCACTTGGCCTTTCTGTCTGGGTCACTTTGGTGTTGGACGCATTAATGAAAACGGACAGCGTCTGCTTGAACTCTGTTGCCACCATGATCTCTGCATCACAAACACTTTTTTCAAAATCGAGTCTCCTGGAGACACCCTAGGTCCAAGCACTGGCACCAACTTGATCTGGTTCTCATCAGGCGTCCCAGCCTACCATGCGTCAGACTCACCCGGACCACCCAGAGCGCTGATTACGATACGAACCACTCGTTGGTATGCAGCAAGGTGAAACTGCAGGCCAGAAGAATCTGTCGCACAACAAAGCTGTCAGAACCCGCATCAGCACCAGCAACATGTCAAGGTAAAAAAGTTGCCGCAGACCGGGAAAAGTGTCTACCAGGCCCGCAGGGCGACAACGCTGAGGAAAGATTAGAATACCTAAGGGACCCCGTGCACACCTCAGCAATGTTGGTGTTTGAAATCAGAATCAGAATTTGAATCAGAAAAACTTTATTGCCATTTTAAGTGAACAATTCACGAATTAGGAACTTTCTTTGGCGACTCAGTGCGACATAGAATCCTAAGTAAACATAGAGCATTAAATAAACATAGAACTAACACTAACTAAACATAGAACCCTGAGTAAAAAGTTGAAATCACTGATAAGTAAAGGCATGAGGATGTTTTTTAGTGCAGGTATTATAAGGTGCCAATAGTACTAGTTATAAAGTGACCATAGTGCAAATGTTATAAAGTGTTCATGATTTCAACAGCAGCAGGAAAGAAACTGTTCTTGTGGCAGACTCATCACCGTCTGAAATGAGCCCGATCTTGGGGATCTTGTGCTGATAGTCTGAGTGTCCGAGACATTCCTCTCCAGCCGCACGCGCTGCCTACGGTCCGTCAGGAAGTCAGTGATCCACCTGCAGATGGAGTCAGGCACGTTGAGCTGGGCGAGCTTGTGCTGGAGCAGAGCAGGGAGGATGGTGTTGAATGCAAAGCTGAAGTCCACAAACAGGATCCTGGCGTTGGTTCCTGGGGAGTCCAGATGCTGCAGGATGTAGTCGAGGGCCAGGTTGATGTTAAAAATGTCAGTGAAGACAGGCGCCAGTTCTATCGCACAGTGTCTCAGGGTGGAAGGAGAGACACCATCAGGACCTGGAGCTTTCGGAGGGTTCTGCTTTTTAAATGTCTTGGCCACATTCTGTTCCGAGAGTGTGAGGGCAGGTTATTTGTAGATGATTTTCATAGTTCCCAATCTGTTATATCCAGACATGTGTAAAGTTCCTCCACAGCCTCACTTGTCCACTTTTTAGACGTTCTCACAGTAGGTTTGGAGAGCTTCAGTCGTTGTTTGTATGCTGGGATGAGGTGAACCATGTCATGTTCAGAAATGCCTATAGCAGCACGTGACACATTTTGATAAGCCCCACTGACTGTAGTATAACAATGATCCAGCTTCTTCTGCTCTCTTGTCGGACATTTAATAAACTGTTTGTACTTTGGCAGCTCCTGGCTCAGGTTTCCCTTGTTAAAGTCGCCCAAGATGATAAGTAAAGAGTCCGGGAAAGTCCGCTCTACATCCAAAATCTGCTCTGCGAACGCGCGTTGCGCTTCGTGCACGTCCGCACATGGCGGGATGTAAACAGCAGACAGGAGAAATGAAGCGAACTCGCGTGGAGAGTAGAAAGGTTTGCAGTGAATGAAGAGATATTCCAGAGCGGGAGAGCAGTGTTGGGAGATCACAGTTACGTCCGAGCACCAGGCGTTGTTAATGAAGAAACAGACTCCCCCGCCTTTCGTCTTGCCGGAGAGAGCTCACTCTCTGTCAGCACGGAGGAGTTGAAATCCCTCGAGGCGAGGAGCGCGTTGTCAGCAGACTTGTTTGAACCCTACGGTGAGGACATCAGACCTGCAGTTGAAGCAAAGAGGACTGCAATGTCCGCCTGTAAAACCAGCTCCAGCAAACAAAACTTGCTGACCCTACGGAAAGCCCGCAACAAAGTCCAGCAGATTGCCCAGCGGTGTGCCAATGACTGCTGGCTCCATCTCTGCTCCAAGATCCAGATTGCAGCTGACACAACGTCAAGAGGATGTATGATGGCATCAAGCAGGCTGTTTTTGGACCGACACAGAAGAAAACAGCCCCTCTGAAATCCTCTTCTGGTGTCCTCATCTAGGTCTGAGCAAAACAGATGGAACATTGGGTCGAGCATTATTCCGAGCTATACATCAGGGCCCCTCTGTGATTCACCACCTTATCGTGGTGGAGGGGTTTGAATGCCCGAGTGATCCTAGCAGCTATGTTGTCAGGGGCTTTATGCCCCTGGTAGGGTCTCCCAAGGCAAACGGGTTCTAGGTGACGGGCCAGACTAAGAGTGATTCAGAAGACCCTAATGAAGAAGAACAAGAGGAGTGACCGCACCTCGCCCCAACGTGGGATACCGGGGCTTTACCCTGGAGCCAGGCCTGGGGGAGGGGCTCGCAGGCGAGCGCCTCGTGGCCAGGCCTTCACCCGTGGGGCCACATGGGAACTCCCCCCTGCAGACCCACCACCTGCAGGGGCAAGCCTAAGCATCCGTTGCAATGCAATTTGGGCAGTGGTCGAGGGCGGGTGTCCGGGCGACCTGGTCTTCGGCGGCCAAATCTGGTTCTTGGGACATGGAATGTCACTTCTCTTGTGGGGAAGGAGCCCTAGCTTGTGGAAGAGGCGGAGACATTCCGACTAGATATAGTCGGACTCACCTCAACCCACAGTTTGGGCTCTGGCACCAAATTTCTTGAGAGGGGCTGGACCTTGTTCTTTTCTGGAGTTGCTGCAGGGGAGAAGCGGCGAGCTGGTGTGGGCTTATTATTACCCCCCCCTGCTTGGTGCCTCTGTGCTGGAGTCATCCCTGGTGAACGAGAGGGTTATTTCCCTACGCCTTAGGGCTGGGGAAAGTGTCCTGACTGGAGTTTGTGCATATGCGCCATACGGCAGTTCAGAGTACCCAGCCTTCTTGGAGTTTATCAGAGGGGTTCTGGAGAGCACCCCAGCTGGTGACTCCATAGTTCTACTGGGAGACTTCAACGCTCATGTGGGCAATGACAGTGTGACTTGGAGTGGCATGGTTGGGAGGAACAGCCTCCCTGACCTGAAACCCGAGTGGTGTGTTGTTGCTGAACTTCTGTGCGAATCACAGTTTGTCCATAACAAACACCATGTTCGAACATAAGGATGTCCATAAGTGCACTTGGCACCAGGACACCCTAGGTCGCAGGTCTATGATCGACTTTGTGGTCGTATCATCAGACCTGCGTCCGCATGTTCTGGACACGCGGGTGAAGAGAGGGGCTGAGCTGTCAACTGACCACCACCTGGTGATGAGTTGGATTAGATGGCGGGGAAGGATGCCGGACAGACCTGGCAGACCCAAACGCGTAGTGAGGGTGTGCTGGGAACGTCTGGCAGAATCTCCCGTTCGTCGAGTCTTCAACTCTCATCTCCGGCAGAGCTTCGCCTGCATTTCGAGGGAGGACCGGGATATTGAGTCCGAATGGGCCGTATTCCGTGCCTCTATTGCTGAGGCAGCCAGTTGTGGTTGCGGCCGCAAGGTGGTCGGTGCCAGTCGTGGTGGCAAGCCCCGAACCCGATGGTGGACACCGGGGGTTAGGGCTGCCGTCAAGCTGAAAAAGGAGTCCTATCGAGCATGGATGGCTTGCGGGACTCCCGAAGCAGCTGACAGGTACCGGCAGGCCAAGCGGCACGCGGCTTCGGCGGTGGTCGAGGCAAAAACTCGGGTGTGGGAGGAGTTCGGTGAGGCTATGGAGCACGACTTTCGGTCGGCCTCGAAGAGGTTCTGGCAAACCGTCCGACACCTCAGAAAGGGGAAGCAGCCCCCAGTTCACACTGTTTACAGTGCGGACGGGGGCTTGCTGACCACGACTGTGGATATAGTTGGTCGGTGGAAGGAATACTTCGAGGCCCTTCTCAATCCCACTGACATGCCTTCCATAGAGGAAGCAGAGTCTGAGGATACGTACGTGGACAGTTCTATCACCGTGGCTGAGGTAATTGGGGTAGT
>QODF01000080.1:1190425-1208543 GCA_024372805.1 Oostethus manadensis | reverse complement strand
CCGTTAGTCGAACCTCGGTTAGAGGAGCTGCAATGTGGTTTTCGTCCCGGTCGCGGAACACTGGACCAGCTCTACACCCTTGCAAGGGTACTCGAGGGTATGTGGGAGTTTGCCCAACCAGTCTACATGTGCTTTGTAGACCTGGAAAAGGCATTCGACCGTGTCCCTCGTGGTGTCCTGTGGGGGGTGCTCCGGGAGTACGGGATTGATGGTCCGCTTCTACGTGCCATTCGGTCCTTGTACAATCGAAGCAGGAGCCTGGTTCGCATTGCCAGCAGTAAGTCGAGCTTGTTTCCGGTGAACGTTGGCCTCCGCCAAGGCTGCCCTTTGTCACCGATTCTGTTCATAATCTTCACGGACAGAATTTCTAGGCGCAGTCAAGGTGTTGAGGGAGTCCAGCTTGGCGACCTTAGGATATCGTCTATGCTATTTGCAGACGATGTGGTCCTTATGGCCTCATCTGGCTGTGACCTTCAGCTTTTACTAGAGTGGTTTTCAGCTGAGTGTGAAGCTTCTAGGATGAGACTCAGCACCTCCAAATCCGAGGCCATGGTTCTCAGTCGGAAACGGGTGGACTGTACCCTCCGGGTTGGGAGTGAAGTTATGCCACAGGTGGAGGAGTTTAAGTATCTCGGGGTCTTGTTCACGAGTGAGGGAAGGTTGGAGCGTGAGATCGACAGACGGATCGGTGCAGCATCCGCAGTGATGCGGTCCCTGTACCGGACCGTCGTGGTGAAGAGAGAGCTGAGCCGGAAGGCAAAGCTCTCTGTTTACCAATCGATCTACGTTCCCACCCTCACCTATGGTCATGAGTTATGGATCATGACCGAAAGAACAAGATCGCGGATACAAGCGGCGGAAATGAGTTCCCTCCGTAGGGTGGCTGGACTCACCCTAAGAGATAGGGTGAGGAGCTCCTCCTCCTTGAACCTAACAGTGATAAAACAGAAATTCTCCTCATCGGCACCGAATCCACAATTTCCAAAATCAATAACTTCACCCTATCAATTGAGAATTTCTCAGTCTCCCCCACCCCTCAGGTCAAGAGTCTGGGTGTCGTCCTGCATTCCTCGCTATCCTTTCAGTCTTATATCAATAATACTACTTGGTCTGCTGATTTCCATTTCTGTGTAATTGCATTGTTCTTCTCCATGTGAATTGTTTTATTCTTTTGTATTTTTATTGTTTTAATATCTGCTTGTTTCTGTCTTGTAAAGTGACCTTGAGTGCTCGGAAATGCGCTTCTAAATAAAATGTATTATTATTATTATTATTATTATTATTATTATTACCCCAAATCCCAATGTGCCTTCCGCAGCAACAGATCCACCATCGACATGCATCCCTCAGACAACTGCAGGAGAAATGCAGATCTTCATAACCTTCCCAGACCTGACGAAGACCTTCGATACAGTTAGCAGGGATGGCCTTTTCAAGATTCTGACAAGGATAGGGTTGCGCCCTTGCCCCGACACTTTTCTGATTATTCTTCGCTGTCATGTTTCGAATCAACCACTGAGGATATCTATCTTCAAACCAGATCAGATGGAAAACTCTACAGTATACCCTCTCTAAGCTTAAGGCCAAGTGCAAAGTCCACCTGAAATGCCTTCGTGATCTCCTTTTTGCGGACGATGCAGAAATCACAACCCATACAGCTCCAGGTGCTCATGGGCCGCTTCGGGTAGGCATGTGAGGCCTTTGGTTTGACAATCAGCCAGAAGAAAACGCAAGTCATGGGGCAGGATACAGGTTCTCCACCTGACATCAGACTCTCTGATCAAGCACAGGAGGTTGTTCATGACTTTGTGTACCTGAGTGCTACCATCTCTGACTCTCTCTCTAGACACAGAGCTAGACAGGCGCATCGACAAAGCCGGTACCACAATGACTATAGTCAACAAGAGAGTTTGGACAAAGTTGACAGAAAAGTCCATGTGTACAGGGCCTGTGTTGTGAGCACACTTCTCTATGGAAGTGAGCCATGGACAAAGAGAGCCAAACAGGAGCACAAACTTAATGCCTTACTTAATGTGCTGTCTCCGCCGCATCCTGGGCATCACTTGGTGGGACAAGCGTACCGGACAGAGCCATGGTTCCCAGCATGTACAGTCTGCTGAAGCAGGGGCGTCTGTACTAGCAACAGTCAAATCCCAAAGGACCTCCTTTTTGGAGAGCTGACACAAGGAACCTGTCCCACAAGTAGACCCAAACTCCACTTTAAGGATGTTTGCAAGAGGTACTTGAAAACCCTTCAAAATGAAAAACCTGGGAAACCACTGCCTCTGACCGTCCAAGGCAGTGAAAGGGGGGCTGTCAAAATTTGAAGAGACCTTTGCTCGACAGTCCGAGGCAAAGTCCTCAACGCAGGCACACAGACCAGCATCTACAATCGTCTGTCCTGGATGTGGGAAAGACTGCCATTCCCGCATCAGCCAGGCCAACCACACCAGACGATATCTATCTATCCATCTATCTATCTATCCGTCTATCTCTCAATCTATAGTATATATCTATCTATTTGTCTATCAATCTGTCTATCTATATTGACTATCAATCTATCTGTCTTGCTATCTGTCTTTTTATCCATCTATCCGTCTATCTATTATCTATCCATACGTCTATCTATTGATCTATCTATCTATCCATCTACAGTATCTACGTATATATTGTCTATCTATGCGTCTATCTATCAATCTACTTATCTATCATCCATCTGTCTATCTATCTATCCATCCAGCTATCTACCTGTCTATCAATGATCTATCTATCCGTCTATCTATTGTCTATCTATCTATCTATATATCCGTCTATCTATCTGTCCATTTATCTATCTGTCTATCCATCTATCTCTCTATCTATAGTATATATCTATCTATTTGTCTATCTCTATTGACTATCAATCTATCCGTCTTGGTATCTGTCTTTTTATCCATCTATCTGTCTATCTATCTATCCGTCTATTATCTATCTACACGTCTATCTATTGATCTATCTATCTATCCATCCATCTACAGTATCTACATATACATCATCTATCTATGCGTCTATCTATCCATCTACTTATCTATCATCCATCTGTCTATCTATCCATCCAGCTACCTACCTGTCTATCAATCATCTATCTATCCGTCTATCTATTGTCTATCTATCTATCTATGGATCTATCTATCGATCTATCTATCCATCAACGCAGGCAGACCAGCAGCTACTTTTATTTGTCCTGGATGTGGGAGAAACAGCCATTCCTGCATCGGCCTGACCAACCACACCAGACGGTATCTATCTACCTACCCACCTATCTATGTATCTTTCTATTGTAGCAGGTTCGATCAGAGGTATTGGGAGGAGAGAATTAGAGGGAGAGATAAACACAGCTGTTTATTTAAACACCAAGCCAAATTAAAAACAGACGTCAGGCTAATTACCTTTCCCTGCCAGCACGGAAACTACATGAGCCTTACAACAGCAGATCAGCAAAGAGCAAAGTATCTCCGCTCCCTGACCAGCTATTTATACTTTTGGATGTCTTTGTCTTTTCCGCCTCCGTCTTGCCAACAGTTCTTTGTTTGCTGTGCGCATCAATCATCCCTCGGCACTCGGTGATCGGGCCAGCCCGGTGTTATCTTATCTGCATTTGCGCTTCCTTCCTCCTTTCACGCTCTGTAGTTGTCAGACCTTGGTGTTGCCTTACCTTGCTTCTCATGATAGCCGAACAATGTTGATTCTGTGGGCCCTTGATGTTCCAATAATGTCAACTCTCTTTTGATGTTCTGTTTCTGTGTGTGCGTGTGTGCGTGTGTGTGTGCGTGTGTGTGTGTGTGTGTGTGTGTATTCAATACTTCACTATCTATCTATCTGTGGTCAAACCTGCCTGTCAAAGCCTGATCCCGTCAGATCTTAGAAGCTAAGCAGGGCAGGTCCTGGTCAGTACTTGGATGGGAGACCTCAGAGGAACACCAGGTGCCACAGTGGGAGGAAATAAACTTTTCTTGTGCTTTTAGGCAAGGCACTTCACCTACATTGCCTAGTATGAAAGTGGTGTGAGTGTCGGTGGTGGTCGGAGGGTTTGATGGCGCACACTGACAGCCTTGCTTTCCGTCAGTCTGCCCCAGGGCAACTGTGGCTCCAAAGTGGCTTACCATCAGCAAGTGTGGTGTGAATGAATAATGACCTCAATGTAAGCGCCTCAGGTCATCATTATTATCTATCTGTCCATCCATCCATCTACTTATCTATCTATCCGTCTATCATTATCTATCTATCTATCTATCTATCCGTCTACTTATCTATCTATTTATCTATCTATCTATCTATCTATCCATCATCCATCTATCTTTATCCATATATCTATCTATCTATCTATCTGTCTACTTATCTATTTCTCCGTCTATATTTATCCATCAATCAATCTACCTATCCGTCTACTTATCTATTTCTCCGTCTATATTTATCCATCAATCAATCTATCTGTCTACTTATCTATCCATCAATCTATCTATCTGTCTACTTATCTATTTATCCGTCTATATTTATCCATCCATCTACCTATATATCCGTCTACTTATCTATTTATCCGTCTATATTTATCCATCCATCTATCTATCTATCTATCCGTCTACTTATCTATTTATTCGTCTATATTTATCCATCAATCTATCTATTTATCCATCTACTTATCTATCTATCCGTCTATCTTTATCCATCCCTCTATCAATCTTTCCGTCTACTTATCTATTTATCCATCAATCTATCTATCTGTCTACTTATCTATTTATCCATCTATCTTTATCTATCTATCTATCCGTCTACTTATCTATCTATCCATCTATCTTTATCTATCTATCTATCCATCTATCTTTATCCATCTATCTGTCCATTTATCCATCTATCTATCTATTTATCTATCCGTCTATCTTTATCCATCTATCTATCTATCTATCTATCCGTGTACTTATCTATCTATCCGTCTATCTTTATCCATCTATCTACGTATAAAGATACACATAAAGACATGTACATATAAAGACACGTATCAGCCACTGTGGTAGCAAGTAGTAGCAGGCAGTACTTGAAGGCAAAATAAAGGTGAGTGGGAATGTGTCATGTGATCGTCTGTCACAAAAAAGGAAGAAATTGGGAAGACTATGCAGTCACACACACACAGGAAGTGTAGGTGTGCGTTGTTCATGATTTAGCAACATGCTAACAAGGCATGCTAAGCTAACATGTGAGTGACAGGTGGTAAGAGCAGGAATGCTTATCTCAGTGGGGGGTTTATAAATGACTCTAATGAATTCAGTGCTTACCTGCTCCATTACCCCCATCCCTTCTGGCACACACACACACACACACACACACGCACACAGACACACAAATGGACGCAGGCCCATTAGCATCTGATTGGAGTTACCTAATTGGTCATGTGTCACCCGTAGGGTGTGTCCACAGTGGGGCAGTGCCTGCACCTGGTCACATGACACATGTACACGTCCTCATGTCAGCAGGAAGACAAGCAGGAAGTGATGACAGCAAACAGGAAGTTGTCTTCATCATGGCTGTCATGCTAATTGCAGGTTAGCGCTTGATTGTCCACGTGGGGCGTCCAGGAGGAGTCAACCCGTCCATCACACACCCACATCTTCCACATTTTCCCAGCATGCCGCACACCCCTCCCCCGAATCCCTTCCCATTTCCCCTCACATGTCAACTTGCACCACACACACACACACACACACACACACACACACACACACACACACACACTGACCTTGTCTCCAAAAAAGAACATTTTAGTCAACTTTGAATGTGACAGCTGATCATGTGACCCATTAGCGTGCACACACACACACACACACACACATTGTGTGTTGCAGCGAAGAAACACAAGGACCAGCAGGCCAGCGTCCTTGGACACAAAGAACATTCAGACAAAAAGAATTAAAAGCTTCGTTAAAAGCTCCTTTCAAGCACTTTAGCATCCAACATCTGCGTTTTCATGCACACGCACTCACACGCAAACACACGCACAGCATCCACAACAGGAGCAAGCAGCATTCATGAAAATATTCAACTTATGTATGAAAACCTTTATTTTGACAGGAAAGGTGGTCCTGATTGAAAACCTCATGCATCAATGCTAATGCTAATGCTAACACTAGAGCCCAAATGGTGGCAGGGTCAAAGGTCAGATGACTGCCGCATTCAGTGGGCCTGAATGTGTGTTTGCGTTATTGCTGCAGGTTGAGGGTCAAAGGTCACCTTCTTGCACAAAAGTGTGTTTGTTTCCTGTCAAAGCAAAAAGGGGGCAAGGTTACACACACACACACACACACACACACACACGCACACACAGGGCATCTGCTTTTTGGACAAATCAATAAGTCATCCCACGTGCACGTGTTTGTGTGTGCATGTGTGTGAGGCGCTGCCCTTTGTGTGTGTGTGTGGTCATGATTTTTTAAATCAGGTGGCAATGTAGATTTTTTTCCACACTGTGGTGTGTTAATCACACACACACCTGCTGGAGAGTACGTGTCAGCGTGACGGTGAGTGTACTTAGTGTTCTTAGTACACTTTAGCGTACTTAAGAGTGCTTGGTAGACTTAGTGTGCTTGCTAGACTTAGTGTGCTTAGTACACTTAGCATACTTAAGAGTGCTTGGTACTTAGTATGCTTAGTACACTTAGCGTACTTAAGAGTGCTTGGTACTTAGTATGCTTAGTACACTTAGCGTACTTAAGAGTGCTTGCTAGACTTAGTGGTCTTTGAGAAGAGAAAAGGCAGCACACTGTGAGAAATTCTCTATTAGGGCTCCAACGATTCCTTTTGTATCGCAATTCGTGGTTACCGATACGATTCAAGGACAATAGGGCTTCATTTAGAACGAGATGATCCAAATGGATTCAGTAGGTTTTCAGCCAAAATGCAAGCGGTGTGACTGTGAAATAAAGGTCTGGATACGGGACAGTGTGGGTGAAGTTCTTTCGTAAGAGAATAGGATATAAATGAATCTGCATAAAAACAAACAATCATGGCAAACTTTTTATTGGAATAAGGAGGAACCAACAATCAAGATTCAATATATTTTCCATAAAACTTCTGCTTTATGTAAGAATACAAAGAAGAGCGGTGTTGTGGGGAATACGCAGGTACTCTTGAGCAAGGCTTCTCCTGCCACCTCTGCCGCTTGCGGGCATTTTCAGCATCGTTTGCTCAGCAGCGCCGTGACTCAGGGACTTCATGGTTTTCTTCTCACCGTGTAAGACATGCGTTTGAAAATACAAAACAACAATCTTTTCTTTGCATCAGGCAGCTTTGCCTTCCTGATTGCTGGCGTGGATGGACAAAAGAAGCGCTGGAAAAAGAAACGTGGAAGAAGAAAAGAAGACATGAGGAGCAATGACAGCGGAGAAGAGGAAAGCGGAGAGTTTCATCATTTTGTGAAACTATCCATCAATTTTGGCAGGTGATCTGTGACTCTTGTTGGAGATCATCCACTCCGTGCAGAACTTTTACCAGTCCGGGTTTCATTTAAAATTCTGCTTTGCGGAACAAATGTCCTCCATTTCCAGTCCAAGTGACGTCCAGCCATCTGTCGTCATGGCTACTCCTTCAGCTTGAGAGAGTGAGAAGTGCAGTCGGCTCGGTATCGGGTACCGCGGGTCCCGCAGTGTTCGAATGGTTTCACAGAAGCCTGCATTTTCAACCACAACGTAGGGTCGCACATCTTTGCAGACCAACTTGGCCATGAATTTTGGCCCAGTCTCTGCCTAAACGTGCTGGCGAGGCCTGAGGCTTTGGCGGTAAGACGCAAGACGCGCCTGAAAGCTCAGCGCTGTGTGAAATTCCTTGGCATTGGAGAGATGAGACTTTATTATTTGACATTTCCTACAAACAGCCAGCAACTTCTTGAAAGTTCCCTCTTTGCACATGACAAAGTCTTTCCACGCATCAGAGGTGGCTTGATTGTTTCTCGCTCGCCGGCTTGTCCTCCGCCATCTACCATGCTCGGTGGGCAGGGAAGCCCAGACTTCTCTCTCCCCAGCTACTTCATCTGAGGCGTTCCCAGGCCAGCTGAGAGACATAGTCTCTCCAGCGTGTCCTGGGTCTTCCCCGAGGCCTCCTACCGGTTGGACGTGCCCTGAACACCTCCTAACCAGATGCCCGAGCCACCTCAACTGGATCAGCTCCATGTGAAGGAGCTGCGGCTCTAATCTGAGCTCCTCACGGATGGCCGAGCTCCTCACCCTATCTCTTAGGGGGAGTCCAGCCACCCTACGGAGGAAACTCATTTACGTGATCTCATTCTTTCGGTCATGACCCATAACTCATGACCATAGGTGAGGGTGGGAACGAAGATCGACTGGTAAACAGAGAGCTTTGCCTTCCGGCTCAGCTCTCTCTTCACCACGACGGACTGGTGCAGAGTCCACATCACTGCAGACGCCGCACCGGTCCGCCTTATCTAAGTGTTGGCCAAAATCAGTTACTGGTAATATTATTTTTACTCTCTACACTAGCGTGGATCTACGTATCTGCTGCTTCTAAATATGCATGATGACCTTGCCGGTTCTTCTGTCAGCATCCACTGCAACCCCTTCATAAGGAAAAATCGCACACCTTCAGCAAACGAAGCACACAGAAGTTGCGTTCAGGAGCACTACCACAATGAAAGCACAGAAAGTCCTACATCTGTTACTTTTATGAGGACTATCAGAGTAAAAGCATGAAAAATCTCACTAGAAGTAGACGTGTTTGCATGTCTGAACTCCGCCTTCATGGATCTTCAAATTTGGGGGGTAAAAAAGCATTTCTGTCCCTTGGGGGACAAGACAGATAAGAATGGTATACTGGTAAACTAGTATACACTCACGTTGCTTGCAGAGGATGAAGGTGTGAGTGTATACTGGGGGGGGGGTTGACAGCCTTGAGAAAGTGATAAAAATGTACCGACCCAGCAGGAAATGGTACCAACAATCAGCCTGTGTGTGCTACTCCTCAAGAGAAGAGATGCCTTGTAATGTGAGAAAAGCCGCACTTTTACAGAACAAAGTGGTAATATCACGTTATTTTGGGAACACAACCTTGAAATATTCAAGAAATAAAGTCAAAATTATGAAAAAAAATGGTGAGTTATGAGAAGACCATATTAAGAAAAAGCAACGCTACAAGAATAACGAGGGAAAATAATGAGGAAAAAAATCTTATTTTAGTAACAGAGAAGAAAAAAGCTGACATTTTTGGAAAATGAGGTTGGGGGAAAAGTACTCCTACTTTGGGAATGACAATATACTGTAAGTACATATGTAGTACATATTTTATACATCTATAGTTGCCTTAAACATGCGGAAATTACATTTAAATCATTTTATAAGAATGAAGTGAAAATATTTTTTAAAAGTTGTATTCTAATGAGAAAAAATGTTTTGCAGTAGCATAAAGTTGAAATAGTAGAGAAAATGTACATCAAATATTATGGGAAACATCAAAGTGTCATTTGCGGTATTATGGAACGAATATGGTATGTTGATATCATTTCCCATGTTAATAATATTACAAAAAGAAAATATTTGTAAAATGCAAAAACAAACGTGTTAAAAAGTCACACACACTGACTACCCAAACTTTGTTAAGTGCCCCCCTTAAATAATTCCCCCTGCAACCCACCTTAAGTAGGAACCTTTCCTCAGGACAGACATGAACTTCCTACTTTGCTTTCTCATCTTCTACTCCAAACTTTGCGCCTCACAATCAATATTCTTTTCATAGTAGGACAAAAAATGAAATGTAAAAAGTGAGGAGTACCATTTTCACGTGACTTGCACGTCCACTTCCTGCTTCACTTCCTCCTCAAAGCAGCCAATAGCGTCCACAGTGATAAGCTCCTCCTCCTGGGCCTCCTCCTGGCGCACCTGCGGTCAACACACACACACACACAGAGCTTAACAATCACGCCATCCAAGTCACGTGACCCTGTTAGTCACCTGGCGTTTGTGCGTGGCAGACTTCATGTGCTCCACCAACTTCCTGGGAGACCTGAAGTGACGCATGCACGCTGCACAGAAGGGCCGCGAGTCCCGCTTGCTCACCTGCACACACACACACACACACGTTCGTGGACACACACACACACTTCCACGTCGATTATGTCATCACTCAGCACGCACTTTGTGTCGTCTGCTGCGTCGGTGGAGGATGATGTCACCGGTGAAGTGCATCTGACACGTGTCGCACCAGCGACGCCTTCTGTAGGATACGCGCTGGGGTGGGTGTGGCCTAACAGCAATGTAACCTTCAAGGAGTGTGTGTGTGTGTGTGTGTATTCCTACCTTCCCATGAGTGTGTGTGTGCTGACACTGACGGAGCGAGTGATCGCCTTCACTTTGGTCATGTGATCTGATCCTGTCATGTGCACCTCAAACAACTTACACACACACACAGATTGACAATCTCATAGTTTTGTGTCACATGACTTAGGAAACCCATGCTCACCTGCCAGGAGGGACAGGTGAGGCCGCACACATGACAGTGGAGCCTGTCGCCCATTTTGTCCCTGCGTGCAAACTCTCGACAGTCGCTGCTCTGCTGGATGGTGACCTTTAGACAACCCGCGCTGTGAAGCTGACAGATACACACACTTTATAAGCCTGTGTCAAGGTAATGTGACGTCACATAGCATAGCATACATAAAACCAACATACATAAAACATAGCATTGCATTGCATAGCAACTGTAACATAAAACATAGCATAGCATAGCGTACATAAAACATAGCATAGCATACATAAAACAAACATACATAAAACATAGCATTGCACTGCATAGCATCTGTAACATAAAACATAGCATAGCATAGCATACATAAAACATAACATACAATAAACATAGCACACGTAACATAAAACATAGCATAGCATACATAAAACATAAGCATACATAAAACATAACATACATAAAACAGCATATGTAACATAAAACATAGCATAGCATAGCATACATAAAACATAACATACAATAAAAATAGCATACGTAACATAAAACATAGCATAGCATACATAAGACATAGCATATATAAAACATAACATACATAAAACATAGCATAGCATACATAAAACATAATATACATAAAACATAACATACATAAAACATAGCATACGTTACATAAAACAGCATAGCTGACCTCGGTGGTCCTGTTGGCGTCACGCAGCTCTGCTGCCCCCTGGTGGTCAGTAAGATGAACTGCATCTACCAACGCAGCCATGATCAACAAACTCAAGTAAAACTCAAGTGTTACTCAAAACGCACCTTGGTCACGTGACCTATCGGGCTCGTCTCCGTCGGTCAGCCCGGTAGCCTCCTCGGCTCTGTTGGGGCACAAGCAAAAGTATTTTGACAGCAGGAAATGATGGACTACTCCTTTCCATTCCGTACCTGTCTGTTTTCTTCCCCATAGTCCTTCACCTCCGGCAGTGCTGATGCTCCGTTTCAAGCAGACCGCTTTTCACACGATTACAACCAAGCCGGAACACACTTGCCCATCAGGGGTGGACTTAGAAACGACAAAACGCTTCGTTTGGGTGCTTTTCATCGCACGCTCTCGGCTGACATTATCAAGCACACGGACGCGTCTACGCCAGGTTTCCCCCACCACTAAATAGTACAAATTAACGGCACGAAGACGTGGAATTAGGTCAACATAATCACCAAACATGATAAGTCAGCACCTTACCGGCCGCCTGAGGCTCTCAGGCTGTTATGCTAGCAGGCTGTTATGTTAGCAGGCTAGCAGGCTGTTATGCTAGCAGGGCTAGCAGTAGCTACAAGTCAACAAGTGGCGCTACAAGTGGCGCCCTCTGCTGGCCGGGAGAAGACATTAATTGATCAGGTTTCACTTCGATATCCCTTGGAATTACTCGTGAGATTTTGAAAAGCATTTGAAAAAAACCCAAAGGACGGAAGGGTGACTTTGATATTTGACATTTTGCAAAGCATGCTAAAAAGTTACAGGAATAGTTTGGTTTTTCCCACTTCTTACTATTATGTGGTGCAGTGCGGCTTTTATTGTGCAAGGACAATAAAGCCTTTTCTATTCTATATACACCCACATCTGCCCCCGCACACCCACCACCTGCAGGGGCCAGCAGGCCTGGTCTTGTGCAATTTGGGTGGCAGTTGAGGCGGGTGTCCGGGCAACCTGGTCTTCTGCGGCCAAGTCTGCTTCTTGGGACTGGAATGTTACATCTCCGGTGGGAAAGGACCCGAGCTCGGATGGACCTTGTTCAGAGGAGAGGCGGGCGGATTAACAACAGGCTTGGTGCTTTTTCGTTGGAGCCCTCCCCGGGAACAAGAGGGTGATTTCCCTGCGCCTTCGGGCTGGGAACGTACCCGGACTTCTTGGGGTCTATCAGAGGGCTGAAACTGCTGCTGCCCCACAACCTGGACCCAGATCATCGGAGAATAAACATATATGTACGGTAAGATGACAATTTCTTTCTAGTGATGTTCTGACTTTATTCTATCAGAACTTTTCCCAACCTAATTTTCCTAAATTAGTTTCTTACAACTTTACAAAATAACATTTTTCTTCCTTAATATTTCAACATTATGCTTGTAAACATGTTTTTATACAATGAAGACTATTTTCTATTCTTAGAAAATAAAGTTATTTCTCGTAAGATTTGGACGCGATTGTCATACATTACAGCACGTTCGACACCCGTGACTTCAGTCAGCCCCTCCCCCACCCCGACACACGCTGGCCTGGAATGGAAAGACATCACGTGACATTGAGGTCATTGGTGCTGGCGTGATGACGTCATACAAGATGCCACTCAAATCACAGCCCTGTTAATCTGTGCCCGGTCACGTGAAAGGCGAAGCATCTCCGTACACACGATCTTTGACTGACATTGAGCAGGTAACGTCCTTGACGTCACGAGGTCGAAGAGGGAGCGTGAGGGTTGTTACCGTGGCGACCAGCATCCTGGTTGCTATGGTGACAGAGCATGTTTGAACATTTATTACGTTTGTTTGGACACAACATTAGGTACAACTGATAGCGACACGAGGTGGTTATAATATGTGAAGCTGTTGAATTTGCGCGCGTGTGCGCATGTGCGCGTCAAAGGGAGCGGGAGGCTCGTGCTCGTCGTCCCGTTCCCGCGCGCCTCCCAGTCCTTGTCCTCCGTCTCGGGACCGCGCGTGAGCATCAAGGACAGCCGCGAGCGAGCTCGCGAGCATCACCGGGTCATTTGGCACGGACACACGCACACGCACAGAGACAAGAAGGGTAAGTAAGGTGTTAGTGGGCGCGTGATGTGCATCTTATGGCGATGTTGTTGTCGCGTGCAGCGCGGGAATCAACAGGACGGCGCGCGCGAGAGGAGGCAACATGTCTGCGAGCTTGTGACAAAGAGGAGGGTCTTGAAGGCGCTTATTGACGTCGAAGCGACAAAGTAGATGACGACACCGAATCTCAGCCTGTGACGTCACATCCAACAAGCGGCAATTTGGACTTTTCTTTTGAGAGCAGCGTCTGAAAGAGTAAGTCTTGGCTTTTATTATCTCGACGTCACAAAGCGCCCACGATGACGTCACCGACACTAACCAAGTATCTGTGGCGCCACCCAGTGGAGGTGCGCGGCGCGCTGCTGCTGGCGGTGCTGCACTGCAGCTCGGTAGCGTTGTGCGGCTGTGAGCCGCGGCTGGTCAACGTGGGCGCCGTGCTGAGCCAGAAGCGCTACGAGCAGGTGTTCAAGGAGGCCGTCAGCCACGCCAACGCCCTCTACGGCCGCGACAGGTTCAAGATGAACGCCATCTCCGTCACGCACAAGCCCAACGCCATCCAGATGGCGCTGTCCGTCTGCGAGGATCTCATCTACAACCAGGTGACCTCATCCTGTCAATCATCCCCAGCTTCGCCAGAAGGCCATCATGGCATCTGTCAGATTAACATGCCATTAATCCACACTGGGATTAAACATGCACACACACCATCAAAGATGGCGATGTTCTTGTGCTGCAGGTGTACGCCATCTTAGTGAGCCATCCGCCGCAGTCAAACGACCACCTGACACCCACACCCGTCTCCTACACGGCCGGCTTCTACCGCATCCCCGTGGTGGGCCTGACCACACGCATGTCCATCTACTCCGACAAGGTGACACCCGCCTGCCATCTCGCCTGGCGTGCTAGCATGCTTACGTGACCGCCTTGTGTCCCTCAGAGCATCCACCTGTCCTTCCTGAGGACGGTGCCGCCGTACTCACACCAGGCCCACGTCTGGTTTGACTTGATGCGGGAGTTCAGGTGGAACCACATCATCCTCATCGTCAGCGACGACCACGAAGGGCGAGCGGCGCAGAAGAGACTGGAAACGTTGCTGGAGGAGAAAGAGACTAAAGTGAGCGCACGTGCACACGCACGCACACACACACCTCTTTGTGAGGACATTGCGTCCGTCATGTCCAGTCAAAGAGACGACAGAGTTAAGTGTTGCCACGGCAACCACCCGTTGTCCTCACAAAGACAGTCACACAGGTCATCTTCATCATCCTCGTCTTCACCGCTTTCGTCTTTTCTTTGTGTGTCAACATCATGTGACTCAGGCGCTGTCGCTAACAACTTTCTGCTCCACGCCAACAAGGACATTTAAGCGGGATGTTAGCATCTGTTAGCATCTCTCTGCAAAGCGGAAGCTACCTTTCATTGTTTCGCCGTGTTTGCTGCGGGCGTGGCTTTGGCCCGTCGCCACGCAAACAATTCGTACGTGAGCGTGCCGCCGCGGAGAGAAGCGGACGCCTACTGTCAGCATCTTTAGCACTCCGAGTGGAAAAGGACTTGTTGAAGATTTCATCAGCATGGGAATGTTTGCAAACCAACGTTAAGATGTTAGCGCAAGACCAAGAGTTTTTATAGGCAAGAAAAGCCAACGCTAGTTATGGCACCTGCTGAAGCGCTAACTCTACATGGCTTGTCTTTGAGCAATGCTAGCGCAACAGTAGCAGAGCTCGGTGTCCCAAATACAAGCCATGCTGGATTTTTCCAGAGCAGAGCAAGTGTTGGGATGTAACTTTAATGAGATGCACCGCTGGAGCAGACAAACGAGGACTAATGGGACACGCAGCCGCCACACTAGCTTAGCGTCACTGCTACTTTTTAGGCCACCGCCGGACTGAGTTAGCGCGTTGATTAGTTCTAGCCCGCTTAGCACTCATTCATCCATCTATCTCCTTCGGCTTCTCCGAGGTCGGGTTGCACTGGCAGCCGAACTCCCACACAGTCTCTCCAACGTGTCCTGGGTCGGTCGGACGTGCCCTTAACACCTCCCGGGAAATGCGTTTGGGAAGCATCCTGACCAGATGCCCGAGCCACCTCATCTGGATCCTGTCAATGCGGAGGAGCAGCGGTTCTAGTCCGAGTCTCTCCCGGATGACCCTATCTCTAAGGGAGAGCCCAGCCACCCAGCAGAGAAAACTCATTTGGGCCGCTTGTACCCGCCATCTTGTCTTTGGGTCATTCCCCGAAGTTCATGACCATAAGTGAGGGAAGGAACGTAGATGGACCGAGGAATTTAGAGCGTTGCCTCTGGGCTCAGCTCCCTCTACAGCGGACCAATGCAGAGTCTGCATCACTGCAGGCGCCGCCCCAATCCACGTGTCCATCTCATGTTCCATCCTTAGTGAGCAAAACCCCGAGGTACTTCAGCTCCTTCACTTGGGCCACTAACCACGTTTGATCTTTTTGCTAAATGCTAAAGCATCATCTTGAGTGCTAGCACCTTTGTGAGCAAGCAGAGGCTACAATCACCTCCAAGGTTTTAGTCATGCCGCGTTTATTCTTAAAAAGAACTCGCCATGTTCCGCCTTTAAACGTAGCGAACAAAGACTTCCTTAACATAAACAGGTCTTTGAGCGGAGAAAGCAAAAGTTGCGTGGGCGGCGTCAGGCTTGCGTGGGCGGAGCCGGGCACAGTGCTGTGTTTGCAGGTTGTTTGTTGTTCTCTGACTGTTGTGTCGTTCTGTCTCTGTGTCACATGACCATCATCAGACTAAAATCAGGAACTATGAAAACGTGGACCACCACAACTTTGACTTCAGGAGAACGCCTAAGGTATAAACTTGCATGGTCACGACCACGATGCACGCCGCCCAACCGGCTTGGTGATGCCGAGCCCCGCCAACTCAGATCCAAGATAGACTGTTATCCTGGTGGCCGCCATCTTTCTTTTCTTTTGTCATGACTCTTGGGAATGTTAGCAAAGGACAGACGACACCCTCTGCCTCTAGTCCCACCTCCCCCCATGTGAGGGTTGCATGCGGGGGCTGGGTCGGTGGGTCTGATGGACGCCGCCCACCAGGCGGGGACCCCCCTCCACTCCTCTGCCTCCCACCCCCACGCCACTCGAGTCTTTTCTTTGATTTGCGGTTGCATCAGCGCTCTCTCAACATGCACGTCCCTGATTGGTTGGTTGGACTCTTGCATGTGCCATTTTTGTCCCGCCCTCCATTTTATGCCCCTCCCCATTGGCGAGAGAGGGAGCATGGTCGGGGGCGTGATTGGGAGGGGAGGGCGTGGCCCGCGTGCAAGCTAACGAGGCATGTCCTATGATATGTGCTGTCCCCTGTGTTGGACGCCCAGGCCGAGAAGGTCCTGCTGTTCAATCAGGACACCAACCTCACTGCTCTGCTCCTGGAGGCCAAAGACCTGGAGGCCCGAGTCATCATCTTGTCTGCCAGGTCAGTCACACGTCACATGACTAGCTGCTTACACTAGGTAGCTGTTTGGTGACAAAGTCTTAACACGTGTTTAGCGAGGACGAAGCAGCGGGTGTTTACAAAGCCGCTCGGCAGCTCAACATGACGGGTTCTGGTTACGTTTGGATCGTCGGCGAGAGAGAAATGACCGGAAAAGCTTTGAGTGAAGCTCCGGACGGTACGCCAGCCTCCTCTTCTTCTTTTGTCTTCTTGGCTGTCTGTTTCCACCGCTCTGCTTCCTACTGTCCATCTGTCTATCTGTCCACATTGGATGACCATATTTCATCAACTCCGTCTCCCTGCAGGTGAAACTTTCCGGCAGTTAGACACTCTCCACTTTTGTAACGCCCACACAGCTAACACTGACCTGTTACATTAGCTTGTGCACTGTTAGCATTTAGCAACGTTAGCATGCAAATGTTAAAACAGTTGTAAGGTTAGCATTTATCTATGCTAAATGCTAAAATAACAAGTAGATGTTAACAATTGTAAGATTAGGGTTAGCGTTTAGCTACATTACTATGTCGATGTTAAGCAGTTGGAAGGTTAGCATTTAGCTGCATTAACATGTGGATGGTATGCGGCTGTAGGGTTAGCATTTCGCTACATTATCATGTGGATGGTATGCGGCTGTAGGGTTAGCATTTCGCTGCATTATCATGTGGATGGTATGCGGCTGTAGGGTTAGCATTTCGCTGCATTATCATGTGGATGGTATGCGGCTGTAGGGTTGGCGTGCGGGTGTTAAACAGTTTTAGGGTTAGCAATTAGCCATGTGGCATGTTGTTGTTAAACAGTCGTAGAGTTAGGATTTAGCTGCATTAGCACGTGAATGTTAAACAGTTGTAGGGTTAGCATTTATCTGCATTGTCGTGTGGACAAATTAGCTATGTTAAATGCTAAGTTAGCACGTGGGTGTAAAAAAGTAAGGGTAGCATTTAGCTATGTTAACATGTTGGATGTAAAATGGTTGTAGGACAACCATTTAGTTATGTTACCAAGTGTATGTTAACCAGTTGTAGGGTTAGCATTTAACTACGATTATAATGTAGATGTTGTGATTAGCATTTAGCCACATTTGCATGTGATGAAGCATGAAGCATTTAGGTACATTGGCATGTGGATGTTAACAGCTGTTGGGCTACTACATTACTATGTGATGGTAAACAGTTGCAGGATTAGCATTTAGCTATGTTAGCATGTGGAGTTAAAAGATGCAAATTAGCATGTAGTGTTAAACAGTTGTAGATTTAGCATTTAGTTATGTTAGTTTGTGGGGTGGACAACTGTAGGGTAAGCATTTCGCTACATTATCATGTGGATGGTATGCGGCTGTAGGGTTAGCATTTTGCTACATTATCA
>QODF01000080.1:1118493-1189848 GCA_024372805.1 Oostethus manadensis | reverse complement strand
ATTTCGCTACATTAGCATGTGGATGGTATGCGGCTGTAGGGTTAGCATTTCGCTACATTAGCATGTGGATGGTATGCGGCTGTAGGGTTAGCATTTTGCTACATTAGCATGTGGTGTTGTGCTGCTTGCAGGTGATGTTGTTAAAGTGGCGATGTTATGTGTAGTGTTGGTGTGTAGCGGGTGGTTGCTATGGGTTACATGTGCCGTTGTGTGTAAAACAGCAATGATGGAATTATGGTGACTGATGCAGGAAGCTAAAAGTGGTTAGCGCTAATTAGCTTCTTAGCTTTGTGTGGTTGAACTTTTAAACATGTCAGCCATGTTTAAAGCTTTCATTATTGTCGGGGGTGTAATTATTCATTTCCACATCATTCCAACATTGCATATGTTTCTGTATTATTATGCTATCAGTGCCGAAGAATTTTTTAAATTAGAATTATAGTTGAAATTTTACATGTTTGATTAGAATGAAATAAATGTCAGTGGGACCGCCCTGCTGGAGGTCAAGTGTCGTATGTTACGTTACATGTACATATGGAACATGTATTATATATTACATGAATGTTTGCACCCCTGCTAGCTAGCGTGTGCTTTTCAATGTGCTAACATCTTTTGTTTGTTTCTTTAGCGTCTTTCCTCACGCCGCCTGTCTTGTGTGTTAGACCGGCGAGGGTTTGGGTTGGGGTGGGGGGGCAGACAGACAGGTAGCGTGCTACGCTAACATGAGGTGGACTGCCTGGTAAGACGCTTGATTATTTACACTCTGCCATTGGTCCGCCCAGACCCCACCCACTACAGCTTGGGCGGAGTCTATCAGCAGATCAGCCAAGAGTCAGACATCTGCTCGTGCATGCACACACACACACACGCACACACATGCCTCTAATGGCTGCCATGACCTCATCCGTCTTCCAAAGCAGCGTCTGGCTGCTGGCTGATCCTCGCAGTTTGTTGCTATGGTTACATGGTTACTCTTCGTCCAAAGTGGTGTGAAGTTACATGACATCACGTAGAGTCATGTGACTTCATGCCGCCATTTACACGTCGCGGCCGTCCACCCTTTCACATTAAAAGGGCTGCCAATCACACAAAGAACCCCCATGCTAGCTGAGCAGATGCTAGCATTGTTAGCATTCCTCAGCTCACTGACAGCACGACAGTGCTAACAGTGTTAGCCAGTCAGCAGGTGTTTTCATTGTGTGTAGAAAGCTAACAGTGTTAGCTACCAGCTGATAGCGGTGCTGTGACAAGTGAAGAGTAAGCACAACAAACGGCTCTCAACTCCTAGCATGCCTCCAGTGTGTGACCTTTAATAACATTGAAGCGTTATTTACTGTTTAATGACTTTGGGAGCACGCGTGTGGGAGCACGCGTGTGGGAGCACGCGTGTGGGAGCACGCGTGTGGGAGCACGCGTGTGGGAGCACGCGTGTGGTAGCACACGGTAGCGCTGTGTATAATGTTTGTGTTTGGCTGCGTGCAGGCCTGCTGGGTCTGCAGTTGATTAATGGTAAGAATGAGTCGGCCCACATCATGGATGCCGTGGCGGTGGTGGCACAGTCACTGCATGAACTCTTCGAGAAGGAGAACATCACAGAGCCGCCACGAGGCTGTGTGGGAAACACAAACATCTGGAGGACAGGACCCCTCTTCAAAAGGTCAGACACACCTTTGACATCACGTGACCTTCGCCAACATGTCATCACAGTCTTGTCAACTTTGTCAGGGTGCTGATGTCGTCAAAATATCCTGACGGCCTCACTGGACGAATTGAATTCAACGATGATGGCGACCGCCGCTTCGCAACCTACAGCATTCTCAACTACCTACAGAAACCTGGACGCCTCGTCCCTGTTGGAATCTTCAACGGATCACAGGTCAATCTTACCTGCTAACAATCATATCTGCTAAGTAACAATCATACCTGCTAACAATCATTTTTCCTAGCTAACAATCATTTTTCCTAACTAACAGCCATATTTCCTAACTAACAATCATACCTGCTAACTAACAATCATATCTGCTAACTAACAATCATACCTGCTAACAATCATATCTTCCGACTAACAATCATACATGCTAACTAACAATCATATCTTCCGACTAACAATGATACCTGCCAAGTAACAATCATACCTGCTAACAATCATATCTTCCAAGTAACAATCTTACCTGCTAACTAACAATCATACCGGCTAACTAACAATCATACCGGCTAACTAACAATGATATTTCCTAACTAACAATCATACCTGCTAACAATCATATCTTCCAAGTAACAATCTTACCTGCTAACTAACAATCATACCGGCTAACTAACAATCATTCCGGCTAAGTAACAATCCTACCTGCTAACTAACAATGATATTTCTTAACTAACAATCATACCTGCTAACAATCACACCTAGCCAAGCCATTTTTATGAAGCACTTTAAAACAACAACGAGGTCAGCCAAAGTGCTTTACATAGTTGATGTAAGCAAGAAAACACAAAATGACAAAATAATAATAACAAAAACAATAATAATAATAACAATATAATAATAATAAAAAATAATAAAAAAAAGCGTCTTTAGACGGCGCTTAAAGACATCAAGTCTGTCTACCATACAAGGGTCAATCATTCCACAGCCTAGGAGCAGCACCTGAAAAAGCTCCATCTCCTCTTAGTTTCCTTTTCGTCTTTGGGACAGATAACAGCAGCTGATCTGTCCACCTCAGAGCACGACAGGGAGCGTACGGCTGAATCGGGTCAGACAGATATGGCCATTTAGACATTTAAAAACAAATAAAAGAATCTTAAAAACAATCCGGAATCGCACCGGCAACCAGTGAAGAGATGCTAAAATTGGAGAAATGTGATCATACTCGCGGGTGCCAGTTAAAAAACCTGCTGCTGCATTTTGTACCATCTGCAGACGCCCAAGAGAGGCCTGACTGAGCCCAACATCAAGTCCAACCGGGTGGTGATAAAAGCTTGGACCAACACTTCAAAATGATGTCTAGAGATAATGGGCTCGATTTTGGCCAACTGCCTTCCTCTTCCTTCCTCTCTTGTTCGGTCTCCCCCAAAACTTGGTGGCAAAACCCTTGTTGGCAATCACAGAGGTCAGCCGGTTCTTGTAGTTGGCCACAAGGTTTGCACACATCTCAGGGGGACTTTTGGCCCCCTCCTCTTTGCAGATCCTCTCCAAGTCATTCATGTTTCGTGGCTAATGTTTGGCAACTCCAACCTTCAACTTCCTCCACAGATTTTCTATGGATTAAGGTCTGGAGACTGACTAGGCCACTCCATGACCTTAATATGCTTCTTCTTGAGCCAATCTTTTGTTGCCTTGGCCGTGTGTTCTGGATTATGGTTATGCTGGAATACCCAACCACCACCCATCTCACCCAACACTTGACGGTCCATGGCCCCATCCATCCTCCCTTTGATGCGCTGCAATTGTCCTGTCCCCTTGGCAGAAAAACACCCCCAAAGCATAATGTTTCCACCTCCATATTTGACGGTGGGGATGGTGTTTTTGGAGTTGTAGGCAGCATTCCTCCTCCTCCAAACACGGCCAGTTGAGTTGATGCCAAAGAGCTCAATTTTGGTCTCATCTGACCACAAAACTTTCACCCAGTCTTCCTCTGAATCAGTCAGATGTTCAGTGGCAAACGGGCCTGTAGATGGACTTTCTTGAGCAGGGGGACCTTGCGGTCACAGCAGGATTTCAGTCCTTCACGGCGTAGTGTGTTACCAACTGTTTTTGTGCTGACTATGGTCCCAGCTGCCTTGAAATCATTGACAAGTTCCTCCCGAGTGGTTCTGAGCTGATTCCTCACCGTTCTCATTATCATTGAAACTCCACAAGGTGAGATCTTGCATGGAGCTCCAGACCGATGGAGATTGGCAGTTAATTTATGTTTCTTCCATTTGTGAATAATTGCACCAACTGTTGTCACCTTCTCACCCAGCTGCTTGGCAATGGTCTTGTAGCACATTCCAGCTTTGTGTAGGTCCACAATCTTGTCCCTGACATCCTTGGAAAGCTCTTTGGTCTTGGCCATGGTGCAGAGTTTGGCATCTAGATTGATTGCTTCTGTGGACAGGTCTCTTTTATACAGGTAACGAGCTGAGAGGGCTGCCAATGTCAGCTCGTTACCTGTTGAAGATCCACCTGGGAGCTAGAGATCTTGCTGACGGATAGGGGATCAAATACTTATTTCCTTCATGAAAATTCAAATTCATTTAGAACTCTTTTTGAAACGCATTTTTTTGGATTTTTTTTTGTCATTGTTGTTTCTCAGTGTTCAAATAAAGCTACCATAGAAATTATAGACTGATCATTTCTTTGTTAGTGGACAAACTTACAGAACCAGCTGGGGTTCAAATAGTTTTTTCCCTTACTGTAACAATTAACTCTAACAGTCACACCTGCTAATCATATCTACTGGTAACTATATCTACTAACAATCACATCTGCTAATCATATGTGCTAACAATCACACCCGCTAACTGGTGTGTGTGTGTGTGTGTGTCAGGTGGTGATGAACCCCCAGAGAAAGATCATCTGGCCTGGTGGGGAGACAGAGAGGCCAATTGGGTATCAGATGTCAACCAAACTGAAGGTAGGTAACAACTGATCTCTTATTGCGTTACAATGCTGTAACCGTGTGTGCGTGCGTGCGTGCGTGTGTAGATTGTGACCATCCACCAGGAGCCTTTTGTGTATGTCAAGCCAACAAAGGCTGACGGGACATGCAAGGAGGAGTACTCAGTCAATGGTGTCCTCATCAAGAAAGTTATCTGTACTGGACCTAATGGGACCATCCCAGGTACGAATGAGCACCCCGCCAGGTGTGATCTTGCGTACACATATACTGTACGTGTGTGTGTGTTGCAGGGCAGCCCATAGTACCTCAGTGCTGCTATGGTTTCTGCATTGACCTTCTCATCAAGCTCGCTATGAGTATGAACTTCACCTATGAGGTTCACCTGGTGGCTGACGGCAAATTTGGCACCCAAGAGCGAGTAAGGCAACTCCCAGCATGCACCTGTCTGACCAGCAGGTAGCATTCCACCGCTCATACTCACCTTCCATTACAACATCACAGCTGTCAGTCATGATGATCAGGAAGTGTGGCGATTGGCTGTGACGCATCGTTACTTGATGTCACCCTCATGTCACCGTGATGTCACCATCACTGATGTCACTTTCCTCCAGCTGACCTGAATCATTCATCACCAATGTTACCATGACGACCATTCCTTCCGACCCGCATGTCGTGACTCCGCACATCTCCTTCTTCTTGCCGAGCGTCACATGAGCTGCAGCGAGTCCTAACAAGACTCCGCCCACCAGGTGAACAACAGTAACAAGAAGGAGTGGAATGGCATGATGGGGGAGCTGCTGGGGGGGCTGGCCGACATGATCGTGGCCCCCCTCACCATCAACAACGAGCGTGCTCAGTACATAGAGTTCTCCAAGCCCTTCAAATATCAGGGCCTCACCATCCTGGTGAAGAAGGTGAGCACAGGTATAGTATGTCACTCAACCCGGCTGTGTGACTCGCTACATGAATAACCGCATGTGTGCAGGAAATCCCTCGCAGCACTCTGGACTCGTTCATGCAGCCGTTCCAAAGCACGCTGTGGCTCTTAGTCGGCCTGTCGGTCCACGTGGTGGCAGTGATGCTCTACCTATTAGACCGCTTCAGGTGAGTGGATGTGTCGTATGACGCGTCCTGGCCAACATGCTCACATGCTGCGTGTGTGTGTGCAGCCCATTTGGAAGGTTTAAAGTCAACAGCGAAGAGGAGGAAGAAGATGCCCTCACCCTTTCCTCAGCCATGTGGTTTTCGTGGGGAGTACTGCTCAATTCTGGGATCGGAGAAGGTTAGTGATGTCATCTGTGGAGGGCGCACGTCCTCCTGTAGCCGTCTCACATCTGTCTTCCTCGTCTCAGGAGCCCCACGCAGTTTCTCGGCGAGGATTCTGGGAATGGTGTGGGCGGGTTTTGCCATGATCATCGTAGCCTCGTACACCGCCAACCTGGCGGCCTTCCTGGTGCTGGACCGGCCTGAGGAGCGCATCACTGGCATCAACGACCCCAGGGTGAATCCTCATGCCAACATCATCATGTCCCGATCACATCATCTTCATGCATCATCACGCCATCATGCCATTATCACATCCTAATGCATCTTCATATCGTCTTCATGCCTCATATTATTCTCAGGCATCATTGCATCATCCTCATACATCATCACATCATCATGCCATCATTACATCCTCAGGCATCATTGCATCATCACACCATTATGCCATCATCACATCCTCATGCATCTTCACATCATCCTCATGCCTCATATTATTCTCAGGCATCATTGCATCATCCTCATACATCATCACATCATCCTCCGGCATCATCACATCATCCTCATGCCTCATATCATCCTCAGGCATCATTACATCACATCATCCTCAGGCATCATCACATCATGCTCAGGCATCATACTATCCTCAGGCATCATTACATCATCCTCATGCCTCATATCATCCTCAGGCATCATTACATCATCCTCATGCCTCATATCATCCTCAGGCATCATTACATCACATCATCCTCAGGCATCATCACATCACATCATCCTCATGCCTCATATCATCCTCAGGGATCATCACATCATGCTCAGCCATCATACTATCCTCAGGCATCATCACATCAGCCTCATGCCACGTGTCATCCTCAGGCATCACATCATCCTCATGCCACGTATCATCATCACATCATTCTCATGCATAATATCATCTTAGGCATCGTCACACCATCCTCAAGCTTCATATCATCCTCAGGCATCATCACACCATCCTCATGCATCATCCTCAGGCATCATCACATAATCCTCATGCTTACATCTTCATGCCTCATCACATTATCATCATGCCATTGTCACATCATCCTCAAACACCATAACATCATCATTATGCCATCATTATGCCATCATTATGCCATCATCTTCATGCATCATCACGACATCATGCTATCATCATCAGGTGTCATCTCATCATCATCATAACACCAACATAGTTTTCCTTTCCTGTTCATCTGTACTCAGCCTTATGTATCTTATCTACCTCATCTTTATTCTTCTTATTCTATTTACATTGAGGTGGGCGGGGTGTGGGTGGTTAAGACGGGTGGCGGTGCAAATGATGATGTGTGTGTGCGAGTGACCATTGTGATGCTTGTGTATACTGGGGATGGGCGGGTTAGGAGGGTGGTCTGGGCGGGAATGATTTTAGTCTGTAAAGCACGTTGTGTTGCACCTGTGAATGAAAAGTGCTTTATAAAGTTTCGATTGATTGATCATCACGCCATCCTCACATCATCATTCTTATGCATCATCAGTCACATCTTCATGCCTCATATCATCATCAGGCATCCTCACATCTTCATGCCATCATCCTGATGCCTCATCACACCATCATTCTCGTGCGTCATCATGCCATCATCCTGATGCAATCATCAGACATCATCGCACCATCATTCTCATGCGTCATCATGCCATCCTGATGCAATCATCAGACATTATCGTACCATCGTTCTCTTGCGTCATCATGCCATCATCCTGATACAATCATCAGACATCATCACACCATCGTTCTCATGCGTCATCATGCCATCATCCTGATGCAATCATCAGACATCACACCATCATTCTCATGCGTCATCATGCCATCATCCTGATGCAATCATCATCACATCATCCCCAAACACCATTACATCAGCATTATGCCATCATCTTCATGCATGATCACATCACCATTCTGCTGTCATCCTCATTACATCATCGTAATGCCTCATATCATCATGGCGTGTGTACCGTCTTTTGCATATGTAGTGTAACAGTGCAGACAGTGTTGCCCGTGTAGCATATGTAGCATGTGTAGCATGTGTAGTGTGACGTGTAATGTGTATAGCATGTTTAGTGTGTGACATTGTGGTGTGTGTACAGTTGAGCGTGACAAAGTGTGTATAGTGTGACACGTGTAGTGTGTTTAGTATGTGATGTAGCGCTATATATTGTGTGTACCGTGTAATGTGCGACATGTGTTCCTCAGCTTCGCAACCCGTCAGACAAGTTTATCTACGCGACGGTCAAGCAGAGCTCAGTGGACATCTACTTCCGGCGCCAAGTGGAGCTGAGCACCATGTATCGCCACATGGAGAAGCACAACTACGAGAGCGCCGCTGAGGCCATTCAGGCTGTGCGCGACAAGTGAGAGGCCTGGGGGTCACATGACAGCCGTGCCGGCCTATCACGGCGCTCGCTAACATTTTTGCTCTGGCCCGCCGCAGCAAGCTGCATGCCTTCATCTGGGACAGCGCTGTGTTGGAGTTCGAGGCATCCCAGAAGTGTGACCTGGTGACCACGGGAGAACTTTTCTTCCGTTCAGGATTCGGGATCGGAATGAGGAAGGACAGTCCCTGGAAGCAGAATGTGTCCTTGGCTATTCTCAGGTGAGGAAGCACCTGACCTCAGCACATGAGCACATCCACATCCTTCTCCTGTCAACAGCTCTCATGAAAACGGCTTCATGGAGGACCTGGACAAGACATGGGTTCGATACCAGGAGTGCGACTCCAGGAGCAACGCTCCTGCTACCCTGACCTTTGAGAACATGGCAGGTCAGAACGCCAGGCTTCCTCCTCCTTATGCATTATCTTTTTCTGTTTCTTCCATAAAAGGTTGAATAGAGACAACTGGACTCTTCATGTTGGTTAAAGACATTTCACCTTGAGTCCAAAGGGCTTTGGTTCTACTTTGTAGGTGTGGAGCCTCTAGGTGTGTAGGTGTGGAGACATAGTGATGAAGTCCTTTGCCTGGCTCAGGGCAAAATCAGACGTTAGTGTCCGGTGTTCCCCTGGAATGGGCTAATCTTCAGAGAGATGTCAGGACATGATAATAAGCAGATATGGTATCGTAAACCTTCTCATTTATTTGATGTAAATGGATTCTTTCACTTCTCTTTCAAAGCAGCAGTCTTAGGCCTACATGGTCTTCACAAGAATGTCCACGTTTGCACCAGTGTACACGCTGTTGTGCTCCTTACCACATTGCATAGACTCATAGACTGGTGAGCCCATGACGCAGCCATGTAGAAACCCATCCATCCATCCATCCATCTTCCTCTGCTTACCTGAGGTAGCATCATTGGGGCACCGCCGTAAGCATGGAAGCACAGACTTCCATCTTTTCAGCTACTTCGATCCCTTGGCGGTCCTGGAGCAGTTGAGAGACAGTCTCTCCAAAATATCCTGTGTCTTCCTCAAGGCCTCCTACCGGTGGGACATACCCTGAACACCTACCCATTTATGTATTCCAGAGGCAACCTGACAAGATGCTCAAGCCACCTCATCTGGCTCCTCTCAATCTGGAGGAGCAGCGGTTCTACTCCCTGTTTGTCCCGGATGAAAGTACTTCTCCCCATATATTTAAGGGAGAGCCCAGCCACCCTGCAGAGAAAACTCATTTGGGCCACTTGTTCCATTCCATTCCATTTTCTTCCGCTTATCCGGGTCCGGGTCGTGGGGGCAACAGCTTCAGTAGGGAAGTCCAGACTTCCCGGTCCCAAGCGACCTCTGCCAGCTCCACGGGGAGGACACCAAGGTGTTCCCAGGCCAGCTGTGAGACATAGTCCCTCCAGCGTGTCCTAGGTCTTCCCGGGGGCCTGCTCCCGACTAGGCATGCCCGAAACACTTCACCAGGGAGGCGCCCGGGAGGCATCCGGACTAGATGCCCGAGCCACCTCAACTTGCTCCTCTCGATGTGAAGGAGCAGCGGCTCTTCTCTTAGCTCCTCCCTGTCTCCTCACCCTATCTCTTAGGGTGAGTCCAGCCACCCTACGAAGGAAACTCAATTCCGTCTGTTGACCTCACGCTCCAACCGTCCCTCACTCGTGAAAAGACCCCGAGATACTTGAACTCCTCCACCTGAGGCAAGACCTCACTCCCAACCCACAGGGTACAGTCCGCTTGTATCCGCGATCTCGTTCTTTCGGTCGTGACCCAAAACTCATGACCATAGGTGAGGGTGGGAACGTAGATCGATCGGTAAACAGAGAGCTTTGCCTTCCAGCTCAGCTCTCTCTTCACTACGACGGTCCGGTACAGCGACCACATCCGATCCGTCTGTCGATCTCACGCTCCAACCTTCCCTCACTCGTGAACAAGACCCCGAGATACTTGAACTCCTCCACCTGAGGCAAGACCTCACTCCCAACCTGGAGTGTACAGTCCACCGTTTCCGACTGAGAAACATGGCCACTTGTACCCACCATATTGTCCTTTGGGTCACTACCCAAACCTCATGACGAAAAGTAATAGTAGGAATGTAGATGGACCAATAAATTGAGAGCTTTGCTTTGGGCTCAGCTCCCTCTTCACCACAATGGACCGATGCAGAATCTGCATCACTGCAGACGACACACCAATCCGCCTGTCCATCTCACGTTCCACCCTTGCCTCCCTTGTGAACAAAACCCAGAGCTACTTAAACTCCTCCACTTGGGGGAGGATCTCATCCTTGACCCAGAGGTGGTACTCCACCCTTTTCCAGACTCGTCTGGGAGGGGCTAATTCACATGTAGAGAGATTTGTTAAATTGGAAGTAAGGGGAGCCAAGGCCAAGTCAAAGTAGCTTGCATTTCTGGCCTGGTGAGGTTGGTTCTCTCCTGTAGACCAAAGTCTTGTTGCTGTTGTTTAGTCTTGTTGCTGTTGTTTCCCCGTGACTGCATCACGAACAGAGGAGTTTTACGCCATCACCGGACCGCTTCTTACTGTCATGTTCTGACATATCTTCCCCAATTATTGTCTCGTTCTAAGGGAACAATGGCATTAACAAATTGGTTTGCCACCATGCAGGTGACCTACCAATCATAGCCAGGTGAAGGACTTATGCAAGGGGTTTGTTAACAGGCCACACCGACCACCACAACAACCTGTGGTGACCATCCCCAGGGGACAAACCCACCAGGTTCATATGGAGGGTAACCTAAAATGTAGAACTGAAGAAGCCTTTTGCATTAAAGGTGAAATGTCTTCAACCAACAAGAGGAATAACCTTTGGTGGATTACCTTGTCCTAGATGACTGAGAACCTACACAGACATACTCCTTCTTATTGTCCTCCCTGCTGATTGGTTTATGCGGTGCAGGTGTGTTCATGCTGGTGGCGGGTGGTATCGTTGCTGGAATCTTCCTGATCTTCATCGAGATTGCGTACAAGCGGCACAAAGACGCTCGCAGGAAGCAGATGCAGTTGGCGTTTGCTGCCGTCAACGTGTGGAGGAAGAACCTGCAGGTAGCCATCAGAGTTCAGAGGTCATGCTGCCGCACACACACACACCCATGCACACGTGTTGGCGTCATTCATCCTCCATCCCCCCCCCTTTATTTCCTTTGACTTGATTTGATGTTTGTGCCGTGTGTTTGATTCCTGTCTTGTCACTGCCCGGCGGCACGGTGGTAAAACAGACAAACTCTTGTTTTACTGGACCATCACTTCCTGTTTCCTGTGCAGCAGGAAGTTCACGAGACCACGCACGCACGCATGCACGCACACACACACACAGGTGGGTGTAGAGGCGTAGGCGGTGTGGAGGTTTGTTAACGTGTATCATCTATTTTAGGATAGGAAAAGTAGAGCAGAGCCCGAGCCCAAAAGCTCTTTTAGGTCCATCACTGCGACCTCCGACCTCAAACGGCGTCGGGCCTCCGTGGACGCCATGGTAAGGAGATGAAGACCCCTCCTCCTCCTCTTTTTCCTGCTGTCCTCTCCTCCGCCTCTTCTGCCATCTTTTCTCTCTAAGCTACGCCCCCTCATCGCCTTGCTGACTGTCTGTGCGTCGGCCGTCTTTGCTCCACGTGGACAAAACGACGTGAAGACATGAGGATAGGACGCATGCGTTTAGCTGTCGTGAGACTTTTTCCATGTTTTTGAGGGTCAGAGTGTGTGGTCTCTTTTCTCCTGTGGATCTTTGTCTGTCTCGTCCTCCCTGTCCACTTGTCTCGTCCTCCGTGTCCTCTCCCGCCATCTCAGCATTCATCTCCTCACACCACTCATGTCGTCTGCTAACCTTTTTCGCTTGCAGTGGCAGCGAAGATGAGCTGTGTGCTGATTTGCTGGCTGCTCTCTGACCTTGTTGGCGGCACGTTGTCAGCTTTTATTTTGAAATCCACTCGCCGCCTTGCCCTCACAGGACGTAATGTCATCAGGTCAGAGGATGGCGGTCGTCCGCGTAATCGTGACGATGTGAGAAGGACCGAGACTGGACATTCAGGAAGTAGGGGGAAGTGACGGGGGGGGGTGTGGTGAACTCGCAGTCATGAATCCGTCCGAGCGGCTGCAGGAGGGCAGTGGGCGGAACTTCCTGTTACTCCCTGAGGACGCTGTCTTTTGTTTGGTCCACATGAAATGAATGCATTTGACTTGAAGGTTAAGCCGCACCCTCGAGCTAACGTGCGTGTTTTCTTTCTCTTCCCTTCAACGTGTAGCCGTACCCGACCGACATCACCGGACAGATCAACCTATCGGATCCCTCCGTCAGCACTGTGGTCTGAACGCCCACCGCCACGCACATGTGCTTTTATTTTGGTTTGTGTTTCCTGTCATTTCAGAGGGGCGGAGCCTGTGGGACAGCAGGTAAATCCCATAGTTGTTGATGTGCTGACTCAGTAGATAAGTGTCTATTTTTATATTCATTAACTGAGCAATAAATGAAAAGTTAAATGAGCAATCTGGAATATGTAAATGTATGTCCATACTCATCTAATCTCACTGCCTGCAAACCTGCAGCTGCAGAGGCTCCGCCCCTTGCCCGTCACATGGTCATCACCAATCATGTCTTCAGATGTGTATGATGTCACGCTGTCTACCTCCACCCGCCAATCAATGCAAATGCTATGTTAGCTTAGCGTGCCGCAATGATTTGACTCACTTGGTGACATTTCTTACTCACGTTGAGTAAGTTAGCAACATGTAGCATCAAAAAAGGGCCATTGTTTAGTTAGCAGCTAATGTTAGCGTGTGTAGAATTCTGGTTTGCAGAATGGGACCAACGGAGCGGCTTGTTTGCTAATGCTAACTGAGCTGCTCTGCGTGTACATATGTAGCTAATGCTAATTTATGCTAATTCAGCCAGCGCACCCGTCCTCCTTGTTGTAATGTTTTTCACGTGTAATTGTGCTCATTTAATGTGTACTTGGATACGCAGTGAGGTCGTCAAATATACCGAAAAGACTACGTCAACCAATCAAATGCTCTGCTTGCTATCCTCCTCTCCTAGCTCAGCACAAAAAAGCAGACTTTTAGGATTCTACAGACTCAATCCGCACCAGCAAGGACTAACTTTAGACCTGGTCTAACTTTA
Source organism: Oostethus manadensis (assembly GCA_024372805.1). Lineage (NCBI taxonomy): Eukaryota > Metazoa > Chordata > Actinopteri > Syngnathiformes > Syngnathidae > Oostethus > Oostethus manadensis. The sequence continues at coordinate 1,176,430 of QODF01000080.1, read as the reverse complement.
GACCTGGTTCAAGTTTGAGATAAGTTCAAACTTAAACCAGAACTAACTTTAGGCCTGGTCCAACTTTACACCAGGACTAACTTTAGACCTGGTTCAACTTTACACCAGGACTAACTTTAGACCTGGTTCAAGTTAGGGACTAGATCAAATGTAAACCAGGACTCACTTTAGACTTGGTTCAAATTTGAGACTTATTCAAACTCAAACCAGGACTAAGTTTAGATATAGTCCAACTTTCCAACTTTACACCAGGACTAACTTTAGACCTGGTTCAACTTTACACCAGGACTAACTTTCGACCTGGTTCAATTTAGGGACTAGTTCAAACGTAAACCAGGACTAACTTTAGACCTGGTTTACGTTAGAGACTAGTTCAAACGTAAACCAGGACTTAACTTTAGACCTGGTTCAAGTTAGAGACTAGTTCAAACGTAAACCAGGACTAACTTTAGACCTGGTTCAAGTTAGAGACTAGTTCAAACGTAAACCAGGACTAACTTTAGACCTGGTTCAAGTTAGAGACTAGTTCAAATTATTATTATTATTACGTGTACTTGATTGTGTACAGTTGAAACTTTGTAAATGTAAGCTACGCTGTCTACATTTCCCACAATGCACTTCTTACACAAACGTTTCTCCACGCTAATGTAGCAACGCCTGTTAGCCTGCAGCTAAAGGGGCGTCATTGATGACATCATCAGTCGGTGACTGGCGTGACCGTAGCACCAGCGGCTAATGCTAACGCTGCCGGTGATGTCATCACGATGTCGTCGTCGTCGTGTTTGGTTGTGACAATATGACTGTCAATAAATTCCACTATGGCCGCTTCTTCAAACGTCAAATGTTTCTTTTCACACTGCAGTTGAGAAAGAAGGAAGGGGGTACGGGACCACTAAATCCTGCTGCTCAAATGAGAGTGGTTTAAAATGGTGGGATCCACACTTAGTATCCAAATGGAAACCTTGGAACGAACCGGACGGTCTGTGGAGGGAAATCCCAAGCGTTGCGTCTAGTAAGGAAACTCAAATTACAGGAAGACCTTTTTCTGCCGCAATGGATATCATACGATAAGCACTTCATCCTTCCTACAGAGGATTCCGATAGGGAGAACTGGGGTCAAGAACTTTTTAAACACATAGTCTAGTATTTTATAGTTAAGTGTTTTAGATACAAATGAATCATTCCAACCGACTAAAATAGTATCCACACTATCATGGAATGAAAGGAAAAGTGAGCTTGTTCAAATAGACGGGAAAGAGAACTTATCACAGAAGCGGAATTGTAACTCAGCACCACAGCGTCTTCTCAGGTCTGGAGCGAACCTTGCTGGAAGAATGTAATTTGGTTCTTTATTACGCCAGAAATGAAAAAGTCAATTTTGGAGAGAATGTGTGCAAAATCATGTAAAAAAAAAAATGGTTCAATCCAAGACCCCCAATACTGGTGTGGGATTAAGAATGCAAGACATGACATAACCCCAGTCAGAACTGAAGATGTGTGTCCAGAAAAATGGACGAAATGGACACAGACAGAAGACACAATTAGACAACCATTGGAAAAGGAAATTAAGGAAATTCATTCATTCATTCATTTTCTATGCCGCTTATCCTCATTAGGTTGGCGGATATGTGGAGCCCATCCCAGCTGACTTTGGGTGGGAGGCGGGGTACACCCTGGACTGGTCGCCAGCCAATCGCAGGGCAGACAAACATTCACACTCTAATGGACAATTTAGAGTGGCCAATGAAGCTAACATGCATGTTTTTGGAATGTGGGAGGAAATCGGAGTACCCGGAGAAAACCCACACACGCACGGGGAGAACATGCAAACTCCACACAGAGATGCCCAATGGAGATTTTAACCCAGGGCTTCCACATCTCCTGACTGTGTGGCCAAAATGCTAACTACTCAACCACCGTGCGGCCAAAGTTAAAAGTAAGGAAATTATTTGGTTAATTATGAATTACTTTATAATTATTATGAAGTTATTAAATAAATATATGTATAAATTATTCCAATTATCACATTTTTGGAGAGCTGTTTGAAATATAAAAGTCTCTATCTAAAACAGAAACAGTCCTTTTCCAGACAGCACGTATCAGCTCCTTCCATTCATTCACTTTCTATTCCGCGTATCCTCATTAGGGTCGCGGGGATGCTTAGCCATTCTTGGCTGCTTTTAGCTGTGTGTTTTGGGTCATTGTCCTGTTGCAAGACCCAGGACCTGCAACTGAGACTAAGCTTTCAGACACTGGCCAGCGCATTTTTCTCTAGAATCCCTCGATAGTCTTGAGATTTCATTGTACCCTGCACAGATTCAAACACCCTGTGCCAGATGCATCCCCAGAACATAACAGCCTCCTCCATGTTTCACAGCAGGGACAGTGTTCTTTTCTTGATACGCTTCATTTTTCCATCTGTGAACATAGAGCTGACGTGCCTTCATTTATTGTCTGCCCATAGGACATTCTCCCAGAATCTTTGTAGCTTGTCAAGATGTAGTTTGGCAAATTGCAATCTGTTTTTTTATGGATTGTTTTTAACAAGGGTGTCTTCCTTGGTCGTGTCCTGTGAAGTCCACTTTGGCGCAAACAACGACGGATGGTGCGATCTGACACTGATGTTCTTTGAGCTTGAAGTTCACATTGAATCTTTTTAGACGTTTTTCTGGGCTCTTTTGTTACCATTCGTATTAGCCGCCAACAGTCCCATGGATCTTAATTTTTGCAACTGTAGTCACAGTATTGTATTTGTATTGATTTATTTGTTTCAAGCTGCACGAGATACACAGAACGAAACAATGAAAGTACACATACACAAAATGCAGTTGGCTGGAAAAGGATCTTATCTACTCCCACTTCCTGTTCATCACACTAAAGTCCATTATATGAACGCAATATATAGCATGTTATACATTATAATACACAATCAATACATTACACCTGTAATATGCATTATTTATCGTTATACATCTTACCAATACTAATGTGATACTTGTAACTATACCATCATCACATATCCTCATATTCATATCAATGTGTTATAACTAAATATTACATTTACTGTACATATATACTTTAGATTTACTGTACAGTATATATTATTTTTATACACACAAGATCATTTTGATTAATAAATAATGTGTCCTGCATTCAGAGAGACAGAGTTTTTGGACCTGTTGCCAGACAGGGCGACACTCTAGCAACACCACTGCTCCAAGTGTTCTATGCTGTGCATTAAAAGAGACAAGATGTTGGAGGTCTGCTGCGGGAAGGTGGATGATCTCCTGCAATAGAACCTCACTTGTCTGCCCTAATCTGATGATTATTGATTAAAACAATCCAAAAGACGACAAAAGTAGTTATGTGAGTAAACATATGATCCTGATCAGGATTTAGGTTGTTATGTAGGAATATAATAATGACAATAACGGTAACGACCATAATCAAGTAAGTAAATGATGCTTCCAATCGGAGAAGCTGATGTAAAAGCAACACATGTACTATACTGTACACGTGTATCATTACTACATAAAATACAATAACAATACCACGTATCATATGACATCATTTGTATGCATGATCATGAGCTAATGTTAAATAAATGGTCATACAGTTAGTATTATAGTATACACCCCCCCACAGATCCACCACCTGCAGGGGCAAGCATAAGGGTCCGGTCCAATGAGATTTGGGCAGTGGTCGAGGGCGGGTGTCCGGGCGACCTGGTCTTCGGCGGCCAAGTCTGGTTCTTGGGACATGGAATGTCACTTGGTGGGGAAGGAGCCCGAGCTCGTGGAAGAGGCGGAGACATTCCGACTAGATATAGTCGGACTCACCTCAACCCACAGTTTTGGCTCTGGAACCAAATTCCTTGAGAGGGGCTGGACCTTGTTCTTCTCTGGAGTTGCTGCAGGGGAGAGGCGGCGAGCTGGTGTGGGCTTATTATTAGCCCCCCGGCTTGGTGCCTCTGTGCTGGAGTCAGCCCCGGTGAACGAGAGGGTTATTTCCCTACGCCTTAGGGCTGGGGAAAGGGTCCTGACTGTGGTCTGTGCGTACGCGCCGAACGGCAGTTCAGAGTACCCAGCCTTCTTGGAGTCTATCAGAGAGGTTCTGGAGAGCACCCCAGCTGGTGACTCCGTAATATATTGTGAAATTGTCAACTCCAGATGCTTAGTTGTACAATGTGTCTGCAGTCACATGTGTGTTGTGCCAAGAAGTGGACCAAAACATGTCCTTTCAGGGAGAAGCTTCCAGGAAAGTACGTGCAGATTGTGTTGTGCCAGAAGTGTATAAAAGACATGTGCGAATAAACGGGGGGGCCTTTTTCCTCTACTACTGATGTGGTGTGTTTGGCTTCATTATTCTCCACGACATTGGCGTTGTCGGCAGGATTCTCTGGGCCACCCTAGTAGCCATTATTACACTGAAAAATACAGACGGGACGAGCAAAGACTGAAAGAACAAGACAGAGATATCCAAAGAAAAGTTGCCCAGCTGCAACTTGGGGAACTGTCAACCAGAAACAAAAAGAAAGTACAAGCCACAGTTGTGGAAGAAAAGCCAAGTGTGAAGGCACCAGTATTACCACCTCCAGCACCGCCACTTGAAACCCCACCAGTCATTAATGTGTATGCTCAGCAGTCAAAAGCAAACCAAGTCCGACCAATGAAGAGGCAGCCTCAGATGACACAAAAAGACGGACTGAAACTTCCGAGATGCCCTCGATACCCGTTGAGATAGGAGGCGGAAAATGGGATAAGTCAAACCATTGAAGGTCTGCTGAAAGCGCACATGAAGGACTGATTGTTGCACCTGTCCCGCTGCTTACTTTGCTAGTATCAGATGTGCACAGTTTGGATCACTGTGCAAGGGGGGAAGTTGTAAAGAATATAAAGCAGCAAGGATATTGGTCACCATATTTGCAACAAATGGTAGATGAAGTTTTGGGTCAATGTGAAATTTGTGCACAGAATAATGTCAGAAAAGGTATAACTACACCTATTGCATACATACCTGTTCCGGAAGAACCATTCAAGCATCTTGTGCTGGACTACGTAGACATGATCAAATCGGTGCAGGGAAAAAGATATATGTTGGTGGTGATTGACCGATTTAGTCGTTGGGTCGAAGCAACGCCGTCAAAAGATCAGAGTTCAGAAACTGTTGTTAAATTCCTGTTAAGAGAAGTAGTTCCGCGGTTTGGTATACCATCGGAAATAAGTTCAGGTAATGGTCCGGCATTCGTGCAAAAGGTAGCCAAAGGAATCTTACAACAGCTGCGAATAAAACAAAGGTTAGGGTGTGTCTACCATCCTCGGTCCTAGGGAATGGTAGAGCGGGTGAATGGGACAATCAAAGCTAAACTCAACAAAATATGGGCTAGCACAAAGCTGAATTGGGTGGATGCGCTACCACTCGCACTAATGAGCAGCAATAAAGCCTAGGGAGGATATAGAGTTTGCAGAACTGTGGACCACCAAAATTAAGGGGAGAGTGGAGGAGGTTCGTTCGGCCACAGTGTCAGTATTGGGTCAGGGACTATGTGGAGTCAACTTTAAAACAAAGAATGAGCGCCCAAAGTGGGAACCGACCAATGCAGTTTAACAATACTTCAAAAGCCGGAGCTGTGGGAAGTGACGGTGTCATTACGGCCAAGGTGGAGAAATCAGAACTATACATATGTGTTAACTGTTGACAAATCCAAAAGGGGAGCACCTCCAGATAAACAGACATACAACCTAAACAGGCATTTTGGAAAACATCCAACAGATAAGATTGGGACAATGCCAACAAGGCTAACAAACCCAAAAATTAGGACTACTCCAGTATGTGTAACTTTGAAAACCACTACAGAAAAAACTACAAAACAGGTACAGCCAATCCTGCATGATGCAGTGACAACTGTAAAACCGAGAAATATTTTAACGCCCCCACGAGCCATGGATGTGACAACTCCAACTGCTAAGGTTGTGACAAATCCAAAGCTAACCAGTGCGGTAACGATGAGTATACATACAACATTGAAGATAACAACACCCCTAGAACTAACTACTGGGACAACTGAAGTGTATGATGACTATTGTGAAAACAAAGAACATAAATGTAGGGAAAAAGGATTTACACCGACTAATTCAAAAATTAGGCTCTTCTCACTGCCATTGTGGACTATACAATGCAGATTGATTTATGGCTCCAAAAAGACACACAACCTAATGAGCTCGCTGCCGGCTTATGCTAAATACAACGTGTGTACTGATTTCCGACTTACAACTGCATCGGATGGCCCTCCCACAAAGTACAAAATTGATAGAACTGCAGATTATGAGTGTTTTGCGAGTGGCGGATTTGAATTTCAAACACAGCATGACAATTTCACCACAGTGAACTGCAAGGTAACTTGGGTCTTATCCTGGTTTCCACATGCAAAAATGACTCCCGCGTTTGTTACAAGTCCGGTGTGGTATGAGAACCCAGGGCCAAACGATCAGTCGTGTCACAATCTTACAATGACAATACCCAATAACCAGTTTTTGGCTGTGCAACCAACGGCAGTAGCGGGCAGCTATTGGATGTGTGGTGATGACATATTACGTAACGTTCTTCCTCCGCAATGGATAGGATTATGTACCTTGGTAAGGATGAAAGTGCCCGTTCAAATAATGTATAAAGGCATCAGCGAATTGCTAAAAACTCAAAGTGGAACGGGCTATACAAGATTTAAAAGATCATTCATACCAGACTCTCGTGTCTATCTGGATGCAATAGGACAACCGAGGGGAATACCTGGGGAATTCAAAGCAAGAAGCGAAATTAAGGCTGTTCTATATTTCTCTGGATTTCACCCTATAAAAATACAGAGTGGATAAATTATGTGTACTACAATCAGCAAAGGTTCATCAATTATCCAAATGAGGCCCTTAGAGCACTTGGAGAGCAGTTACACGAAACGACCAAAATGTCATGGCAGAATCGCCAAGCTTTGGATTGGATGCTTGCTGAAAAAGGGCGAGTCTGCCACATGTTTGGTGAGCAATGCTGCACATTCATAGCCATTAATACTGCAGAAGGTGGGTCTTTTACTAAAGCAATGTCCAGAATTAGTGAACTGAGTAAAGACTTAAAGGAAAATGCAGGGAGAGATACAAGGTCACTTGATTGGTTCACAACAAAACTGGGGTACTGGGGTGCCAATCTGGCAAAAATGGGAATAACTGTAGTAGTAGTTCTGACACTAATATGCTTGTTACTTTGTTGCATCGTACCCATTCTGAAGAAATTACCAATTAAGACTTTTGTAAGACAGATAAGTGGGCTGGCGACTACCAAGGTGGCAGGCCCAGCTGGCGCAACTGGTGGTTGAACAGCCTGACCTGTTTCCCAATCCGGATACTTTCGATGACGACAGACACTCAGAGAACTCACTTAGCCATGAGGTATGATTGATAATATGATTGGGAAGGACACTGGACATTGAGCTGACCACCGCCGTCCAAAATCACGATATGCTGAGGCCTCGCCACAAACTATTAACATTGCTTGGGAAATCGCCATGCCAAGGACTGGACTGATCTAGAAGGACAATGGACTTGGTAAGACTGAATAACAATGCAAACACACGTACATCTTAGCAATATCAGTCGGTAGTTATCAATAACTATACTATTTCAGTTATTCAACATATTCACCGCACACACGTCCATAGATACTCAGCAGTTCAGTTACGCTACCGCCTTGGTTAACTATACACCTATACACTGAGTCAAGCAGTTATCTAAACAATGTTTTAGGGGAGCAAGAGTTACACATTCTGTTCAGTATCATCATGTTATTACCATTAGGATATTTCACTAAGCTACAGAAATCAATAACATACAGGTAATACATATACTCAATAGTACTCTATAAATCATAGGAAGTAGTTGACAGTCAGGCTAGTATAAGGCACACCACTAGGTATAGGAAGGGATTGTTCCAGCAGAGATGGCGCCACCCAGTTGGGCTGCATCCATGGATTGGGACCAGGATGGCTGAGACTGAACATCCGAACGAGCCATGGTCGTGGAGGGAGCCAGGCCGAGAGGAAACAGCGCCCATCCCAGATGCCGGCGACGAGGAAGGGGTGAGATGAGCGCCCTCCTCCGACATGTGCCGTGCCAAGTCACCAACTTATCTCGGCGAAGTAAGCCCCGCACCATAAAGGGTCCCTCCAGACGACAGCGTGCTGATCATCGGCGGGTGATCGAAGAAAGGGAATGAAGATGGCCAACACCGTTCTTACAGAGGCATAATAATCCTCTGGGCGGTGAATTATTTTAGCTGAAACAGCTCATTTTCCCCCTACCCAGGGACAACTCACTGCCCTAAAACTTTCCCCTCAACACCCACTTGCCAGGACAAGTATGCATCACGGACTGCATAAACTTCACGTGTGAATGTGATTAGGATCGGACAAGATGAAACGATTGATGCTCGAAGAGATGGCTTGTGTTGTTTGGGGGTTTGGGACCTCCAAAAGGGGGGAATATATTGTGAAATTGTGAACTCCAGATGATTAGTTGTACAATGTCTCTTTAGTCACATGTGTTGCGCCAAGAAGTGTACCAAAACATGTCCTGTTAGGGAGAAGCTTCCAGGAAAGTACGTGCAGATTGTGTTGTGCCAAGAAGTGTACCAAAACATGTCCTGTTAGGGAGAAGCTTCCAGGAAAGTAAGTGCAGATTGTGTTGTGCCAAGAAGTGTACAAAACATGTCCTTTTATGGAAAGGAGTCCAGTAAAGTACGTGCAGATCGTGGTGTGCCAGAAGTGTATAAAAGACATGTGCGAATAAACAGGGGGGCCTTTTTCCTCTGTGGTGTGTTTGGCTTCATTATTCTCCACGACAAGTTCTACTGGGAGACTTCAACGCCCACGTGGGCAATGACAGTGTGACTTGGAGGGGTGTGGTTAGGAGAAACGGCCTCCCTGATCTAAACCCGTGTGGTGTGTTGTTTCTTGAACTCATGTGCGAATCACAGTTTGTCCATAACAAACACCATGTTCGAATATAAGGATGTCCGTAAGTGCACTTGGCACCAGGACACCCTAGGTCGCAGGTCTATGATCGACTTTGTGGTCGTATCATCAGACCTGCGTCCGCATGTTCTGAACACGATGAAGAGGGGGGCTGAGCTGTCAACTGACCACCACATGGTGATGAGTTGGATTAGATGGCAGGGAAGGATGCCGGACAGACCTGGTAGACCCAAACGCGTAGTGGGGTGTGCTGGGAATGTCTGGCAGAGTCTCCCGTTTGTCGAGTCTTCAACTCTCATCTCCGAAAGACCTTCGCCTGCATCTCGACGGAGTAGCGGGATATTGAGTCCGAATAGGCCGTATTCCGTGCCTCCATTGCTGAGGCAGCAAGTCGTAGTTGCGGCCGCAAGGTGGTTGGTTCCAGTCGTGGTGGCAAGCCCCGAACCCGATGGTGGACACCGGGGGTTAGGGCTGCTGTCAAGCTGAAGAAGGAGTCCTATCAAGCATGGATGGCTTGCGGGACTCCCGAAGCAGCTGACAGGTACCGGCAGGCCAAGCAGCACGTGGCTTTGGTGGTGGTCGAGACAAAAACTTGGGTGTGGGAGGAGTTCGGTGAGGCTATGGAGGCTGAATTTTGGTCGGCCTCGAAGAAGTTCTGGCAAACCGTCCGACACCTCAGAAAGGGGAAACAGCCGCCAGTTCACACTGTTTACAGTGCGGACGGGGGCTTGCTGACCTCAACTGTGGATATAGTTGGTCGGTGGAAGGAATACTCCGGGGTCCTTCTCAATCCCACTGACATACCTCCTGTAGAGGAAGCAGAGTCTGAGGATATGTACGTGGACAGTTCTATCACCGTGGCTGAGGTAATTGGGGTAGTTAAATCACTCCCCAGTGGCAAGGCTCCGGGGGTAAACGAGTTCCGCTCGGAATTCCTCAAGGCTATGGATGTTGGAGGACTGTGTTGGTTGACACGCCTCTACAACATTGCATGGAAGTCAGGAACAGTACATCTGGACTGGCAGACCGGGGTGGTAGCCCCATTTTTAAAAAGGGTGACCGGAGGGTGTTTTCCAACTATAGGGGGATCACACTCCTCAGCCTTCCAGGGAAAGTCTACTCCAGGGTGCTGGAGAGAAGGGCACGACCGTTAGTCGAACTTCGGTTACTGGAGCTGCAATTTGGTTTTTGTCCCGGTCACGAAACCCTGGACCAGCTCTACACCCTTACAAGGGTACTGGAGGGTATGTGGGAGTTTGCCCAACCGGTCTACATGTGCTTTGTAGACTTGGAAAAGGTTCGACCGTGTCCCTCTTGGTGTCCTGTTGGGGGTGCTCCGGGACTACGGGATTGGTGGCCCGCTACTACGTGCCATTCAGTCCTTGCACAATCGAAGCAGGAGCCTGGTTCGCATTGCCAGCAGTAAGTCGAGCTTGTTTCCGGTGAACGTTGGCCTCCGCCAAGGTTGCCCTTTGTCACCGATTCTGTTCATAATCTTCATGGACAGAATTTCTAGGCGCAGTCAAGGTGTTGAGGGAGTCCAGCTTGGTGACCTTAGGATCTCGTCTCTGCTATTTTCAGACGATGTGGTCCTTATGGCCTCATCAGGCTGTGACCTTTAGCGTTTACTGGAGCGGTTTGCAGCTGAGTGTGAAGCTTCTGGGATGAGACTCAGCACCTCCAAATCTGAAGCCATGGTTCTCAGTCAGAAACAAGTGGACTGTACCCTGTGGGTTGGGAGTGAGGTCTTGCCTCAGGTGGAGGAGTTCAAGTATCTCGGGGTCTTTTCATGAGTGAGGGACGGTTGGAGCGTGAGGTCGACAGACGGAATTGAGTTTCCTTCGTAGGGTGGCTGGACTCACCCTAAGAGATAGTGTGAGGAGCTCGGCCATCCGGGAGCGGCTCAGAGTAGAGCCGCTGCTCCTTCACATCGAGAGGAGCCAGTTGAGGTGGCTCGGGCATCTAGTCCGGATGCCTCCCGGGCGCCTACCTGGTGAGGTGTTTCGGGCATGCCCAGCCGGAAGAAGGCCCCGGGGAAGACCTAGGACACGGTGGAGGGACTATGTCTCACAGCTGGCCTGGGAACGCCTTGGTGTCCTCCCGATGGAGCTGGAAGAGGTCGCCGCAGACCGGGAAGTCTGGACTTCCCTACTGAGACTGCTGCCCCCGCGTCCTGGACCCCGATAAGCGGAGGAAAATGGATTGGAATGTACGCATGATCATGAGGTAATGTTAAATAAAGGGTCATACAGTTAGTATATACTACAAGGAGATGAATATACAACACAGTTAGGAGTCATGAAAAATCTAATAGTACCCGAAACACCAGCTAATGTTCAAACGCATCTTTCTTCATTCATCAACCATTTCTTTCTATGTTGATTTAATACATGAATATTTGGACATTGATTGAGTTTTAGCCCCAATCTGTTCCTGTGTTTAACACACACACACACACACACACTTTTCCTGCTTCTCACTGCCTGAACATAAAAGCTACCACATCCCCTCAGTTTATAACCCCCTTCTCTCTTCATGAAGAGCTTTTGAATATTATTAGAAGGGATATTTTGATTGGCTTTATATCGAAGCTGTGCAGTATATAAATCAAGGAAGTTTAGCTGCAAATAGAATATTGGTATGCACTAATGAGCAGTACAAAAAATACAGTGTATTTTATTCTAGCAAATATTTAGCTTTCTTGATGATTGACACACCGTTACAAACTTTCCAGCTTAGTTTACTATCAATTGTTACTCAACATTTTTCTTTCTTTCTTTCAAGCTGCTTGGAGATGGTCATGCAGCCTTTACCTTTAACATGCTTGTCTATCATTTGCTTGCGCAGGTCCATGTGGCGTGTGGCACACACCTTGTCACCAAACAGCACAGTGCCTACCTGTAGCGCTATACATGGGCCTATTGACCACAAAGATTGTACATTAGTGGACACACCTGGTGGACACACCTGGTGGACACACCTGGTGGACACACCTGGTGGACACACCTGGTGGACACACCTGGTGGACACACCTGGTGGACACACCTGGTGGACACACCTGGTGGACACACCTGGTGGACACACCTGGTGGACACACCTGGATTAACATGTCCTTTGCTCACATTATGTTCAGTCTTTTCTGGGGCTTCCGTCATTGTCCAGGCCTGTTTCATGAGTTCATTTTGTAATAATTCTGGTTGAAAACCAGTGTCTTTTTCATTTGGTTCGGTTTCATAGAATTTGGACGTATTATTACTTTTGTCAGATTCACGTGACCCTTTCCATTCATTAACTAAAGGGTACCAACAATGTGTGCATGCATATTGCTACATGGATATTTAGCTCAGTGCACAGCACGGCAATTACCAGAACAGGCTCTCGAGGAAGCAGCAGTAGTCCTGCTTTGTCTTGCTGGGGCATAGCTAAGCGGCATAGTGACGTCACACTCCTGCCGGCGTCACCGAGCCAAGTCAACAAGTCTTCACCGGAGCGACAGAGTTTCCGGAACATCCGGTTTATAACAAAAGGTGCTCTCTTATTGGCTACTGACAGGGCAGTATACAACACTCTGATTCGCCGAAACAAAACAGTATATTACCACAAAATCCCAACGTCACCTGTTCCATTGCGTTCTATGTCCAAATGGCTTACCTTAAACATCTACAGATGTCCTTCCCTTATGGCGTGTGCTAGCTTGGCTGTACCTTGGTTTACGTAGCAACTTTTGTTGAAAGAAGTAGCTTGATTATTTGTCATTTTTTATGTAGTAGCCAATTTAATAACATGGGTCGTTTTCTCCCCACGTGTCCTACGTATGTGAGGCTCTACAGCAGACCATATTAGTATATCAGTTTGACAGTACTGCAGGTTGGTGTAATATTTACAAACCCAACAAATCTAACTGCTGACCCAACTCCTGTTGAAAGTGTTTCCAATCTGACCTAATCAAGTAATCAAGTTCTCTGTGTTTAACAAGTGGCATCAGCAGTTTGTTCTTCCTCATCACCACACCACCTGCTTTCCGGGAGAAGATCCACATCAGTTAGAAATCATTGAATCTCCCCGGTGGAACACTCGTGAGCCCGTTGTTGTCACGTGACAACGCTGGGGGGTTTCATCTCCACCTAGGAAACATGGTCCAAGATGAGAGGTCCAGCGTATTATGGGATGGGGACATGACTCCATAGCAATCGTCAAAGTGGCTGCACCAGAAAACAAAGACCCCTGGGAGGGGGGGTCAGCCCCATTGCCAACATCACACAAGGTACGGCGCAGTCTAAATTCAAGGAGGGACAGCCGCGTTGTTAGGCGGGACAACACTTACATGAGAATGGACGGAAAGAGACATGAGAAATTAGATGCACAGCAAAGTAAGTTCCAGGAAAAGGGTGCGGATGTCCGGGTGTGAAGTAAGTGTGCCGTGGGAGATGAGAAGGATAAAGCCAGTATCATGCTGGGGGAGCACGGGCTGGAGACAGAGCATGGAGATGAAGGAGAAGGGGACAAGGAAGATGAAGTAGGTGGATGTGCAGGAGAAACAAAACAGGGTTCAACCCCAGTGCTGACCAGGAAGGAAAGAGGTATACACACAGGCCCCTCCCGTATCGTCATCCCATAATATGCACTCCACGTATGTGCTATTTTCTGTTACAGAGCATTGCTGGAGGAAAGAGGTGCGTTGTTCATGCAGACTCACCTACTGGGGTGTGTCATTCTTATCAAAGTATCTAGTGTAGACTCAATGGACTCCAAGAGGTGTTCCGAGATGGGACCACTGTGAACTGGACCGAACAAACAGGTGCAAAGATGATGCTGGCCACCGACAAGGATCCACATTTTGAACCGTGTGCTGACATTTATTAGGCTACCTTGACCCAGGAGTCTCTGGAAGAGCCTGGGATTCTCCCTTTTTTCCATCCATGAATGGCTTGGTATCCCGCACCCTTACGCTCTTCCTAGTGATCCGTTACATTGTACTTTGTACCATGACCGGAATCATGATGTAGTGTTCAGGGGGGCCGCTGCTCGATATCTACGCATTTGCCGTCGGAATTGCGTCACACGTTCAGCTCACCTCTGCAGGAGTCCTGCTATGAGATGTCGTCATCAGCGGTGTCTCCGGATTGGGGCCTCACATCCAGCCAAGAACTTGGTCCTACGCTCCTGTGGTAGTTGTTCTGTCCTTACAAGCATATCAGCCTGTGACAGTTAAAAATGTGCTCTTTTTTCGCTCTCGTTGGTTTCAGCCGACAATTTGTACCCGACTACGGTGAATTGATGGCTGGTGACTACGGTGATTTGATGAGCCTCAATGAGCGGCCAAGGAATGGGAAACTTGACAGCGACCCGGGAGTGGAGATTGGAGGTGGAGGACCATGTGGCAGGCATGTGGCAAAAGACGGCACATGTTATGTTACATCCATGAACAGCAGGGGTCTCAAACTCAATTAACCTGGGGCCGCAGCCTTGGCGCACATGCACGCGCACACAATTCAAATTATTCTTTTTTCAATCCAATCTTTTCAAATGTTTATTTTTTAACACAAAATAAGACCGACAAGGACACTGGTGTAAACAAGTTCATCCCTTCTTTGCTAGTCAATTTGTATGGAACATCCTGTAGTGTTAAGTGTTTTCTCTACAAACTACTAATGAAACAATCAACAAATACATCAACAGATTAAGAACTAATAACTACTTAATCAGTAATACATTTCAGTTTTCAGTTCAATTGTTTTTTTCTGAAAATGGCTTCTCTTGCCTACGTTTAACTTCTAGGGACCCGGCAGTGCTTCCTCTCATGTTTGCTTAGAAAAAGACATGTTTGGGTGTGTGGAGTACAGTATTATATAATACGGTATTTTATTCACTTGGTGTGTCGTGTTTGCCGATGCACAGAGAAATGTGTAGTCCTGTAAATGGCCCTGACATCAATTGCATCCCACAACCCCTGGCTGCACCAATCCGCCTGTCCATCTCGCGTTCCATCCTTCCATCACTGGTGAACAAGACCCCGAGGTACTTAAACTCCTCCACTTGAGGCAAGACCTAATCCCTGACGCGGAGATGGCACTTTTCGATGAACCCAACAGGACCACATCATCTGCAAAAAGCAGAGATCGAATCCTGCGGCCACCAAACCGAAACCCCTCAACGCCCTTGCTGCGCCTAGAAATTCTGTCCATGAAAGTAGTGAACATAATTGGTGACAAAGGGCAGCCCTGGCGGAGTTTAACCCTCACTGGAAACGGGTCCGACTTATTGCCGGCAATGCGAACCAAACTCTGACACCGGTCATACAGGGAACACACCACCTGGATTAGGTGGTCCGATACCCGAAATTCCCGGAGCACTCCCCACAGTATTCCCAGAGGAACACGGTCGAATGCCTCCTCCAATTCCACAAAACACATGTAGACTGGTTGGGCAAACTCCCATGCACCCTCAAGGACCCTGCCAAGAGTATAGAGTTGGTCCACAGTTCCACGATCAGGAAGAAAACCACACTGCTCCTCCTTAATCCGAGATTCGACTATCCGGCGGATCCTCCTCTCCAGAATCCCTGAATAGACCTTACAGAGAAGGCTGAGGAGTGTGATCTCACGATAGTTAGAACGCACCCTCCCCACCCTTCTTGAGAAGTGGGACCACCACCCCGGTCTGCCAGTCCAGGGGCACCGACCCCGACGTCCACGCAATGTTGCAGAGTCGTGTCAACCAAGACACGCCCACAGCATCCAGGGCCTTAGGAACTCCGGGCGGATCTGATCCACCCCCGGGGCCTTGCCACCAAGGAGCTTTTTGACCACCTCGGTGACCTCAGCCCCAGAGATGATAGGCGAACCCGACTCAGAGTCCCCAGGCACTGCTTCCATGATGGAAGGCGTGTCGGTGGGATTGAAGAGGTCTTCAAAGTATTCCCTCCACCGGTCCACAACATCTTGAGTCGAGTTCAGCAGCACATCGTCCCCACCATACACGGTGTTGACTGTGCACTGCTTCCCCCGCCGGAGACGGCGGATGGTGGTCCAGAATCTCTTTGAAGCCATCCGGAAGTCGTTTTACATGGCCTCTCCGAACTCCTCCCATGTCTGGGTTTTTGCCTCAGCGACCGCCAGAGCTGCAGACCGCTTGGCCTTCCGGTACCTGTCAGCTGCCTCCAGAGTCCCATGGGCCAAGACGGCCTGATAGGACTCTTTTTTCAGCTTGACGGCATCCCTCAACACTGGTGTTCACCAACGGGTTCTGGTATTACCGCCACAACAGGCACTGACCACCTTACGGCCACAGCCGGCTGCATCGACAATGGAGGCACAAAACGTCGCCCACTCTGATTCAATGTCCGCTGCCTCCCTCGGAACATGGTCAAAGCTCTCCCGTAGATGGGAGTTGAAACTCCTTCTGACAGGGGACTGCCAGGTTCCCAGCAGACCCTCACAATGCGTGTGGGTCTGCCAGGTCTGACCGGCATCCTCCCCCACCATTGGAACCAACTCACCACCAGGTGGTGATCAGTTGACAGCTCCGCCCCTCTCCTCACCCGTGTGTCCAAAACATTTGGTCGCAAGTCCGACGACACAACCACAAAGTCAATCATCGAACTGCGGCCCAGGGTGTCCTGGTGCCAGGTGCACATGTGGACACCCTTATGCTTGAACATGGTGTTCGTTATAGAATATCCGTGACAAGCACAGAAGTCCAAAAACAAGACACCGCTCAAGTTAAGATCAGGGGGGCCGTTTGTCCAAATCACACCTCTCCAGGTCTCACTGTCATTGCCAACATGAGCGTTGAAGTCACCCAGCAGAACAAGGGAATCCCCCGAGGGAGCACTCTCTAGTACTTCCTCTAAGGACTCCAAAATGGGCGGGTATTCTGAACTGCCATTTGGCGCATAAGCGCAAACAACAGTCAGGACCCGTCCCCCCACCCAAAGGCGTAGGGAAACTACCCTCTCGTTTACTGGGTTAAACTCCAACGTGCAGGCTTGGAGCCGGGGGGCAACAAGAATTGCCACCCCTGCTCGTCGCCTCCCATTGCCAGCAACACCAGAGTGGAATGAAGTCCAGCCCCTCTCGAGAGGACTGGTTCCAGAGGCCTTGCCGTGCGTTGCGGTAAGTCCGACTATATCTAGCCGAAATTTCTCCACCTCACGCACCAGCTCAGGCTCCTTTCCCGCCAGAGAAGTGACATTCCACGTACCGACAACTAGCTTCTGTAGCCGAGGATCGGACCGCCAAGGCCCCTGCCTCCGGCCGCCACCCAGCTCTCTTTGCACCCGACCCCTGTGGCCCCTCCCACGAGTGGTGAGGTCATGGGAGGGGGGACCCACGTTACCTTTTCGGGCTGTGCCTGACCGGGCCCCATGGGTGCAGGCCCGGCCACAAGACGCTCGCCGTCGTGCCCCGCCTCCGGGCCTGGCTCCAGCGGGGGGCCCGGGTGACCCGCGTCCGGGCGAAGGAAAACGAAGTCCAATTGTATTATTCATCATTAGGGTCTTTTGAGCCACTCTGGTCCCTCTCCTAGGACCTGTTTGTCATGGGTGACCCTACCCTGGGCATGACAGTCCCCGACAACTTAGCTCCTAGGATCATTGGGACACACAAACTCCTCTACATTTAGAGCATCTGTCAAGGACAGAGGTGCATATCCGGTGACGGCACCGAGGATGGTTTTGGAGGTGAAGTGGCAGCTGACTTCATTAAAGTCTTGACCCCCTTCTTTTTATCTTTGCTGGCCTTTTGAGCCTGTCTAATTAATGCAGCATTGTCAGTCACGTTCATCAACGTTTATGGCCCGGACGCCTGGACCGGCCGTCGCCAGTCCAGCCGCAGTGCGACCCGCATATGAGTCTGTTTTGTCAAGTTCAAGGTTCGCCTCTCCCTGAAATTTGAAGATTGGGTACAATCCAGAAGGGCCGGTACCCTACGGTGGTGGTGCCGACGCCTTGGATGACTTGGGTGGAGAGGACTTACAAAATTTGACTTGTCCAGCTAGTCCCAGACAGGCCAGAGCCATCCTGTTTGTTATCATGCACCGCAAAGTTCACCTTGATTGTCAAGGTGCAAAAATATGCCGAACAAAAAAAATAATAAAAATATACATAAAGTTAAAATTGTAATAATAAATAGGTACGTAAACATTTAAGATAACTAAATATGTAAACTATGCAGTACAGGTAAAAGGAGAATGGAATGTAAATATATACAAATATCTTTATGAGTATGAAAAATATATAAATATAAAGTCCGGCTTAGTGGACAGCATGTAGTTGAGCTGTTGAGTACGTTTAGTGACCATTGACTATTTGTTTAAGAGTCTGATGGCTGATGGGAAGAAGGAGTCTTTCAGTCTTTTGGTCCTGAATTTCACACTCCTGTATCTACAACCTGAGGGCAGGAGTGTGAAAATTCCATGCTGTGGGTGGGTGGGATCTTTGAGGATGGAAGCAGCTCTCTTGTGAACTCTACGGCGGTAGATTGTCTGAAGAGATGGTAGTCCTGGTGATTTTTTCTGCAGTCCTCACCACCCTCTGCAGTCTTACGATCCTTCATCGTAGTGTTGCCAAACCAGACCGTAATACAGCTGGTCAGGACGCTCCTATATAATCCTACAAATTGAGTCCCACTGGATTTGTTACTGCCTCACGACAGTGGGTTTTACTACCCAAAGTGAACAAATGTGTAGAACGTAAACTTCCTATTATTGTGAGTTCCAAACTCACTGGTAATTTACAAAGTCCCAGACTTATTCTCAAATGATCAATTCACTTCTTACCCCGGGACTCGAAGCTGCGGAAATTTTACAGCAGTTCCAGACTGGCTGATGGCCTTTAAACCTATAAGGCGTGGACTCTAACCACCCAGGGTCTTTGTGAGAGCTACTTACGGGACTCCAACCCAGCGCTCAGGTCCCAGACCTGACGAGTTCCAAACTCGATTTTTTAGTGTGACTCGCCAATTTGTAATACAAATACGACCACGTGTTCTTTACATATAAGTCAGTCTCTCCTTTTGGTAACGTCAATGGCAAAAATTTGGAAATAATCAACAGGTTGTCTGCTCACCTTTGTTTGTAGTGGACAACGCGTGGATTTGGAGACCAACTCCTATGTACGAAGAACGGCGTCCCTACAAACAACGTCCAATATCAACCATCCAATACTGTCCAGCAATCAACTCACCAACTTCACCAAGTCCCCCTCTGCCACATTGGGCCCCCAAAACTGTAGCAGGTTCGAACAGAAGTATTGGGAGTTCAATAAATCCAAATAGAAGGAGAGATAAACACAGCTGTTTATTTAAACACCAAGCCAAATTAAAACAGACGTCTGGGCTAATTACCTTTCCCTGCCAGCACAGAAACTACATGAGCCTTACAACAGCAGATCAGCAAAGAGCAAAGTATCTCTCCCTGCACAGTTTATTTATACTTTAGGATGTCTACGTATTCTCCGCCTCCGTCTTGCCAACAGTTCTTTGTTGGTGTGTCCATCAATCATCCCTCTTCTCCTGGAGCAAATGGCGATCGGGCCAGTCCAGGTGTTATCTTATCTGCATCTGCGCTTCCTTCCTCCTTTCACGCTCTGTAGTTGCCAGACCTCGGGGCCTCCTTGTTTTGCTTCTCATGATAGCCGAAGAATGTTGGTTCCGTGGGCCTTTGATGCTCCAACGATGTCTGTTGTTCTGTTCCTGTGTGTGTGTGTGTGTGTGTGTGTGTGTGTGTGTGTGTATCCTCAACCCTTCAGAACTTTAATCTTACGCGCCACATAAATAAATACTTGCCTTATCTTTACTTCCTGGTGGGGGCCGCATTAACATTACATTCCCATACAAAAATGGGGGCTGCAGGTTTGAGACCCCTGATTAACAGTAGCATATCAGCTGCTTCACCATAAAGGCAAAGCAGTTTGGAAGACGTTTTGCTGACGCCAAGTATTACACAGACGCATGAAGGTGTTACGCTGTGGTCACCATGCAGGAGGGTGTCCCACGTGTGTGCACAACAAATGATGGAGGAAAAGAAGGCAAGATCTGATCTGACCTGCTGGATGTTGTTGACTGATGGTTGTTGTTTCCAACACACAGATGGGTCCTCCAAAGCAGCACATGCAGGTTGGCCGGGTAGATGTGACTACAGGAAAGGAGGTAGCATAGGAAGCAGGAGAGCAAAACCCACGATTAGCCTGGCAGAAGGTGAGATAATGTTAGCTAGTCTGACAACAGATGAGCAAGAGCAGGCATCACCGGAGGAAAAATAATTGTGGTTAGATGAGGGGTGTAACAAACATCCTAAAACAGGTCTCTGGATTCACAGTGACGGTCGGCCCGTCCCCTCTCCGCAGCCGAGCTCTGGTGGCGGACCTGCACACGTGGGAATGACACGCACATGGAAACCTTGGTACCATCCCCACCTGGAAGTGTTGTGGGAGCGGGGCCGGGGTGTTCCCGCTCCCACAACGACCGGGCGAGGAGGTAGTGATGGACTTCACTGACATGGGAGACGGCCAAAGGGGGTAGAGGAATTTGTTGCTCATTGTTGACACGTACACTCGGTGGCCAGAAGCGTATCTTTGTAAAAAAATAAAATAAAAAGAGGATGTGGTATCAGTAATCGAGGTCCTGGTGATTCATTATATTCCAACTCATGGTTTCCCCAGGAAAGTTGGGAATGATAATGGAACATATTTCCAAAATGAACATTTACTAACAGCAGAAAAGGTTTCAGAGTAGAAGGGAACTTGAAAAGACAAAAATGAAATGTTTGAAATTGTTCTGTGCAGGTTGCCGACACCGCCCACAGCCGTTCTGACGAGGTAGATGCGCCACCATGGGTGTTACCTGAGGAGAAAATGGTGGACAGGCCCATTGAGGGTGACAGCAAGAAGGTCACACCTCCTCTTGGTGGTTTTGGATGGTGTGTGGTGGCCGCAGCACCAAACACTTCAGGAGAAGCTAATTGATGGACACAGCAACAAAGAACTGTTGGCAAGATGGAGGCGGAGACGACGAACACATCCAAAAGTACAAGAAGCTGGGCAGGGAGAGATACTTTGCTCTTTGCTGATCTGCTGTCGTAGGTCTCATGTAGTTTCTGTGCTGGCAGGGAAAGGTAATTATCTATTTGGCTTGTTTTTACAATACCTTTGTAATAAAAATACATTCTTAGGTGTGAGTCCTATGCCTTCTCATAATTGGGGATGACCGAACGAAAGGGGAGGTGAAATGTGCTTTATTATGAAAGGTGGATTTCCTCCTGGGCAGCGCACCTGCACTAAATGAATCACGTGCGATTCAAACGTTAGCCACGAGGCGCCAGCGTTGGCGGTAAAGACACGTGCTGGAATGGATGTCAAGGTAGAATGCGGAAGGCTATTTACAGCCTCGTCCTCTCTTTCGCGCTGCGCCGCCCGCGTCCGCGACGTCACGCCTCCTTGACGTCACGCCGCGGCCACCTAAAGGAGCGAACTCGGTCGTCCTGGCAACGTAACCGCGGAGACCAACAACACATTAGCAGGCTAGGCTAGCGCTAGCATGGAGAGCCGAGTGGTTCCGAGCGGGAAAGTGTACCAGCAGCTCTTCGACGATCAGGTGATGTTGGTGTCGCCATCATGCTAACGTGGCTAACTTGCTAGCTGAACTCAAGTTTGTTGTCTGAAGCTTCGACTGTCGAAGAGTTTGTTAGCCGCGCGCACACACGCAGCAATGTGTGTGTCTGCCATGCACACGCCGTGCACCACCAGCAGGTAGGCGCGCGCACGCACGCACGCACGCACACGCGCTCACGGCTGCTGTTGTTGTCGCACAGCGCGTGCCAGCAGCCAGACGAGGACGATGATGGCGGTGGCAATGAAGATGTTGATGATGTCATAAGACTTCCGGACATTGTGGGTCGGTATCGCCCAGTGATGACCCCGAGCGAGCGACAGTGTGGACCAATCGGGTGTGGTGTTTTATGCAGACGGCAGTCATGTGACTTGTGACATCCTGCCGCGTGCCCACCAGCACAAGAAGAAACAACACCAGCAAGTCGTGCAGCAGATGGACACGCAACTCACACGACTTGCTCAGGTAACACACGCGCACGCCCGCGCACGCCCGCGCACGCGCACACCTTGACACGTGGTGTGTGTATGCAGATGTGCGAGGTGCAGGTGAGGACACACAGCGCCCAGCTGCTGTCCACGCTGCAGCGCATCAACGTCTCTGTGGACGCGCTGCGACGCGACATGCAACACGTGGAGGAACGCGGCCTGCAGGTACGCATCGCCAACGCACCTGAGTGGGTGCGCGTGTCACATGGGGGTGTGTGTGCGTGCGTGCGTGTGCAGCAGGTGCTGAGCATGTGGAGTGAGGTGGAGGAGCAGATGAAGCAGAAGAAGAAGAGCATGGTGGACTTTCAGGCTCAAGTCAGCGAGTGTGAAAGACAACGAGTCATCAAGGTGACGTTGCTAAGGTTGCTCTTATTGCCATGGTTTCCACACTTCCTGTGTGTGTGTGTAGATGAGACCTGTGCTCAAGAAGTACTTCCACCTGTTGGAGAAGATCAACTTCCTGCCGTGTGCTGACATGCACAGAGAGATCCACAACGAGGCCACGGTAACACGCCTCACCTTTCACCTTTAACCCCCCCCTCCCGAATCACGCCTGCACGTGTGCGGCAGATGCTCAATCAGACGCTGCTGGCCAACCGGCGCAGTGCGGCGCGCATCCTGCTGCTGCTGCAGGAGGCGACCCTTCAGCAGGAGGCGCTACTCCATCTGCAGTGGGAGGAGTCTTTAAGCCGCTGGAGGCGGAGCCGAGCCGACCGGGTGGTGGGGGAGTTCAGGTGGGTGGAGGAGCGACTCGCCCGGCGAGAGCATGGACCGACCCTGCGGTGTGTTGCAGGTCGGCGCTGACGATCGGCGACGTTTGGCGGCTGCTGGCGGATCAGCCGACCTCTCACGAAGTGTCTCAGAACGTGCGCCTGCTGTCCCAACAACGCAGTGACATCATCGCAGACATCAGGTACGACGCGTCTGACCACGTGTGTGACTGCGTGTCACGTGACAGCTTCCTGCGGCGTGTCTGTTGCAGCTCTTTGGTCCCGCCTTCCTTCTCCACAGCCCTAGTCTCTGATTGGTTCGACCAGCTGACAGCTGTCAATCAACACATTGGTAAGTTTTGTCCCTGTGTGACGTGTCTTGACAGGTGATTGACAGGCCCCGGTCTTTTCGTCCAGACGGTCTTCACTCGGACTTCCTCCATCATTTGCGTTGTTGTTACGAGCTCATGTGGCAGGAGCGCCTGGCTCAGGTGCAGGGTGCCAAGGTAACCACACAGTCGGCATCCTCGCGTCACCGTGGTAACCAGTTGCATGCTCGGTGTCCTGCAGGAGGCGCTGTCAGCGCTGGAACTGCCTGAGAAGGAAGTGAATGAAATCGTCAAGTCTGAGCTGCTCCCTCTGATTGGACAATACCAGAGGCAAGATGAAGGGCAGCTGGCGGCCATTGATGTCAGTCTCCACACGCACCTGTCCTTTGCTGTCACGTGGCTGCCACATGATGACGCCACATGTGTTGCGTACGCAGACGTGTGCGGACGAGCTGTGGGCGGCGTCTGCCAGGCTCAGCAGGCGAGCCTTCCTGGTGATGCGGGCGCTGGCCTTGCTGTGGGAGGAGCACAGCCGCAACTTGCTTAGCCTGGAAGCGAAAGTCCATCGCCGCCTGGAAGAGCTGAGATGTGCGCAGGAAAAACACGTCCAGGTGAGAGCGCCGCTCCTCTTGGGCTGTCGGAGGTGGGCGGTGTTAGTGACGGGCTGTCCTCCATGATGCTTCAGAGGAAGAAGGTGTTTCTGGAGGAGATACTGGCAGGACTCCGCCAGGAGAGCAGCGAAGCCGCCCTAAAGAAGTCGATGGAGCAAACTGTCCACTACCTGCAGAACCTCAGGGTCAGGTCCGCTAACGCCAAAGCAAATTCGGAGGTTTTTATCGTGAGGGTGTCACATCCTGTGTGCGTGTGCAGCTGTGGCGAGTGCGTCTCTGATCAGTGCCGCGTGTTGGACAGCCTCCCGCACGACGTTCTGGACGAGCTGGACAACTACAGCAAACACCTGAGCACCTTCTACCACCTCAGCGACACCTTCACACTGGTAACCATGGCAACCACACACACATTGCTGAATGTGACATCCCACTCTGGTCCTCTAGAACCCACGAGACCTTCAGAAACTCCCGCCAGTCGATGACATCATCACCGGCGCCTCTGAAGGTCTGTCTGTGTCAAGTTGGTGCACACACATGTTCACGTACGCCACTTGCTCTGCTCTGAAATGCTCTGTGTGTGTGTGTGTGTGTGTGTGTGTCTGGGGGGCGGGACAACAGAGATGAGTCCTGTCAGCTGTCAGAATGTTGCTGAACCTGAGATGTCTTGTGATTGGCTGGCAGAGGTGAGCGCTGCTTCTTATTGGCTGATAAAGAGAGAGAAATTACTTTTCAAGGTGCGTGTGCGCATGTGTAGGCGCAGTCGTCCTTGCTCGACCTGTACGATGTCAGCAGCAAGATGGTGTTTACGTCATCACGGGGTGTGTCCTACTCCGGCCCCGCCTTCAGGTGCCCCGCCAGCGACCTGCCCAGCAACATGAGCAAGCAACAAGAAACGCACCTGAGCGTGTTTCCTGTGGAGATGCTCACGCACACGCTCAGCAGGTTAGCATTTAGCATGGTGTTAACAGTTGCTCACTCTTCAACTTGCCCTGTGTGCACGTGCAGAGCGCGCACGTTGTTCCTTGAGCACCTGGAGCAGCGTTTTCATGACGTCCTGACCTCTGCGGTCGCCACAGTGACGGAGAGGAAGGAGGCTGTGCGGGCGTATCACGACCTCCAAATGCAGCACCTTGACCCCCAACATGTCAGGGCGTGTATCTACCTGCCCCGCCTGGGTAACACACACGCACACACACAGGATCATGCTCCAACCAATGTTTGTGTGTGTGTGTGTGTGTGCACATAGCTGAGTTGCAGCTACACAAGCAGCGTGTGGACGCTCACTGCCAGGAAGTGTCAGACGCACTGACTTCCTGCACGGCAGAGCTACACCAGCTGCAGGCATCCATCAGCAAGAAGAACCAACAGCTCACTGCCACGCTGTCCAAGATGGACGACAGCGTCCTCAAAACGGATGGCAGCAGGCGGTAACTACCACCACAAACTTAACTTAACGTTCTGCGTGCGCGACTCACACCCTGTATGTGTGTGTGTCAGTCTGGAGGCCCTTAGCTCCACGCTGCAGGACTGCCTTGATGAGCACATCAAGGAAACCCAGCGCTCCCATGCTGCCTATAGACACATGCTTCAGCTCCAAATGGGGGAGCTTCGACGCAGGACCGCCTCCCTCCTCCACTCCTTCAGGTAACGCCCTCGTTGCTGCATCAGAGTGACATCATAGTGACGCCGTGGTCACGTGTTGGTCAGGTTGTTCTGCGAAGGAGGCGACTTCACTCGTCACGAAGTGAAAATATTCCAGCGGCGTCTGAAAGAAGAAAGTAAACGTATCAGCATGGCAGAGGAGAGCATCTACACGGACCTTCACAACCTGGAGTCCAAGAGTTTACAGCAGGTGTGACCTTTCACCTCCCAACATTGCAACAAAATATTACCACAAGCCTGATAGTATGTTAGCCCCACAGCAATGAGCAATGTTTACTGTTAGCATGTTAGCACCACAGTAACGAGCATGTTAGCACCACAGCAATGAGCAATGTTTACTGTTAGCATGTTAGCCTCACAGTGACAAGTATGTTAGCACCACAGCGGCAAATAACGTTTACTGTTAGCATGTTAGCACCACAGTAACAAGCATGTTACCCCCACAGAAATGAGCAATGTTTAATGTTAGCATGTTAGCACCACAGTAACGAGCATGTTAGCACCACAGCAATGAGCAATGTTTACTGTTAGCATGTTAGCACCACAGCGGCAGAGAATGTTTACTGTTAGCATGTTAGCACCACAGTGACGAGTATGTTAGCACCACAGCAGCAAAAATTTTTTACTGTTAGCATGTTAGCACCACAGTGGCAGAGAATGTTTACTGTTAGGATGTTAGCGCCACAGTAACGAGCATGTTAGCACCACAGCAATGAGCAATGTTTACTGTTAGCATGTTAGCACCACAGCTGGCAGAAAATGTTTACTATTAGCATGTTAGCCTCACAGTGACGAGTATGTTAGCACCACAGCAGCAAAAAATGTTTACTGTTAGCATGTTAGCACCACAGTGGCAGAGAATGTTTACTGTTAGCATGTTAGCCTCACAGTGACGAGTATGTTAGCACCACAGCGGCAAATAATGTTTACTATTAGCATGTTAGCACCACAGTTGCAAAGAATGTTTACTGTTAGCATGTTAGCCCCACAGTAACGAGCATGTTATCACCACAGCAATGAGCAATGTTTACTGTTAGCATGTTAGCACCACAGCGGCAGAGAATGTTTACTGTTAGCACCACAGTTGCAAAGAATGTTTACTGTTAGCATGTTAGCCCCACAGTAACGAGCATGTTATCACCACAGCAATGAGCAATGTTTACTGTTAGCATGTTAGCACTACAGCGGCAGAGAATGTTTACTGTTAGCATGTTAGCACAACAGTTGCAAGGAATGTTTACTGTTAGCATGTTAGCGCCACAGTTGCAAAGAATGTTTATTGTTAGCATGTTAGCCCCACAGCTGAGAAACGCTCACAGCTAAGAATAACGTTTACAGCTAAGAGGAGTGTTTAGTGTTAGCACATTAGCCCCAAAGCTAAGAAGAATGTTTACGGTTAGCGTGTTAGCATGCTTTGTTTGCGGTGCAGGTGAAGGCGGTGTCGGGGCGTTTTGAGGAGAAGCTGTGGGTCCTGCAGGCCGAGGTGAAGTTCATGGAGAAGGTCGAAAGGATCATCAGCAGCACTCAAGTGGAGGTCAAAGCTGAGGTATGAGCTTTTAAGCTTACATGACCTCCTTTGACCTTGGTCAGAGTCATGTGACGTTGCAGGCGGCGAGCAGCAACCACCAGGAGGCGATCATCACCGCTCGTCTGGAAGAGCTGAGGAAGACTCTGGCAGGAGAGCAGGTAGAGCTGGTAATGAGCATCTTCATCATCCTCGACTACTGTGTGTGCGTGTGTGTTTGTGTGCGCAGTTTAGGGCAGAGCAGGTGTGTGTCTTGCTGTCATTCATTAGTGACGCCCTCAAGAGGCGGAGTCACTATCTGGACGAGGAGATCGTTCCTGCGTTCGCCACGTCCAAATCCAGGAAGCAGGTGTGGTCAGCCCCGCCCCCTGCTTTGCTGCAGCCCTGCAGGTCGGGGGGGAACATTCTGGAAGACCCCGTAGTGGGCGTGGTCAAGTCACTGAACAGGTGTGTACAGGAAAGACGTGATTGACAGATGCAATGCTCTTTGATGTCTCCAATGTGTCCCTCAGGTTCTCTGGGGGTCACGACCCCGTCGCCTGCAGCCCCACGACCTCCACATGTGAGTCACAACCCCGAACACAGAAGGTCAGAGGTAAACGTGACGGCTTGTGTGTGTGTGTGTGTAGGTCGGAGCCCCGCCCATCGCCAGCCATCATCACGACGTAGCGAGTCTGCTGCTGTGACACGGTACACACACTCATACACACACACACACACACTCTGTCAACATGTGAGCGTGTGTGTGCAGGTCCCTCAAGACTGACAAAAGGTTCCAGATCTTTGGTTCCAAACCAGAAGCAGACCAGAATCCAGAGTGAGTCCAGACTGAAACTGAAACTGGATCGGATCTTATGCCAACGTGCTCTGTGTGTGTGCGTGTGTGTGCAGCTGCTACATCTCCATCGTGATTGCGGTGCTGAGGAGGACCAACCACACCCTGCTGCTGGTTGCCAAGGTAACTGGAGCTCGGGTGGCACGGTGGCGGCAGCCAGGGTAACCAAGCGCGGTGTCGTACATCAGGACTTCTACCAGACTCAGCGCTGCGGGGGCTTCCACCTTCTTCCTGGGGGGCTGGACCAATGGGTGGATGCCGTACAACAAAGACTGCTGGGATATCACGAGCACGCCAAGACGCTGCTGAGCGCCAGCAGGGAAGGTACGACCTCTTCCTGTCACATGGGATCGCGTCCTCTTTACTGTGTGTGTGCATCAGCGCTGGAGCAGCAGCAGTGTGTGTTAGCCGACATCATGGGCTCGCTTCCTGACCAGCTGATCCGGAACCATGCGCAACAGATGGGGGCGGGGCTGAGAGAGGAGGCGGACCTGATGAGACAGAAGTTTGAGAAGACGATAGCGGAGAGCGAGAGGGAGAAGGTATGCTTGTCGTCATGTGACTGATGAGGTCATTGGCATGGCGACTGAGATGCCGGGTCGGCGTCAGAGGGCCAACGTGGCTCGTCTGCGCCTGTCGCTCTCCAACAGCGAGCTGGACAAGCTGAGCCGTGGCGAGGAGGACCGACAGCAGCGTCTCCATGCCGCCATCCATTCCTCACATCAAGAACTGCAGGTATCCAGACGCTAGTGTTACCGTGGCGACCGTGGACCAGCTAGTGGCTGACGTGTGTGTGCGTGTGTGTGTGCAGGAGTGTTTGAGACGTAAAGGCAGGGAGTTTGTGGCATCACTGGCGTCCCTGACAGAGAACCTCCTCCTCCAAATGGACCAGCTGCCTCTTGCAGGTACACATGGTGTCACATGATCACGGTTACCGTGTGGTGGTTGCCATGGTAACGGTGTCTGTGTGCAGATGTGACCTGGGAGGACAGACCAGTAACCATGGAGCCAGGCCAGCAACCCTGCAGGTAACATCTCACCTCTCACCCGGGGGCCTCTTCCCACAGTGTGGGTGTGCGTGTGTGTGTGTGTGACAGGACGTGGTCAGGTATTCCTCACCTGTCAGCCGACTCAGCAACAACAGCATCCATCACCACCAGCAGGTGCACCGTGGGACACGTGGCGGTCATAGAACACAGAGACGCTGCAGTCAAGGTACACACACACACACACACATATACCGTGTGTGTGACAGTGTGTGATGGCGTGTGTGTGTGTGTGTGTGTGTCAGTGTTTTGAGCAGGTGTTTGCGTCAGAGGTGTCCCAAACTGAGGCAGACAAGCGGCGGCGACTAAACGAGCTACAAAGCTGGAAGACGCATTGGCGGCAGCAGACGCACGCGGTCACAAACGCGCGCACGCACAGCGCATGATTGACTGGGGGACGCTGTGATGTCGTCAACTGGCAACCAATCAAGACACAGTCCCGTCAGACTCCGCAGCACCTTTATTTGATCTGGCTCATGACGCTGACGTCACGTCGGACACGCTGTCGATGGAGTGCAGCAGCTGGGAGACCAGACGCAGAGACTCTGCCCCCTCCAGCAGCTGACTGAATAAACACATGACACAGTCACATGACCCCCAAACACCAAAGTTTGTTGTGTGCACCAAGAGAAATATCATAAATACACGCCACAGACCGGATGGAGGAGTGGGCGTGGCTTGCTGTCTTATCCAGGTAGTCAGACGCCACGTGAGCATTATGCTTCATCACCATGATGATGTCAGACTCGGCCAACTTGAGGCTGGCGTTTTCAGAACGCAGACATTCAACCTGAGCCTGACACACACACACACGCGCGCGCTCACACACATGTGAGAATGACCATTTTAATGATCTGAAGATGTGTGTGTGAAACCTGCAGCAGCTGTAGCTCCGCCCTCATCCTGGACGCGCTGCCTTCTGCTCTCAGCGCTCGTTTCTGTCAAGGAGAAGGTGAGGTGATGTTATTCCTCTCACGCCCGCTAGAGGCTGCTGTGTTGGGAAGGCGGTTACCATGACAACAAGTCACCACGAGGCGCTTAGCCAAATAATTAACCTGACGCCCCCTGGTGGACGCTTGAAGTGCTAACGTCAAAGACTCACCGTCATCAGCTCCAGGTTCTGCTCCACAGAATGGACCATGTTCTCCATGTCTCGAACCTCTTGCTGCTCCTGACAGCACCGCTGCTGTAGCTCCGCCTCCAGCGCTTCCACCCTGCACAAAGCACGCTAGGTAAAATGGGAGGCGCTGAAGCCTGATTGGCTGTGTGAGACCTTTGCTTGGTGGCCTCTGATGTTCTCTGAAGTTCCATGATGGTTCTCCTCAGTGAGCGGTTCTCCTGCTGCAGCTGCACACATCAAAGGTCATGTGGAAGGTTACCTCCCGGGGGGGGGGCTATGGATGAGGGGAAGAAGCCGGTCACCTGTCCTATGCATCCCCTGCTGGCCGTGTTTGGGAGTGACGTGGACGTTTCATCATCGCCCTCGTAATTGGCTCCACCTCCTCGGTTGGAGAAGAAGCTGATGTTGGATCAATCAATCAATCAATCAGTGTCATAACATATCAAAGTAAGCCTTTAGTCTTGCAGCACTCACAGGGATGATTGATCTTCTTCGTCTTCCTCAGCACAGTGGAAGGAGCTATCTAAATCTGAAAGAACGCTCCGCCCACCCTCTCTTTCCGCCACCTGATTGGACAACGTGTAAAGACATGATGATGTCACTTCCTATAGCAAACGTTTCACCTTCCATGCTGGCGGCTGCTGTTCTCGGCCCAGGTTGGGGTCCGGGTCCTGGTTGTGTTTCTTAGAGCGGAGGAACTCTCTGAAGGAGAACGGGTTCAGCTCCTCTTCATCTGAGGAGGAAACAGCCAATAGTGGCTCCATTAGAAAGCAGAACTCTGACGTCATCAAACACCCACGCGCACACAGTAACGAGTCCAAACAACCTTCGGTGATGATTAACGTTTTCGCGCGGTTCCCGTGTTTGGACATGGTGACGTCATGGACGATGGCCCAGCAGTCCGCTCATGATGGCCGAGCGATCAAACCCGGAAACAAAACAGCATCAGACGCCACACGTGACAGTTTATACAGTCTTATTGGTCCGCACAGTCACGTGACGGAAGAGGAACGCAAAACCTTCACTTCCTGTGAGCTCGCGCTTGAACTTAGATCACGTGGACGTTTGCTGGCCGAGGTTCGGCTCGTCGGTCTTGCGTACAGACCCGGAAGAGGAGACACCGCTCTGGTCCAACGGTGAAAAAAATTACTATTGATTTTAACATCGCCCGGCTCGGTTCTATGACGCTAAATTGTCCAGCACGGCTCCTGACCGGCCGTCAAACAGACGTCCATCTTGCCGCTGGGTTCTGGTCTTGATGGGCGTAGCCAATGCCGCATCGGTTCTGATCTCACGACCCGGCTTCCTAATGGGGTAAAACGTGGTGTACTTTTATTTTGACAGCTACAGGATGTGCTCGCCGATGTTTCCCGAGTGTTGCCGAGCGGATTTCTGCCCTCGTGAAAGAAACAATTGAAAGTGGAAAGAAGCGAAAATACGCGAGTTGTTGGGTAAAAGTGGGCGGGTGTATACTGTGATTGACATATTACAGCCACGCCCCGTTCTGGCCTGAACGACAAGTCATTCATTTCAATGAATTGATGATTGTGAGGAATATAAACCTTATGCTTTGATTTATTGGTTACTGTGACTAGCAACTACTCTGCTGATAGTATTAGTACATACTATGCAGCCTCGGTTCCCAAAGTGGGGTATGCCAGTGGTCATGGGGGTACATAATTAAAGTTACACACAATTACGAGTGTGCCTGAACGCCTCACAGTGCAGAGCACATGAAAGATATGGATTGGTCAGTAGTCGACTTCCTATTGGCAATAAGCAAGAATGAAAATTGAAGTAGTTCTGAAGATTGTGTTATGTGTTTATACAGTATCTACGCTTTCATAATACTAACCAGCAATATATCAATTATGGATTGATAACTTTGTTCAAATGTTACATTTGCAGAGTCCAATGTCTGAAGACATCCTAATTGAGGAGGGCCAGCCCCAGTCCCCCTCCCAGGCCCCGTCCTCCCAGTCCCCCTCCCAGGCCCCGTCCTCCCAGTTCCCCTCCCAGGCCCCGTCCTCCCAGTTCCCCTCCCAGGCTCCGTCCACCTTGTCTCCATCCCGGGCTCCGTCCACCTTGTCTCCATCCCAGGCCCAGTCCTCCCAGTCCCCATCCCAGGCCCCGACCAAGTCCCAGCCTGGTTCCAATCCGTCAAGTGGACCGTCTTCAGGCAGCCAGTCCTCCAGCGGCTCAGGAACGCTGAGTAGCGTGGACACAATTCCAGTCACGCTGCCCTCCGTCCCCGAGGAGCCTGAATGCCAACCTTGGGGTCGTCTTCTGCCCATGAATGGTGGCTTTCGTGCTCACGGCAAGTTGGCATCTTGACGGTTTGATGGCAGCTCAAGTTAGCTCGCGTTGAATTTAGCGATGGCTAAGGTTAGCTCACGTTGAATTTAGCGGTGGCTAAGGTTAGCTCGTGTTGAAATTAGCGGCTAATGCTAGCTCACGTTGAAATTAGCGGCTAATGCTAGCTCACGTTGAAATTAGCGGCGGCTAAGGTTAGCACATGTTGAATTCAGCGGCGGCTAAGGTTAGCTCACGTTGAATTCAGCGGTGGCTAAGGTTAGCTCACGTAGAATTTAGCGGTGGCTAAGTTTAGCTCGCGTTGAATTTAGCGGTGGCTAAGGTTAGTTCGCGTTGAATTTAGCGGTGGCTAAGGTTAGCTCGCGTTGAATTTAGCGGTGGCTAAGGTTAGCTCGCGTTGAATTTAGCGGTGGCTAAGGTTAGCTCGCGTTGAATTTAGCGGTAGCGAAGGTTAGCTCACGTTAAATTTAGCGATGGCTAAGGTTAGCTCGTGTTGAATTTAGCGGCTGAGGTTAGCTCACGTTGAGTTTAGCGGCGGCTAAGGGTAGCTCACGTTGGATTCAGCGGTGGATAAGGTTAGCTCACTTTGAATTTAGCGGTGGATAAGGTTAGCTCACGTAGAATTCAGCGGTGGGTAAGGTTAGCCCACTTTGAATTCAGCGACGGCTAAGGTTAGCTCGCGTTGAGTTTAGCGGCTAAGGTTAGCTCGCGTTGAGTTTAGCGGCTAAGGTTAGCTCGCGTTGAGTTTAGAGGCTAAGGTTAGCTCGCATTGAGTTTAGCGGCTAAGGTTAGCTCGCGTTGAGTTTAGCGGCTAAGGTTAGCTCACGTTGAGTTTAGCGGCTAGGGTTAGCTCGCGTTGAATTTATCGGTGGCTGATATTAGCTCACGTTGAATTTAGCCGTGGCTAAGGTTAGCTCACGTTGAATTTAGCCGTGGCTAAGGTTAGCTCACGTTGAATTTAGCCATGGCTAAGGTTAGCTCACGTTAAATTCAGCGGTGGAATAGGTTAGCTCGCGTTGAGTTTAGCGGCTAGGTTAGCTCGCGTTGAAATTAGCGGTGGCTAGGGTTAGCTCACGTTGAATTTAGCGGTGGCTAAGGTTAGCTCACGTTGAATTTAGCGGTGGCTAAGGTTAGCTCACTTTGAATTTAACGGCGTATAAGGTTACCTCACGTTGCACTTACTGGTGGTAATGTTAGCATTGAAGATGTTTTCTTGCAGATTGCATCGAGGATGAGTATTTGTTTGGGCGGGACTCCAACTGCCACTACGTCCTGGATGATCCCGAACACAAAGGATCCTTAAAATACCGAATCTACAGCAAGAAACACTTCAAGATCTACAAGGTCCGACTTCCTTCTTCTTTTTCTTTTTCTTCTCATTCATTGTTTCTTTGCTCATTAGTGTGTGTGTGTGCGTGTGTGTGTGCTCATGCACGTGCATATAAATGTGCACGACGTGTGCGTCAGGAGGGCAGCGAGGCGTTCATCCAGGACCTGAGTAACAACGGCACGTTTGTTGACGGGATAAAAATCGGACGCAACAAGAAGCTTCCTCTGGTCAACAACGCGGTGTTGGCGTTGTCGGAACAACGTAACAAAGGTAAAGATGGCCGCCGCCAGCGAGTCTTGTGATCATGTGATGTGCTCTTCCTGTGCGGCCGCAGTCTTCGTCTTCATCGACCTGATGTCGGATGAGGACGGCGCGCTACCCGGTCCGCTTCGGGACAAATATTTGCTGACTCGGCGGATCGGAACGTGAGTGATGGCCTTGTGATGTCACTTCCTGCGGCAGCCACCACGCTGATGGCGCGTATGTGCGTTTTAGGGGCGTGTGCGGCGAGGTGCGGTTGGCCTTTGAGAGGTCCACCTGCAAGAAGTTTGCAGTGAAAATCATCAACAAGAAGAACTTTCAGTCAGAAGGGGTTCGTCGTCTCTCATTGGGCGCACCTTGGCTCCGCCTCCTCTCACCTTTTGTTCAATCGTAGACCGCCGCGCGAAACGCACAGACCGAGATCGAAATTCTTCAACGGATCGACCACGTGAGCTTCTCCTCAGCGGCAACGTGATGTGACGGCACGCACTGACTCCGCCCCTTCCTCTTCCCAGCCCTGCCTCATCAAGACCCAAGACTTCTACCAGACGGACGACAGCTTCTTCATCGTCTTGGAACTGTCAGTGCGTGTGCGTGCGTGTGTCTTCCTTCTCAACCTTACCTCGTGTCATGTGACAGGATGGAGGGGGGGGAACTCTTCCAGCGGGTCAAAGTTCAGCAGCTGAGCGAGTCGGTGGCCAAGCTTTACTTTTACCAGATGCTGCAGGCTGTGCAGGTGACACGCTGTCGTCACGGCAACCGCCGCCCGGGCCCTCAGCTCACCTGTGTGTGTGTGTGTGTGTGTAGTACCTGCACAGAAACGGGATTATCCACCGGGACCTGAAACCGGAGAACATCCTCCTGTCCTCCCATGAGGACAAGTGTCTCATCAAGGTGACGGCAACATGTGCACCCACGCACACTCAGTAGTAAAACCATGTGACCTTCCTGCTCGTCAGGTGACCGACTTCAACCAGTCCAGGATCCTGGAGGAGGCGGTCCTGATGAGGACTCTGTGTGGGACGCCGTCCTACCTGGCTCCCGAAGTCTTCATGCACGGCGCCACCACGGGATACAGTCTGGCCGTGGACGCCTGGAGCCTCGGTGTGCTGCTCTTTGTCTGGTAGGTTTGGACACGCCCACTTTGGGCCACCGCACTTGCTTGAGGTGTGTGTGTGTGTGTGTGTGTCAGTCTGGGCGGGTACCCTCCCTTCCACGAGAATTTTGGCCAACTGTCCGTAACAGACCAAATCATCAGAGGAGAGTTCACCATGGTACCGTCCAAGTGGAAACACGTGTCCGACCAAGGTGACCTTCATATTCATCAGGCTGCATGTCAAGGTCAAAGGGTGACCTGTGTGTGTGTGTACCAGCCAAGGACGTGGTGAGGAAGCTGCTAGTCGTGGACCCGACCCGGAGGATGAGCATCCAGGAAGCTCTGCAGCACTGCTGGCTACAGAAGGTACTCATCTTCATCGTTATCATCATCATCCAGATGAAGAGCCCACGTGTGTGTGTGTGTGCGTGTGTGTGTGTGTGTGTGTGTAGGATCCTGTCATGTTGGCGGACGCACACAGGCTGATGTATCCTGCTGCTGCTGTTGCCACGGTAACCATACATTCATCAGCATGCTAAATTCTTTAGCATGCTAAGTGTCCATGTCCCCACGCAGGAGGCGGAGCCAACCTCCATGAGGAAACGGAGGCGGGAAGGCGACGATGGCGAGCGTGCCGCCAAACAAGCTCCGCCCACTGTACTGCTGTGATGTGATGTTAAACTTTTTCTAATAAAGACTTTTATTTTTTCACTGTAGTGTTGTCGTGGCAACGGCTTGCTGTAAGGTGCAATCAATCATGTTAGCTTGGGCGGGGTCACAGCTTGGCCTTGCGGCGGTCTTTGACGGCGTACAGGACGGTGTGAGCGTCTTTTAAGGCATCCCCCGGCGCCGTAGTTGGGGACGTCCCCGCACGACGTCTCTGCCTAGAGGCTGCGTGCACACGCTCGTTCGGCCGAGGAAGAGGCGGGGCTTAGCAAAGCGTGAATATCACCTGCAAGAATTCGCAGGCAGCAAGCAGGTCCGCCAGCGTGATGTCTCCGCAGGAACATGGACTCCGGTTTGTCCAGCATCGACAGTGCACGATAAGAATAAGAAGATAAGAAAATAAGAAGATCCATTCCATTTTCTTCTGCTTATCCGGGTCGCGGGGGCAGCAGTTTCAGTAGGGAAGTCCAGACTTCCCTCATTTCCGCCGCTTGTATCCGCGATCTCGTTCTTTCGGTCATGACCCATAACTCATGACCATAGGTGAGGGTGGGAACGTAGATCGAGCGGTAAACAGAGAGCGTTGCCTTCCGGCTCAGCTCTCNGACCGCATTACTGCTGATGCTGCACCGATCCGTCTGTCGATCTCACGCTCCAACCGTCCCTCACTCGTGAACAATAGCCCGAGATACTTTAACTCCTCCACCTGAGGCAAGACCTCACTCCCAACCCGGAGGGTACAGTCCACCTGTTTCCGACTGAGAACCATGGCCTCAGATTTGGAGGTACTGAGTCTCATCCCAGAAGCTTCACACTGAGCTGCAAACCGCTCCAGTAAACGCTGAAGATCATAACCTGATGAGGCCATAAGGACCACATCGCCTGCAAATAGCAGAGACGAGATCCTAAGGTCACCAAGCTGGACTCCCTCAACGCCTTGACTGTGCCTAGAAAATCTGTCCATGAAAATTATGAACAGAATCGGTGACAAAGGGCAGCCTTGGCGGAGGCCAACGTTCACCGGAAACATGGTCGACTTACTGCCGGCAATGCGAACCAGGCTCCTGCTTCGATTGTACAAGGACCGAATGGCACGTAGTAGCGGGCCACCAGTCCCATACTCCCGGAGCACCCCCCACAGGACACCACGAGGGACACGGTTCGAATCATTTTCCAAGTTTACAAAGCACATGTAGACAGGTTGGGCAAACTCCCACATACCCTCCAGTACCCTTGCAAGGGTGTAGAGCTGGTCCAGTGTTTCGCGACCGCAACGAAAAACCA
Organism: Oostethus manadensis; assembly: GCA_024372805.1. Lineage (NCBI taxonomy): Eukaryota > Metazoa > Chordata > Actinopteri > Syngnathiformes > Syngnathidae > Oostethus > Oostethus manadensis. Next base: position 1,139,533 of record QODF01000080.1, on the reverse strand, counting down.
AATTGCAGCTCCTGTAACTGAGGTAGATGTAGTGTAGACTGACCCTGGTGTAGACTTTCCCAGGGAGGCTGATGAGTGTGATTCCCCCTATAGTTGGAACACACCCTCCGGTCGCTCATTTTTAAAATGGGGACCACCACCCTGGTCTGCCAGTCCAGAGGTACTGTTCCCGACTTCCATGCAATGTTGTAGAGGCGTGTCAACCAACACAGTCCCCCAACATCCAGAGCCTTGAGGAATTCAGGGCGGAACTCGTCTACCCCCGGAGCCTTGCCATTGTGGAGTGTTTTAACTACCCCAATTACCTCAGCCACGGTGATAAAACTGTCCACGTACGTATCTTCAGACTCTGCTTCCTCTACGGAAGGCATGTGAGTGGAATTGAGAAGGGCTTCAAAGTATTCCTTCCACCGACCAACTATATCCTCCGTCGAGGTCAGCAAGACCCCGTCCGCACTGTAAACAGTGTGAACTGGGGGCTGCTTCCCCTTTCTGAGGTGTCGGACGGTTTGCCAGAACCTCTTCCAGGCCGACCGAAAGTCCTGCTCCATAGCCTCACCGAAATCATCCGACACCCGAGTTTTTGCCTCGACCACCGCCAAAGCCGCGTGCCGCTTGGCCTGCCGGTAACTGTCAGCTGCTTCAGGAGTCCCGCAAGCCATCCATGCTTGATAGGACTCCTTCATCAGCTTGACACCAGCCCTAACCCCCGGTGTCCACCATCAGGTTCGGGGCTTGCCACCACGACTGGCACCAACCACCTTGCGGCCGCAAATCCAGCTGGCTGCCTCAGCCATAGAGCCACGGAATACGGCCCATTCAAACTCAATATCCCGGTCCTTCCTCGAGATGCAGGCGAAGCTCTGCCGGAGATGAGAGTTGAAGACTCGACGAACGGGAGACTCTGCCAGATGTTCCCAGCACACCCTCACTACGCGTTTGGGTCTACCAGGTCTGTCCAACATCCTTCCCCGCCATCTAATCCAACTCATCACCAGGTGGTGGTCAGTTGACAGCTTAGCCACTCTCTTCACCCGCGTGTCCAGAACATGCGGACACAGGTCTGATGATACGACCACAAAGTCGATCATAGACCTGCGACTTTGGGTGTCCTGGTGCCAAGTGCACTTATGGACATCCTTATGTTCGAACATGGTGTTTGTTATGGACAAACTGTGATTTGCACAGAAGTCCAGCAACAACACACCACACGGGTTCAGGTCAGGGAGGCCGTTCCTCCCAACCACGACCCTCCAAGTCACACTGTCATTGCCCACATGGGCGTTGAAGTCTCCCAGTAGAACTAGGGAGTCACCAGCTGGGGTGCTCTCCAGAACCGCTCTGATAGACTCCAAGAAGGCTAGGTACTCTGAACTGCCGTTTGGCGCGTATGCACAAACCACAGTCAGGACCCTTTCCCCAGCCCTAAGGCGTAAGGAAATAACCCTCTCGTTCACTGGGGATGACTTCAACACAGAGGCACCAAGCCGGGGGGCTAATAATAAGCCCACACCAGCTCGCCGTCTCTCCCCTAGGCTAGGCCCGGCCAGGCCCCACGGGTAAAGGCCTGGCCACCAGGCGCTCGCCTGCGAGCCCCTCCCCCAGGCCTGGCTCCAGGTTGAGGCCCCGGTATCCCACGTCCAGGTTGAGGTGCGGTCACTCATCTTGCTAGAGGCAAGCTCTTGCTTTTCTTCATTAAGGTCTTCTGAATCACTCTTAGTCTGGCCCATCACCTAGAACCTGTTTGCCTTGGGAGACCCTACCAGGGGCATAAAGCCCCCGACCACATAGCTCCTAGGATCACTCGGGCACTCAAACCCCTCCACCACGATAAGGTGGTGATTCACGGAGGGGGCTGGGGAGGATTTACAAGGAAAAATTACACCAATAATTGTGTTCCAATTGATGTTTTCTCTCAGTGTGCAGGTTCAACGTGACCAATGTGTCAGGTGGTTTCACAGTCAAGGCCTTGGAATAACAAAAGAAGACCTGAGGAAGGCTGAAGACAACCTTCACCTGAACCAATCTGAACGACTGGCAATGTTGTCTGTGCCAATACAAGTTGATGTTGGCACACTGTGTTTTCTTTTACTATAGCAAGTTGCTAATATTGTTATATGTTACAAACAATATGTTTTTGCTAAGGGCATTGAATAAAATGTGTACTTTGCATAAAAGAATACAAGCAGAAACAAATTAAACACAAACCAAGCATTACAAATACTTAGTCGTTTGAGGTCCAAAGGTGACCTTGGAGCTGATAACATAATCCCTGAAATTTGGGGGAAAAAATTCATGAAAAATCGTATGAAACTAAACTGGACAAACAAAAAGGTGTGCGTGGTAGGACATGTTGGGGCCCACTAATATAAACTGGTTTGGGGTTCCTAGGTCACATGACCCAGGAGCTATTGAAAAGAGAATGTGTAAAAAATTCATGAAAAATCGTATGAAACTTTCAATGCACTTGGAATTCCCCTGGGATCATTTACTCATCCAAATAGATCTGAAAGCACTGTCATTGTTTAATAAAAAGCCCAAACAACCCATAAGAAATTCACTTGAACAATACTGCACAGTCTTTTGTATCAAAGAAGGCTCAGACAAAGACAAAGATTCAATACAAATATTGCAAGGAATTATAAGCAGTAAAAAATGTACATAACTATCCCAAACGATGATAATGGAGCTCCATTCACGTATATCTGGACAAATATTATTTGTGCAATTAGGCACATTTCAGTTTGCTCAGAAAAAAAAACAAATCCTGATTTGTGGTATTAAAAATTGACATACACTCCTATAAAAGTGACAAAAGGTGTGCGTCACACTACCAGACTAGAACTACCTTTCTCACACGACCTGGAAGGTATATAACAGGATGCTTGATATTTTATTCTATAGATTGATATGAAATCAAGTTTGAAACAAAGAAGTGTGCATGATGCTAGGAGTCAGTTCCTAAGCCACATGACCTGCAAGCTGTTCAACTAATAACATAGATTTTTATACTGTTAAAAATTCATATACAATTCAAAAAAGGGGCGTGCAAAAATAATTTCAGGGTAGGACTAGGACATGGTTACAGTCCAATTTGCGGTGAAATTGACAATATATGGCATTTTTCAACAGACGTTCTTCACCAAAACAGTCATTTATCGACGGTCCCTAGAAACACAGCCGGCGTTTAGAGCAGCACTTCGCGTGCGCGCTTGCACGACCATGAGAGAGGAGTCCGGGCAGGCAGCGGGAGGACGACCGCTACGGCTATGGAGCCGAATATCCAACGTCAAACTAACTTTACCACCATCTGCATGGGTCCAACTTAGAGAAGGCGCACTGTGCACAGCAACACGCGTACTGGTGTACACATAAGAAGGTGCAGCCTTTCCTGGCGCCGTGTGGGACCGCAGCTGCTGTCGGTGTGCGCCCCCTGCAGGCCGCATTGAGGCCTCGCTTATTTAGTTAGGCTATTTGTTTAGTGGGTACATAAATATTACTTTTATAAGGATGTAGGTGTATGTATGTCTCCGGTAGTCTTACGGGAATGGACGTGATGTTTGAAACGACTCCGCGGTGACAGAGGAGACTCCCATCCAGCTGTTTGACAACAACGGAACCTAAATCCTGATGTTGTGTTCCTACCCGGAAACGAAAGCAGACGCGCAGTATCAGGCTACCCGAACTAAACATGCTAATGTGTCACGTCGACTGTTAAAATGTGTTAGACGCTAGCCAGGCGGGGTGATTGCGTCACATCCGGGCAATGGCATCGGTGTCTGCCGAACTGAGAGAGCTTTGCAGGATTAGCTCACTTAAACCCGCCACGGCCACGAGTGTTAGCGGTTAGCTTCACAGGAGTTACCATGGTAGCCAACCAACCACCTTCAGTCTGCCTACCAAGCAGTTATCCTCCGAACAAGCAGCGCCAGACGGTGACTCGGTTAGCCACGACGCTGTTAGCAAGCTAACTGGGCTCGGGGTCTGACCTGCTTCTCCACCAACAGGTTCTCCTCCAGGATGCCGACTTGTGAGCTGTTAGAGGTCCAAACATGTCTGACTCGGGCCGCGCTGTAGTAGAGTCCGCCCCTGCCGGTGCCGGTCCAGCTGCTCGCCCCCCCCTGTCAGAGAAGGCCTTGTCTGAGGCGTTCTGCCGGCTCCGGTACCGGGACACGTCTCTGCTGGTGTGGCAGCAACAACAGGCAGCGGCCACGCCTCCGTCCTCCTACCTGAGCCGCAGGCAGTCGGCCTGGTACAGCAGCTACGGAAACCAGGCGGTTCTCGTCCGAGACAAAAGCAGCCTGGAGGACATGGGCCGCTCCAGGATTTGCAGCGTCATGTAGACATGAACCTGGTGCAGGCGGATTTGGGGAATAAAAGCGGATTGAGTGTTGAAGGACGTGTTTTTTAGCAGGGGGAGGTCAGGGGTCAATAAGGGTCGAGCCGCGCGTCACTGAATGTGTTTATTTACGAAAAGCAAAGGAAGTCAGAAAATAAGGATCCCGTATCGTAATGACACCAAATGAGTGGCTTGTGGTTTCGTCCTCCCTTGGTGGCGTTGGTGCTAAGCTACTATACAGAACTATACAGTGCTCAAACATACGCAAGAAACAACGTACGGCCGGAGTGCATGCAAATACATCAAATCACTTTTTTCCTTTTTCTTATTAAAATACAAAAATCAACTATTAGCGTCATCAACTAAAAACAAACAGGAAGGTTACTGTGGCAACGCCGTCTGTCAATCACACGCGTTTGCTGGGAGGGGCGCTCTCGGGAGGAAATCACGAGCCAACTGCCTGCTCCAACCAAAACGTCCACTAGGTCACAAAGCCCGCCCCCACAGGAAGTGGAGGCGTAGCTTGCGGAGGCGCTCAGACGCTCAAGTTTCAAGTCAGCCGATGATGAAATTGCCAGGTGGAGGGGGCGTAGCTTAGGGGCGGGCGTGATGTGAGATGTAACAGATGGTTTAAAAAAGATCAGCACGTTAGAACAAATACACGCTTATGAAAAAGTAGAAATTAAAAACATTAAAAGTCTTGATGGCCGAATGAGATGCTGGAGGCAGGGCAGCAAACAGGAAGTGATTCATCCAGAAAAGAAGTGTAGTGTTTGGTTGAAGGGATTGGGGCTTCCTGACCTCAGAAGAAGGCTTTCATTGGATAACAGCATCCAACAAAGTGTACTGTCTCGTCCCTGAATGCATCGTACTACCAAGTGCATCCTAAACATCTGAGGTCATTTGCCTTCGTTTCACACGCTTCCGGAATGTGGTCAGGGGTCGTGGTGGGGCATCCGAGAAGAAAGAATTCAGCGAGGAGGTCAGTCCAAGTCAAAGACTTCCCGCCTTCCTGGTCTTTCTGTCGTCTTTCTCCAGGAAAAGCAAATCAGAAACAGGACTAGGTGCTAAAAAACAGCTGAGCATACAGTATGTACATACAGTCTGTGTGTGTGTGTGTGTGTGTGTGTGTGTGTGTATAGATATTTATACATTTATATATGTGGATTCTACCAAGTTCACAATGTATGTGTTCATGATGTAAGTTTACATGAATTTGTGTGTGTGTGTGTGTGTTCAGTCTGTATCTGAGGAAGAGGAGGTTCCCGTTGAGGAGCTGTCATCAGAGGACGAAGAGGAGCTGCCACTCAAACGACTAGCCCCACCTCCTGAAGCCCCGCCTCCAGCTTGCTTCTCTGTGGGGTGGGGAGGAGAGAGGTTAACTAATTTACTCAAAAAACCTAGCTCCCTCGCTGCAACCTCCTGGGATCAAACTTCTGCCCTTCTTGCAACCTATCTCCATCTCTTCCTGTGACCTAGCTCCCTCCTTCTTGTGACCTGGCTCACCTTTCCTGCAACCTTGCCAATGCAGTCCTGTGACCTAGCTCACTCCTACTGCTACATGCAACCTAGCGCACTCCTATGTGCAACCTATCCCGCTTATGCCTCCAACCTCAATCCCTTCCTGTGACCTAGCTCACGCCTACATGGGACCTAGCGCACATGCTTCCAATACTCCCTCCTTCAACTTAGATCGCTCCGGTTACCTTGCTTACTCCAATCCTGTGACCTAGCTGACTCACTCCTCCAACCTCATTCCTTTCTGACCTAGCTCACTCCCTCCTGCAATCTAGCTTCTTCCCTTTCTGTGACATAGCTCACTCACATTAGCAACTTCGCTCTCTCACTTCCTGCGACACAGAGCATTCATTCCTGCAACCTGGCTCACTTCATTCCTGTGCGTTAAGTCCTTCCCTTCCTGTGATCGGCCGACGGGTACATGTGCCCTATGACTGGTACATGTGCCCTATGACTGGTACATGTGCCCTATGACTGGTACATGTGCCCTATGACTGGTACATGTGCCCTATGACTGGTACATGTGACCTAGCTGCCTGGTGAGTGATAAGGAGGTCAAGTGCACTTACGCATCAGCTTTCTCTGCTTCTTCTGCAGGCAGGACTTGACGTAGCGTTCCAGCTCTCGCAGCGTGGAGGGTTTGAGGGTTTCAAAGTCGATCTCGATCTCGTCTGGGTTGGAATCCCTCAGCGAAGGTTCCCTGGACTGGATGATGTGGACCACGCGACCCAGCTTTTCCCCAGGGAGCCTGTTGATGTCCAGACTCAGCTGGCGCTTCTCGTCGTACGACATAGGCAGAGAGGACTCCTCGCTGCCGCCGTCGTCTCCGTTGGCGGAGCCGCCTCCCACCGCCTTGCCGCCTTTCTTGGGCTGCCTGCACACACCAGGAGGGGACGCAGGTGAGGTATTTTCTTTGGTGCAGGTGGGTTTTGGGGACTCACCTAGTGGCTGTCACCGTGCTGTTGGCTTTGCGTGCTGGCGCTTTCTTCTGATTGGCTGCTTTGGGTTGCTGTGTGGCAGCCTTGGGCTTCTTGTCTTCCTCCAGCTTGGCCTTGTTGCCTTTGTCCTTGTCCTTCTTCTTGTCCTTGTCCTTCTTCTCTTTCTTCTTCTTTGGCTTACTGACGGGCGCCTGCGACAGGACAGCCAGCTGCTCGTGCACGGCCTTCAGCTGAAGGGAAAACCTCGTTAGCCAAACACTCTGCTAATATGCTAATCTGCCAGCTGAGGAAGAGGAAACTAGAATGTTCTTGACCTGTGATTGGCCGGCAGCACCAACCTGCTCCTGTAGCTCAGCCAATCGCGTGGCGCGCTCCTCCTCCGAGTCTGATGACTCGTCTGAGGAGGAGTTGTTGCTGCTGTCGGACGAGGCGGTGCTTTTACTAACCAATGGCGTTGTGGACGGGACAGACGCCTCCAGGCCTTCATCGGGGATCTTAGCGAAACGCATCTCGAAGACGTCCTGCGGAGCGACAAGATTGTTGTGCTGAGTGAGGGGCACAGGATAATGGGGAGGAAGTGCATACCTGCAGCTTGCGTGCCATGGCCACCACCTCGTGGTCTGGGGGGTTGTACTTGTAACAGTTGGAGAACATTAACCTAACGTCGGTGGCAAAACTCTGAGGGTCGCTGTACTCGCCTTTATCCATCTTTTTCTGAATCATGTGACCATGGAACAGAAAGAGCAGCCTGTGAGTGACATTCTACGTGGACTAGTACAATGGAGGAGGCGCTTGTTACCCTGACGGTGCTCAGGTCCATGGGGTGTTTGATGATGTCATGGTAGTCGTGCAGCTCCAGGGCCTCTGCGTCCACGGGCTTGTAGAAGGGCCAAGCGTAGGCGGCGTGCTTTTTGGAGAGCATCTCCTTCAGGATGGCGTCGCAGTGTTTCATCTGCTCACCCAGCTTACCGCCTTTCCTCCCCCCGGTCGCCATGCCGGCGCTGCCAATGTCGCCAGCCGCTACTTCCTCAACGGTCTCGCGACGCGCCTTGGCAGGGCGGGCGGCAGCCTCGCGGCGGGACGAGGCCAGCTTGGCTGGTTTGCTGTCCTGTGCAGTTGGAGAGTCAGCGCGACCCGCAGAGATGGCCGACGTGGTGGGAGTGGTGGTGTCGGCTTTCCTCTTGACCCCCTTCTTCTGTTGGGGACACAAGAGAAACAATAGAAAGGGGGCGGGGCAGAACTACAGGATATTTGGCCTCTCACGCTTACCTTGACCACAGGCTGTGCAGAGGGCATCATGGCGGCTGGCGGCGGTGGAGCAGACACAGGAGGTGTGGACGGGACATTTGTGGGCGTGGTGGAAATGATTGGCGTCTGGGAGGGGGATGGGTAGGAGGGGGGGGGCGATGCTGAAGACTCTGCCTGCTGACTCACTGCCATGCAAATATACAGCCAATAATTATCAATCAAGTATGGTATAACTTAAGTACAGTGATTTGTCACACTTTCAGACCATCAAAGAAATGTAAATATTAGTCAATAACACAAAACTAACACAAAATTAGTTTTATTATTATTTAATACATTAATATTTTATTTTAAAGCTTTGGTACTCCAGCCAACCACAGTGAGAGCCATTATCCACGGATGGTCAAAACAAAGAACAGTGGTGAACCTTTCCAGGAGCGACTGACCAACCAAATTGACCTAAGAACACAGCGATGAATCATCCAAGAGGTCACAAAAGACCCCACAAAAGCATCCAAAGAAGTGCAGGCCTCACTTGCTGTAGTCAAGGTCAGTGTTCATGACTACACCACAAGACACTGGGAAAAAACGGCCTGCATGGCAGAGTTCCAAGACCAAAACCACTGCTGAACAAAAAGAACATTAAGGCTCACCTCAATTTTACCAGAAAACATCTTGATAATTCCCAAGACATTTGGGAAAATACTCTGTGATATGACAGGACAAAAGTTTAACTTTGTTGTGTGTCCCATTCCATCTGGCGTGAAAAAAAAACATGATAGCAACGGTAAAATATGGTGGTGGAAGACGCGCTGTGATAAATGGAACCATGAAAGTCCAGAAGGAGAATGTCCAGCCATCTGTTGGTGACCTCAAGATGAAAGCAACTTGGGTTCTTCAGCAGAACAACAATCCAAAACACACCAGCACGTCCACCTCTGAATGGCTGAAGAAAAACCAAATGAAAACTTTGAATCCTGAGATGCTGTGGCACGACCTTCAAAAGGCGCTTCATGCTGGAAAAGCTTCCAATGTGACTGAATGACAACAATTCTGCAAAATTCCTCAACAGCGCTGTAAGAAACTCCTTGTCCTTGCAAGTTATCAAAACCGCCGTATTGCAGTTGTTGCTGCTAAGGGAGGCCCACTTATTAGATTTTGGCTTTAGGCTAACATCACTTTTCACACAGGACCATGTAGCTTTGCATTTTTTATCCCTTAATCATAACAAGTTTCATTTCAAACCTGCATTTTGTGTTGAGTTGTGTTGTCATTGACTAATACTTGTGAAACATTTAAGAGTGACAAACGTGCTAAAAATAAAATCAGGAATGGGGGGCAAACACCTTTTCAGGCCACTGTACATTACAACCTGTATCATATGTAACACAAAAGTACATTTCAGTCCACTATTGTAACACTATAATATGTTACAGTCCATTGAAGTATAGCTAAAGTACATTACATCCCATTATGTAACACTAAAGTACATTACTATTGTATAGCTAAAGTACATAACAGCTCATTATATAAGACTAAAGTGCATTACAGTCCACTATGTTATAGTTAAGGTACATTATAGTGCACTATAATATAAAGGGAGCCGCACGGTGTCTGAGTGTGTAACATGTTGGCCTCACACTCAGAGGTTCAGGGTTCGAATCTCCATTGGGCATCAGTGTGAAGTTTGCATATTCTCCCCGTGGGTGCGAGGGTTTTCTCTGGGTATTCCGGTTTCCTCCCACATTCCGAAAACATGCATGTTAGCTTCATTTGCGTCTCTAAATTGTCCATAAGAGTGTGAAGGTGAGTGTGAATGCTTGTATGTCTGCCCTGCAATTGACTGGCGACCAGTCCAGGGTGTACCACGCCTCCCGCCCAAAGTCAGCTGGGTTAGGCTCCAGCATACCCGCGACCTAAATGAGGATATGCGCTATAGAAAATGGTTGAATATAATATAAAGAGATGAAGAAGATGGAGGATTTTAAGTACTTAGGGTCAACAGTCCAGAGCAATGGAGAGTGTGGAAAAGAGGTGAAGAAGCGTGTGCAGGCAGGCTGGAATGGGTGGACAAAAGTTGCAGGTGTGATGTGTGATAGAAGAGTTTTACAGTTAAAAAATAAAGGAAATGTGTACAAAAATGTGGTGAGACCAGCGATGTTGCTTGGTCTAGAGACAGTGCAGAGATGAAGATGCTGAGGTTCTCTTTGGGAGTGACAATGATGGACAGGATCAAGAATGAGTACATCAGAGGGACAGCACATGTTAGAGGTTTTTGAAGTCAGAGAGGCCAGACTGAGATGGTTCAGACATATCCAGAGGAGAGATATATTGAATATATTGGTAGAAGGATCCTGAGCTTTAAACTGTCAGGCAGGAGGCCTAGAGGGAAACCAAAGAGGGAGGTTTATTGATGTAGTGAAAGAGGACATGAAGGTAGTTGGTGCGAAAGAAGAGGATACAGAAGACAGGATTAGATGGAGGCAACTGATTCGTTGTGGCGACTCTTGAAGGGATAAGCCGAAAAGAAAAGAAGATGATAGTGCGCTATGGCAACATTAAAGTACATTACAGTCCGCTATGGTATAGCTTAAGTACATAACAGTCCATTATGTGACACTAAAGTACATTATACTCCACTATTGTTAAGCTTGACACAAAACCAAATTTTTCTGGACAATAACTGTCCTTCAAATTATTGTCGATAATCAATATTATTGACATTATTGAGACAATACAATTACATCATATCAACAGCAATTAACTTGGAAATTCTCAAAAGTATTTAACATTGTTACTGGAACGTTAAGAGCTTTTAAATAAAATTGCAGATGCAATTGTAATAAAATTATTCAAGTAAGATATTGTTATGACACTCTTATTTTATTACCACTGTTAAGACAGGTTGTGCACCACTCTTATTTTGAAGGCCGTAAAAGTGAAATTTAATGTGTGTTGAAAATGTGTTGTTTTTATTTCACACACAACTTGCACCAAGTCAGCGGCCAACCTGAAAGGCCGGCTTATATTAACAAGCACACAACTGATACTGACACACACGCATTAGCAGGCGTTGCTAAGCCAAGCTAACCCAGCTAGATTATAGTGGCTATTGCTGTATGTGAGCCGACTTAGCCAATGTTTCCAGTTGCCGCCGAAACGTGTTTAGTTAAGGAGATGGCTGGTTAGTGTTTGTGAGGACATGACGCTGTGAATAAGTGGTTCATGCGAGCTCCCCTCATCATGAGCATTCTGGGCACAGTGAGGGTACTACTGCTGTTGCTACAAAGCCAAATATCCAGTTGCCAATGTGAAATTAACAGCAACAGACACAAATATCCAACATCCAAAATGAAGCCAAGTTCACCAATGTGCAGAGTGAACCTGAACTGTGAAATAGAATATCATGACAGGCCTGATTGTGGTATGGCTACTGTACAGTACAGCCCAGTATGTAACACTGATGAACATTACACTCCACTATGAAGTACATTACTGTCCACTGTGATACAGTTACAGTAAAGCACCATAGGGTGACATTACAGTAGTACATAGTAGGATAGAGTACAGGTGGTGGTTTGTCACACAGAAGTACGGGGTCAGTACCTGTGGTGGCAGCAGGAGGCTGTTTGTTCTTGTTCTTGCCTTTGGGGGCAGGGGGCAGCAGAGCCACTTCCTCTTGAGGCATCTGAGCTACTTTCTGCAAGAAGATCTTCTCCAGAGCCTGAGCCATCAGCACGATGTCGTCTGTGGGCTGCACATAACATCCAGACGTCAACGCTGGCCCTCGTGGGACGTGCTCAATGGGTGGTACCTTGTTGTAGATGTAGCAGTTGGTGAACATGGTGTTGAAGTCCTGCATGGCTTCACTGGCACTCCAGTAGTAATTGTTCTCCAGTCGTTTCTTGATGGTTCCCATGTCCATGGGGTTCTTGATGACCTTATGGTAGTCCTAATAACAGAATGCTTATCATACTGCTGCTGCTCTCACCTGCCAGGTGTCACTTACCGCCAAGCACAGCTTGATGGCATCCACAGGCTGGTAGAAGGGCCACGCAAACTGATGCTTCCATAGAGTCTTCACCACCACGTTCTGCATGTACTGCAGCTGATTGGTCTTCCTGGTGATACACACACACACACACACACTCACTCTTTATTGGGCTTCATCCATCCATCATTCTAGAGTGTTTACACTGAGCAGGAAGGTGGAGGCTATTCCATCTCATAATAAGAAGCAAAGCCTGGGATAATCACAGAGCCAAACTACAACAACCATTACCTGCCAGGTTTGGTGGGGTTGGTGACCTCCGGGGGTGGCGGGTTGGTGAGGGGAGGGGGGCTGGGGGGTGCAGCCTCAGGGGCATCCGACATGGTGGGCAACAACAACACACTAATGCAGTGTGGGAATGCAGCGTCTGACCGCAAGGTTAAATAAAAATAAAAAGTCCCTCTGTGGTTGGAGGGTGAGGGTGTGTGTTCACGCCAGCTGTCAGATGTGTTGCTTCTTCAGCTCAGTGTTTTCCTCCAGGAGACTAACTCCCATTGTATGACCTAAAACACACACAAAAATCAAACCAAATCAGTCAAATGTTCATTCTGTGCACTAAACAGCAGAAACAAGATTCATTTATGTCATATTTCAATCATAAAATAACTTTGTACCCATACACGTGAGCATGCCTCCTATTATGTAATGTACTATTATGCAGTATTATGTACAACATTTAACTGCCACATTTGAAAGTGAAGCCTTTGAAAATACTCCAACTGAAAGTTCTTTAGGAATTAGCAATACTAAAAAACACTTTATGTTCTCCTCAAAAGGTTCCCGTCAGACAACATGGTGGAACATTGTGACGAATAAAGAATTTGACATGCGGAGACGTGTGTCCATGGGAGACCGATAAAGTCCGCAACTAAGTGGCGCTTTAAACACCGGAAGAGCACAACAAGCCAAAACAAAGTCGCAGCTCCGTAAACGCGTATGGCGGTGGCAGGAACGAACCTCAAAGCTTTGTCCAGCTGCAGATGTGCCGAAGGTTCTGTTTGATCAACAGTTGCATGCTGGCTGCGGCTAACTCGCAAGCTAACGGCGAACAGTCACGGCGAACTCCCACTAAATCGACCAGCTAGCACACCGCCCACCTTTGGGCACATACGACATCTTTATCAGCGCCGAACGTCACTAAAAACGCCGTACCACGATTAAAGATGCCCAAGTGGAGATGTATGCAGACAAGCGAGGCTCGCTATTTACCTTGCTGGAAAAAGATGGCGGGCAAGCCAATGCAAAATATGAGATCGCTAGCTAGCTAGCTAGCGAGCTAGCTAACCGAGCTAGGCTACACAACCAGAAGCTACGATGTTATTAAAATAGTTTGTGGCTGTAATACGCGTATATAACCGCATGCGCACGTTTGTAAATATTTACGCGCGCTTATGGACGCACTGGTTGAGTTCACCCCGAAATAAATCAAACATTTGCTTCAGTTTAGCGCAGGGCTGGCTAATTGGCCGTTAGCCTGTTAGCTGAGCTTTGTCTGAAGGCGCCGAGCGGCCAGCAGCCTCCAACCCTGAGCGACACTTTCTCAACAAGCTGAGCGAAACTGCCCGCAAACCCCACCGCCAAGGCCCACGGAGACTTATTTACTTTGGGTTTCGGTTCTCCGGTGAGTCCAACGGCCGGCTCCGGTCACTTTACAAGATGGTTTTTATTTAGCGAAGTAGCATAATAGATGAGTTATCAGCTGTCTGCCCTACGCGCAGACGTAGTGACTAGCAGCGTCACAGCTGTTGTTGTGTTGTGATTGGCTAGCAGTGTAGCTGGGGCGATTTCATTGGCATAAATGTTTCGACGATGTTTAGATTTGTTATTGGAGGACGAGGCCCACAGTGATTAAACCGAGGTGAATTTGGGGTCCAGTGGTTGGTTAACATGTACAACAGGCTGCTGTGATTGGCTGTAGCGTTTGCAAGGCGCCAGGAACATGGACTTCCTTTCCCAGCAAGCCTTGGAGCAGCTATTACCCTTACGTTAGTTCGTATTGTTGAGCAAGAAGGCAGAACAATCCAAGTGTTTGTTCTACTGGTTGTTATCAGTTTATTGTTATTGAGAATGTACGTTAAATTGAAATATTTAGACACAGTGTAAATCTTGCTTCAGAAAAATGTAGTTAAGGTTGGAATATAGGAGACCTGGCAGGTATAATGGAATTCTGCAAGCATAGTATTAATAGAAGTACACAAGTATACCTTTTGTTTGTCCAGTCCACAAAAGACAAGGCCTGTTTATAAAGAAGCTTTATTGACATCGTCATCAGCAGTCCAGTTGCTAATGGCCTGCTGGACAGGGGGGGGGGGGCTGGAACATGCAGCAGAGCAGGTGAGTACTCAGGAAGTGAGGTAGGGGACATGCATCCTGCCTTCCAAACTGCTGGGATGTTAGAAATAACCCACATGGAGGTTTTGAGGTCCAATCCCAAATCATTCCAGTTGAAAGTAAATTAGAAAACATGGCTGACGACCTCCATAAGTTTGTTCTTTCGCGTTAGCTTAAGTCCATATGCTGACATCTCACCTTGGTCACGTTTGACATTTTAGATGAAAAAAGTTCCCATAGAGAGAACACAGTGTTATATCTTCATCGTCAATGACAGTTTATGGTAATTAGGACATCTATTATAACCAATAAATACACATGAACATACTTTATGCTGACACTGGCATTCACCATCGGTGCCGCCATTCATGTGTGACATCACATACCTTCATCCATTCCAGTACGCTTTAATTAGTCGCAGCTCGGACATTTCTGGCTTCCCCATGTCAGGACAGACAAGATGAGAAAGAAAGTGAGGTTGGGGACAAATAGACAAGTGACAGGAAGTGAGGTTGGGGACAAATAGACAAGTGACAGGAAGTGAGGTTGGGGACAAATAGACAAGTGACAGGAAGTGAGGTTGGGGACAAATAGACAAGTGACAGGAAGTGAGGTTGGGGACAAATAGACAAGTGACAGGAAGTGAGGTTGGGGACAAATAGACAAGTGACAGGAAGTGAGGTTGGGGACAAATAGACAAGTGACAGGAAGTGAGGTTGGGGACAAATAGACAAGTGACAGGAAGTGAGGTTGGGGACAAATAGACAAGTGACAGGAAGTGAGGTTGGGGACAAATAGACAAGTGACAGGAAGTGAGGTTGGGGACAAATAGACAAGTGACAGGAAGTGAGGTTGGGGACAAATAGACAAGTGACAGGAAGTGAGGTTGGGGACAAATAGACAAGTGACAGGAAGTGAGGTTGGGGACAAATAGACAAGTGACAGGAAGTGAGGTTGGGGACAAATAGACAAGTGACAGGAAGTGAGGTTGGGGACAAATAGACAAGTGACAGGAAGTGAGGTTGGGGACAAATAGACAAGTGACAGGAAGTGAGGTTGGGGACAAATAGACAAGTGACAGGAAGTGAGGTTGGGGACAAATAGACAAGTGACAGGAAGTGAGGTTGGGGACAAATAGACAAGTGACAGGAAGTGAGGTTGGGGACAAATAGACAAGTGACAGGAAGTGAGGTTGGGGACAAATAGACAAGTGACAGGAAGTGAGGTTGGGGACAAATAGACAAGTGACAGGAAGTGAGGTTGGGGACAAATAGACAAGTGACAGGAAGTGAGGTTGGGGACAAATAGACAAGTGACAGGAAGTGAGGTTGGGGACAAATAGACAAGTGACAGGAAGTGAGGTTGGGGACAAATAGACAAGTGACAGGAAGTGAGGTTGGGGACAAATAGACAAGTGACAGGAAGTGAGGTTGGGGACAAATAGACAAGTGACAGGAAGTGAGGTTGGGGACAAATAGACAAGTGACAGGAAGTGAGGTTGGGGACAAATAGACAAGTGACAGGAAGTGAGGTTGGGGACAAATAGACAAGTGACAGGAAGTGAGGTTGGGGACAAATAGACAAGTGACAGGAAGTGAGGTTGGGGACAAATAGACAAGTGACAGGAAGTGAGGTTGGGGACAAATAGACAAGTGACAGGAAGTGAGGTTGGGGACAAATAGACAAGTGACAGGAAGTGAGGTTGGGGACAAATAGACAAGTGACAGGAAGTGAGGTTGGGGACAAATAGACAAGTGACAGGAAGTGAGGTTGGGGACAAATAGACAAGTGACAGGAAGTGAGGTTGGGGACAAATAGACAAGTGACAGGAAGTGAGGTTGGGGACAAATAGACAAGTGACAGGAAGTGAGGTTGGGGACAAATAGACAAGTGACAGGAAGTGAGGTTGGGGACAAATAGACAAGTGACAGGAAGTGAGGTTGGGGACAAATAGACAAGTGACAGGAAGTGAGGTTGGGGACAAATAGACAAGTGACAGGAAGTGAGGTTGGGGACAAATAGACAAGTGACAGGAAGTGAGGTTGGGGACAAATAGACAAGTGACAGGAAGTGAGGTTGGGGACAAATAGACAAGTGACAGGAAGTGAGGTTGGGGACAAATAGACAAGTGACAGGAAGTGAGGTTGGGGACAAATAGACAAGTGACAGGAAGTGAGGTTGGGGACAAATAGACAAGTGACAGGAAGTGAGGTTGGGGACAAATAGACAAGTGACAGGAAGTGAGGTTGGGGACAAATAGACAAGTGACAGGAAGTGAGGTTGGGGACAAATAGACAAGTGACAGGAAGTGAGGTTGGGGACAAATAGACAAGTGACAGGAAGTGAGGTTGGGGACAAATAGACAAGTGACAGGAAGTGAGGTTGGGGACAAATAGACAAGTGACAGGAAGTGAGGTTGGGGACAAATAGACAAGTGACAGGAAGTGAGGTTGGGGACAAATAGACAAGTGACAGGAAGTGAGGTTGGGGACAAATAGACAAGTGACAGGAAGTGAGGTTGGGGACAAATAGACAAGTGACAGGAAGTGAGGTTGGGGACAAATAGACAAGTGACAGGAAGTGAGGTTGGGGACAAATAGACAAGTGACAGGAAGTGAGGTTGGGGACAAATAGACAAGTGACAGGAAGTGAGGTTGGGGACAAATAGACAAGTGACAGGAAGTGAGGTTGGGGACAAATAGACAAGTGACAGGAAGTGAGGTTGGGGACAAATAGACAAGTGACAGGAAGTGAGGTTGGGGACAAATAGACAAGTGACAGGAAGTGAGGTTGGGGACAAATAGACAAGTGACAGGAAGTGAGGTTGGGGACAAATAGACAAGTGACAGGAAGTGAGGTTGGGGACAAATAGACAAGTGACAGGAAGTGAGGTTGGGGACAAATAGACAAGTGACAGGAAGTGAGGTTGGGGACAAATAGACAAGTGACAGGAAGTGAGGTTGGGGACAAATAGACAAGTGACAGGAAGTGAGGTTGGGGACAAATAGACAAGTGACAGGAAGTGAGGTTGGGGACAAATAGACAAGTGACAGGAAGTGAGGTTGGGGACAAATAGACAAGTGACAGGAAGTGAGGTTGGGGACAAATAGACAAGTGACAGGAAGTGAGGTTGGGGACAAATAGACAAGTGACAGGAAGTGAGGTTGGGGACAAATAGACAAGTGACAGGAAGTGAGGTTGGGGACAAATAGACAAGTGACAGGAAGTGAGGTTGGGGACAAATAGACAAGTGACAGGAAGTGAGGTTGGGGACAAATAGACAAGTGACAGGAAGTGAGGTTGGGGACAAATAGACAAGTGACAGGAAGTGAGGTTGGGGACAAATAGACAAGTGACAGGAAGTGAGGTTGGGGACAAATAGACAAGTGACAGGAAGTGAGGTTGGGGACAAATAGACAAGTGACAGGAAGTGAGGTTGGGGACAAATAGACAAGTGACAGGAAGTGAGGTTGGGGACAAATAGACAAGTGACAGGAAGTGAGGTTGGGGACAAATAGACAAGTGACAGGAAGTGAGGTTGGGGACAAATAGACAAGTGACAGGAAGTGAGGTTGGGGACAAATAGACAAGTGACAGGAAGTGAGGTTGGGGACAAATAGACAAGTGACAGGAAGTGAGGTTGGGGACAAATAGACAAGTGACAGGAAGTGAGGTTGGGGACAAATAGACAAGTGACAGGAAGTGAGGTTGGGGACAAATAGACAAGTGACAGGAAGTGAGGTTGGGGACAAATAGACAAGTGACAGGAAGTGAGGTTGGGGACAAATAGACAAGTGACAGGAAGTGAGGTTGGGGACAAATAGACAAGTGACAGGAAGTGAGGTTGGGGACAAATAGACAAGTGACAGGAAGTGAGGTTGGGGACAAATAGACAAGTGACAGGAAGTGAGGTTGGGGACAAATAGACAAGTGACAGGAAGTGAGGTTGGGGACAAATAGACAAGTGACAGGAAGTGAGGTTGGGGACAAATAGACAAGTGACAGGAAGTGAGGTTGGGGACAAATAGACAAGTGACAGGAAGTGAGGTTGGGGACAAATAGACAAGTGACAGGAAGTGAGGTTGGGGACAAATAGACAAGTGACAGGAAGTGAGGTTGGGGACAAATAGACAAGTGACAGGAAGTGAGGTTGGGGACAAATAGACAAGTGACAGGAAGTGAGGTTGGGGACAAATAGACAAGTGACAGGAAGTGAGGTTGGGGACAAATAGACAAGTGACAGGAAGTGAGGTTGGGGACAAATAGACAAGTGACAGGAAGTGAGGTTGGGGACAAATAGACAAGTGACAGGAAGTGAGGTTGGGGACAAATAGACAAGTGACAGGAAGTGAGGTTGGGGACAAATAGACAAGTGACAGGAAGTGAGGTTGGGGACAAATAGACAAGTGACAGGAAGTGAGGTTGGGGACAAATAGACAAGTGACAGGAAGTGAGGTTGGGGACAAATAGACAAGTGACAGGAAGTGAGGTTGGGGACAAATAGACAAGTGACAGGAAGTGAGGTTGGGGACAAATAGACAAGTGACAGGAAGTGAGGTTGGGGACAAATAGACAAGTGACAGGAAGTGAGGTTGGGGACAAATAGACAAGTGACAGGAAGTGAGGTTGGGGACAAATAGACAAGTGACAGGAAGTGAGGTTGGGGACAAATAGACAAGTGACAGGAAGTGAGGTTGGGGACAAATAGACAAGTGACAGGAAGTGAGGTTGGGGACAAATAGACAAGTGACAGGAAGTGAGGTTGGGGACAAATAGACAAGTGACAGGAAGTGAGGTTGGGGACAAATAGACAAGTGACAGGAAGTGAGGTTGGGGACAAATAGACAAGTGACAGGAAGTGAGGTTGGGGACAAATAGACAAGTGACAGGAAGTGAGGTTGGGGACAAATAGACAAGTGACAGGAAGTGAGGTTGGGGACAAATAGACAAGTGACAGGAAGTGAGGTTGGGGACAAATAGACAAGTGACAGGAAGTGAGGTTGGGGACAAATAGACAAGTGACAGGAAGTGAGGTTGGGGACAAATAGACAAGTGACAGGAAGTGCGGTTGGGGACAAATAGACAAGTGACAGGAAGTGAGGTTGGGGACAAATAGACAAGTGACAGGAAGTGAGGTGGGGGACAGACAAACAGGTAGACAGGAAGTGAGGTAGGAGAAGACAGGAAGGTATAACAGTTAGGCTGCTGCAGTAGAAAGCTTATTGGCTGTTTTAAAGAGGCTCTGTCCCCCTGTCATCAGTGTCAGAGGGTGCTGTCTCAGCCAGGTGGGAGCAGGATTGTGGGGAGTAGGAGGAGGACACACAGAGGACATTGTCCTGATGCTGTAACCGCCTGCCACTTCCTGCTTCTCCTCCCATCTGGCTTGTTCCTCCCCCTAGTGACCCACCCAACCGCCGGTGAGGCTCCTGTCTGTCGGCCTCCTGGCCCAGGTAGGAGGTATCACTGAGCTGATGCAGGTCCATTTCTGCTTCTCCTCCTCCTGCTCGCCCCCTCCTGGCCTTGCGGGGCTGGGGGCCAGAGGCAGGGAGGCTGTTGGGGAGCAGAGAGTGGATCTTGGGAAGCCAACGCTTTCGCACTCTGCGAGCATTGGTGCACATGTCTGCTGCGATCACATTCATCTCGCTCTCCTTGAAGCTTGGAGCAAACTTCTGACAATACACTGAAGAACGAACATAAAGAAACTTTTACCAGGAGAAATCTATGTGTATGTGCGTGTGTGTGTGCGTCTCTTACGTTTGACTGTGTTTAACACTCGGTTGTCTAGTGGCTTTCGGCTTGGATCATTGGTGGAGGAGCGAATCCCAGTCCCACAGCTATTGGCCAGAGTGTTTCTATGGATACCATAACAAGCCAATCAGTGCCTATACTGACACACACACACACGCACACACACACCACGTGACAGAGCAGTTATGTAAAGCATCTACATTTTGATGGAGTTTCCTTGCTGAAAATCTTCTGGAGTACACAACACACAAAATTCAAGTTTTGACGACACATCTTCATGTACATGCGGACACAATCTACAATCTAGTGAGGTAGGGGACAGACGAGACAGGAAGTGAGGTAAGACAAGACAGAAAGTGTAATGAAGGACAGACGAGACGAGACAGGAAGTGAGGTAGAGGACAGACAAGTTGAGGCAGGAAGTGAGGTAGAGGACAGACAAGATGAGACAGGACAAACAGGATGAGACACGAAGTGAGGAAAGGACTAACAGGATGAGACAGGAAGTGAGGTAGAGAGCAGACAAGTTGAGACAGGACAAACAATTTGAGACAAGAAGTGAGGTAGAGGGCAAACGCGATGAGACAGGAAGTGAGGTAGAGGACTGACAAAATGAGACAGGACAAACAGGATGAGACACGAAGTGAGGAAAGGACTAACGCGATGAGACAGAAAGTGAGGTAGAGGACTGACAAAATGAGACAGAAAGTGAGGTAAGATCAGACAGAAAGTGAGGTAGGGGACTGACAAGATGAGACAGGACAAACAGGATGAGACACGAAGTGAGGAAGGGACAAACAGGATGTGACAGGAAGTGAGGTAAGATGAGACAGGAAGTGAGGTAGAGGACAGACAAAATGAGACAGT